>QAOA01000431.1:204410-404316 GCA_003255065.1 Cercis canadensis
CTCTCTCTCTCTCACACACACACACAGGTTTGTAGATGTTGATGAGATAAATTCTTGTGGCAGCTGTTGAATTGTTTCAGATAGACATAGAGGGAAATTGTTGATGCTGCAGGATGCGATTCTTAGATGAGCTTGTGATAGTTTGGAACTGTTGCATATAGACACAGCTTCCCCCCTCTCTCCCTCCGTGTCTCTCTCCCCTTCTCTCTAAGCCATTAATCATTTTTTGCAGAGCAAAAGAACAAAAAAAAAAAAAAAAAGCTGGTAGGTGTTTTCTGAGGTGGGACGCGTCTCACGTTTCAGATACGTACCTGAAACGGGTATGCTCCCTATTTCTACGTTTTGGTGCTTCATAGGTTATAATTGAATAGGCTGAGATTTTTCTGATGATTTTTAAAATCTGTTTGAATGTTAAGTCCTGTTTTGTTTGAATGATAAATTCTGTTTGATTAAAATCTATGTGAATGTTGTTTCTGTATCCTGTTGATTCGTGTATATTGGACAACAAATTACATGCGGGTCAACCCGCCAACCCGTCCAAACCGAACCGAATCAACTGATGTGGTTTAGTTCGGTTTCATTCCCTGTTTCACACCAAACTGAACCGAACCAACCCGCAAAAGCACCTACGGTTCGGTTTCCAGAATGCGGTCTAAACCGCCCGAACTGACCCGCAAACACCCCTACCTAATAGGGCTCAGTTAGGCCATCATTTTGTCGGCTGGAATAGGACTAAGGCCAAAACGGGCCCATTTAACAGCTCTAAATGCATGATCTAAAATGATTGAGTCTTTGAGTTTAGGGTTTTTATATTTAAAAAAATGAAGCAGGTCAGCCCAAATTGACAATGTTATCTTGAGGTTTTTTTGTTTTACACGATAAGGGATAGTATATTCCTCCCAAATTTCACCACACCCACCCTTAATGTAATTTGAACCCGATACTTCTTCTATGATATACCAAGCACCCAACTAATAGAGTGTCCCCTTGGTTTAAGTGTGAGATGGAAGTAAACATAGGGATATAATTGTAATGAAATATGTTCCAGGACAAAACTTAGGTAAAGTTTCATAGATGTTGTTCTCCTATTAGAATATTACATATGTATTAATTTTATAACTAAACACCACCTCATATCTCTCTTAATATTTCTCAAAATACCACATTGACCCCAACACCTAATTTCTCTCTCTTTCCCACCCACAATGCGTCTCTCCTTCCTTATGCAACAATGGCTGCCAATTTATAGACTATTTTATTAAAGCAATTCTTTTCTATATGAGAACTTCCGAAAATAGCAACCCCGTCACAGGCAGTGCATTTAGAATTGTCCATTTGTTTCCTTCCTCCCTCTTTTCGTTTCTGTCTTCAATCTTCATCACTTTCCCTTTGTTTCCTCCCTCCCTCTCTTCGGTGGAACTATTGTGCTTCTCTTCCATTGCACGAGTGTATTCATGGCTTCTAACCTCTCTTTCTACCCAATTCAATTTTTTCCCACGCCTGAAAATTTCGCAAAATCCCGTCAAAGAATTCCGCTGGTTTTACCTTCGACATGGATTTCTCATCCCAAAAATGCTTCAGCTAAAACCACTTCAACCTTTAGAAGAGGACCATTGGTTGTAGATTCCATTAAGGAGGAATTGATTGAATCCCAGAATTCAGAGTCGACCCAGAATACCCAAACCACCCTCTCATCTTCCAAACTGGTTCTCGTTGTTGGTGGCTTAGGAGGTGTTGGTAAGATCAATTTTTGTCCTTTCTCTGTTGTTACAATTGTTCTAAAAATTATCGTATCGTCTATATACATGTGTATGTCTCTGTCCTATGATTTTCTTCCTAGTTTTGGACTTTTAATATGGAAACAAAGGGACAATTCTAAATGCACTGTTTGTGACGGGGTTGCCGGTAGTCCTCGTCCAAAAAAGAATTGCTTTAATAAAATAGTCTATAAATTGGCAGCCATTGTTGCAGAAGGAAAGAGGGATGCAGTTGTGGGTGAGAAAGAGAGAGAAATTAGGCATTAGGGTCAATGTGGTATTTTGAGAAACATTAAGAGAGAGATGAGGTGGTGCTGAGTTGTAAAATTAATACACATGGAATGTTTTAATAGGAGAACAACACCACCAGCACCTATGAAACTTTACCTAAGTTTTGTCCTATGTTCCAAGGGCTACCCATTCTATGAAAAACTATCCACCTTTGTATTTCTTTTTTGAAAATGAATTTGAGGTATGAACAGATTAAAAAAAAGAAAAAAAGATTATTTTGGTTTATTCACCTCCCAAAATTATCAACATATCTTTTAAATTATATAGTTATTATATTTATATTTAAATGTGATAATTATATCATGTGCGGATAGAGGGCTTTACTAGAAAAAAGTCCTAAGGGGGATGTGCTGGTCATTGAAAAAGACCACATTTTCTTTAACGAAGAAAAAATGAGCAGTTGGACATTGTGGCCATCTTTTTTTTTTTTAAATACTTTTGTCTACGACTTTGAATTCGAACCCATAATCCACAAGCCTTGAAAACGTTCTTAATATCACTAAACTACAAGTTGTTTGGTTGTGGCCATCCTTGTAGGATTTTTCTAAGGCTTTCATCAAGAACTAGAAGAATCAATAGTTGTTGATCTTTCTCTGTTGCACTATAAGGTGCTGCCGAGCATATCTCTTGATTTTGTCAGGAATGTTACTGGCCGCTTCTCCTAACATAAAAGAAGAGGAGGTTTGCTGCTGACCTCATGTAAGATTGATTCTTCCAACAAATGCACCATAGCAGTTATTGAAGATCAATTGATCAGGTCACCTCTTATAAAGCTGCTAGATAGTTGCTACTATTGTCCTCATCGTTATGAAAAGGGGTTACTGTTGGCCACCTCTTATCGTCAAATTATAACTATTTTTGAATAAATAAGTGATTTTTATTGTCATAACGTACCCAAAGGTTGCTACAACGTGGATGACAAACTTGAAAAAATATTAATTTTTAAAAAAAACTTAGAGTCGCTACCAATTATATTAAAAAAATTAAGAACAATTGAAAACTTCCTTTTAAATTTAAAAAAAAATGATATGCAAACAAAAGAGGGTTTGAGAGTCAATTTGTGTGTGGGGAAGGCGTTAGGCACCTCACAACACTCGTCTAAAAGACGTTTACCCGAAATTAATTGTGCGAACATAATATGGCCAAAAATATATTTTATTAATCCCTCAAATAATAAATTACACAAGTGAATAAGAATATTGACAGCAAATTTAAACATGAAATGCAAGCAACTAATGTGCCCTAAATTCTTCCACCCATTCCTAGCATATTGCGCCCTCCAATGTGGCGTTTATCCTTACTTAGGAACGATAGAGTGGGCCACCTGATATGCAGATAAATCGACATATCCCTCAATGATAAGTAAAAGACATATAGATACTACATCGAATACAATTGAAATCCTAAATGAATGCAAAATGCATGAGTTTACAAATTATAGAATTGTTTAGGGATAGGGATCTTAAGTACAAATGTAAAATAATAACAAAAACAATCCTCGAGCTTCAAGCTTTCCATTGGTCTCAAACTTCAAATTTGCAAAGATAGATCCCCTTGCATCACATAGTCTCACCAACATTGTCAAAAAAACCTTCAGCACTCATAGAAACAATGATTAGTGAAAATAATAATGAAGAAACATCATTCAAAGTCTATCAAGCAAGATGCAGCACCTCTACTACAACCAAAACAGAGCCTTCAACAAGAGGACTTAAGAATGAAATCAACTCTAAAATTGAATCTGAATAAACTAAAAAAAAAAAAGGACAAAACAACCCTTTAGATGAGGGCAGGGCAGCCGCCAAACATATGCCAAGTAAAACCCAAAAAGAATACAAAAAAATGACCCAAGATCAAAGAACAAAATTTCGTGTCGTTTCGGACCAAACACACAAAATTTTTCTGTTTCGTGGGAGACTGACACGAAATGCTTATCAAAGATGGAAATTTCACTGCTTCAATCGAAATGTTACCGTGCCAAGGAATTTCAACCGAAATGAAGAAATTTTGCTCTGTTTCGGAATGAATCAGGAATCACAGCCAAGTGAGGGAAGAGGTGTGACAGTTTGCAATACTTCTTCACGGTTGTCGGAGGTTAATCTAGTGAAAGAGAGAGTACCATAGTGAGGGAAGAGGTAACATCATTGAAGAAATAGGAGGAGATAGAGAAAACTAACTCCATTCAAAGGAGAGAAAAGGGAAGAACAAACTCTGGGAGTCTCTGTTCCGACGATGCTGCGACCTGCGATTCCACTTCTTTCTCCCTCATTGCGAGATAAGAGTTGCCGCTATACGGCAACCCCTCTTCCTGTTTCAATCACATACTTCTTTTTAATGAGTTTTTATTATGTTTATGGATGCTAGTAAAGAGATGCAGGCCTTATTTTGGCCCATTTTTTTAACATATAACTTTTTGAGTTTTGCCCAAATAAGCTCATTTAAATCTGTATTTCTTATTAGTTTTACTCAATTAGTAAGAGTTTAAAAAATGAAGAGATAAACATTCTTTATAGTCTATATATACATATATTTATTAAACACATTAAAAATTGGGTTATGGACTTATGTATTTGTTGGACATTTATATTTTTTATAGTCTATATATATATGATTAAAAATATAGTTATTCAGTTACCCAAAAAAATAGTTATTCAACATTATATTATCTAATTTTATATATATCTACCAGTATTATTATGTTAGAATTCTTTAAAATAAAATAAAAAATTATTGCTTAAAATTATTTGAAACGCTTTTTCAAAAATCTTCCGTTTCCAAGAAATCTCTGAAATGTTTCCGTTTCCTAGATGACCGAAACGGTATCCCAAAATGAAATTTTGTTCCTTGCCCAAGATGTCATTAAAATAATCTTTGAAACAAACCTAAAAGTAGAGAGACACAACATTCCGAAACATTGTCAAAACAACAGCCAAAACACTCTTAAACCTAATGTAAACAACACTAAAAAAACTTTCAGCTGTGCAGAAAATTAGGGGCCATTTTAGTTGAGAAGTTAGAACACATGCCGATGAATTTTTATCTCAAAATTTTACACAAGGTGAGCACGAGTTCCATGGTTTTAAAAAGGCAAAAATGATTTAAATTGGAGCTCTGCAGCTCTGTTTAGAAATAGAAGAACCAAAGGCTGCCCAAAGAAAAATGACAGACCTGACAGTGCAGAAAAATAGCCAACTTCAAATTAAAACTGGGAGCAAGGAAGACATAAATAAATTCTGAAATTTTTATAAGTGAAAGACAAATATCTTACGTTTCTAACAAGATAACAATCACACAAAATGGAGCTCTATAACTCCATTTAGAAAATAAAAAACTAAGGGCTTCCACAGAAAAATGACAAGCCCAACAATGCAGAAAAGCAGCTAAATTTTAATTAAAACTAGGAGCAGGGGAGACATGCATTGATTCTTAAATTTATACACATGAAATAAAGATGTCTTACAGTTATAAAAAGATAATAATCATACAAAACAGAGCTCTGTAGTTCCATTTAGAAAAAAAAAAACTGAGGACTGCCAGAGAAAATTAACATGCCCAACAGTGCAAAAAAAAAAACTAAATTTAAAATAAAACTGGGAGGAGGGGAAACATGCATTAATTCTGAAATTTATACACATTGAAGGCAGATGTCTTATGGTTCTAAAAAAATAAGAATCATCCAAAACGGAGCTCTATAACTCCATTTAGAAAATAAAAACTGAGAGCTGCCAGGAAAAATTGATAAAACCGAAAATGGGCACGCAAAAGCTCTTTTTAATGCTAAAACCAAAATCAATCCATTTAGAACAACCCCACAATTAAACAAGCAACATAATTCCAAATAACCCTTCCTGAGCCTTGAGCAGCAACCCAGAACTATGCAAAATAGCACCTTAAACAAGGTGAAATAACACCCAAAACAGCCACTCAAACATATACCAACCATCAAGTAAATAACTCGAAATAACCATAGAAAGTAAATCAATACAGCCAACATTTAGACCAATTCTCAGCCAAAATTATTAGCCATATAATAGAACCCCTTAACCAAAATGCATGTGAATACAAATATAGCAAACGCTCCGAGTTCCCATGTGATATAATGACATAACAATGCTCAACTTCACCCAAGGAACTAAAATGAGAATACTCCCAAGAAATGTTGACCAAAAAGGAAATGCACATATATAAAACTCACATGGTGGATGCCAAACAAATCAAATTAAGATGCAAAAAAAAGCCTCAAATGCATTCCAAGATATATAAATGAAATGAAGATGAAGCCATAAGTGTGAATTGAAGATACTAATTTTCTCGAGAATGACTAAGTGTAATCATGCAGAAATGTGATTAGCCAAGAGAAATTGACATGATGCTGCTAAGAAACAAAACAAGCTCAAATGTTACAACCATGCAATGAAACCTCTGCTAGGACCAAACTCCCAAAAATGTACAGAAAGTTGATAGAATAAAACTAGGACTAAAATAAACAGAAGAAGCCTATAACAAAAATTAGAAAGTAAACAAGAACAATAGAACAGAAAACCAAACTCATAAATTCCATGGCATGGACTTCAAACCACAATTTTTAACTACTCACATCACAAGAAGCAAAACCAAAAGCAACAGATAACCATAATTATTAATACTCATAAAACTAAAAGAACCATGTTACACCCAGACAGATTTAAGATTCACACATTGTGAGAGGGGAAATTTGAGAAATATACCGTTATGAAATTGAGATTTCCCTTTTGTTGCTGGTTCTAATTCTTCTTTCCCTCGAATCCCCTCTACATTCATGTTGCTTTGCTTCTCAAGCTCTCTCCCTCTATCTGAGTTCTTCCTCTCAAGCTCTCTTTCTTCCTCTTGCTCTCCCACTCCGATTTCTCTCTTGCTCTGCGTTTTTCCTTTTCTTTCTTGCTGCATTTTTTCTCTCTCATGTTGGCTTCTTTTTTTTATTCGGTGTCTCCTTTGTTCTCAGGTTCTCAATTTTCAGCTCTCTTCTGCTCTGCTCATGATGGCTCCTTCCCCTTTTCTCTCTGATTTTTTTTTTCTGCTTTCTTACTCTAGAGCTCTCTGGTTCTCTTCATGCTAGTCTCTCCTCTGTAGATTTTTTTTTCCGTCTTGCTCTCCACCTTTTTTTCCCTCACACTCGCGCACTTTTTCCCTTTCTTCTTCTTCTCGGTTCCTCTTTTCCTTTCACGTTGGGCTCTCTTCTCCTCACTATTTTCCCATTTTGCCCTTCTTTGTCCACCGTCCAAGCCTTCCTTTTTTGCTCTTTTGCTTTTCTTTTCTTTCTTATTTACTTATTCATTTAAACGGAATAAGGTACATCAACTTAGATTAATGGGGAATGAGAGAAATCTATTCATTGTTCTCTCATTGATCCTCTTAGATCTAGTGATATAAAAAAACTTATTAATAATTTTTTTTTTCATAAATCATTTGTAAAAATCTAAAATACTAAAAGATAGGCCAAATGGACATGATGAAAAATTTGGGCTAGATTAAAAATTAAACTAGGCTGAAGTAGTGAGACTAGGATTTATTTTATTAAGAAGGCATAAACAAAAATATAAGAAGAAATAGACCACTAATTAAAAACTTATATGTTTTCAAAAATCTTCTTTTTGTGCATAATTTTGGTAAAATTTAGAAGATATAAAGCCTCAAATTTTTTTAAAAAAATGCAATGTCTTAAATTTTTCTCTCATTTTTTTTATGCCACGAAAAGTACTCAGATAAAATACGATGTCTACACTTACCAATTAATTTTATCTAATAATCATATTTGCATATTGAAAAAAATTTCTAGCCAAATAATTGCACTCATTAGACAACTCACTTATTGGTAACATCCATAGCCACTTGAAAAATCATGCCAATAATTATGGGTGTAAGGGAAATTGCTCAAACCCACCGAACCGGGGAAAACCGAACTGGACCAAGGGGTCGGTTTGGTTTTCGGTTACAATGTCTGAAAAACCGAGGGGTTTGGTTTGGTTCTCGATTTTAATGAAGGAAAACAGAGAATAAACTGGACCGAACTGAGTAAGGCAAAACAACGTCGTTTTGATAAGTAGTGTTTCTTAAGTCCCTTGCCCTAACTCTTCTTCGACTCTTCACTTCAGAAATTAGGGTGGTGGCAGTTTTCATATTGGGAAAGGAGTGGCAATTCAAGGATTGGCCTTTTAAGGACCATGTTGAAATATTTAACAAAAGTAAGTCAAAATTTTGCATTGTGATTCAAGTAGGTTTGGATTTCAATTCTAGTTTAGGGTTCAAAAATTGAATTTTTGACATTGTGTTATGAGTATGACTGCATTCTCTTATTTGGGTTTAGAAGTGGTCAAAGTCTTTAGTCCTCTAATGTGGGAACATGCTTAGGTCTTTGAATAATTAAGCTGATTTCCAGTAATCCATTGATATTCTTGTAGTTATTGGATTTTTTATGCGCTTTGAAGATGATAGTATGGAATCAGCAAAGATTGAATTTGGATGGATAAAATATGGACTCTGATTGGAGTAGTTATTCTCACTCTTGGTTACTTGTTTATTGTTTTTTTTTTTCTTTTTTTCATGTGAGTTCTTCATTGAATATTAGATGAGTGGAAACAAAGGTAAATAGTTCTGATTTACAGAGGTTGTTTTGTGGGACAAAAAAATGATAAACGACCCATAGATAATAAGCTTGCACCATGGTGGCTCGGGGAACCTCCAGCAAATAAGCTATGCATGTCCTAAGAACCCCTATCTAAATTCCTACTTACCGAACCACCTCAGCTATGCATGTTCTCACGTATTCTTCGATCGTCTGATTAGAATTCCAATTATATTCTTTTATATCAACCATGAAACTGAAACAATGATGGTTTCATTCTTAATGGTACCACATGTTGGAATCAAATATACACATTTCATGAACAGATTTGGTATAATACCTAAGAACACCCAAGAAGATATATCTGACATTATTCTTCCGGAGATGAAATGATGAAAAAACAATATATCTTTAACATTAGATCAATAATGTTTCAGTAATGGCCAAATAATGAAATACCCATCTCTGTATGCCTGCCTATTTATATTTATATATTCATTTATAGAAATGTAAGTATTACCTTTCTTGAAAGAATAATGAAATTTTTTTTACATCTGAGGTCCAAGAGGCATCCGACTCATGATTCCTTGATATACCGATGAACCACTTGGCATGTTAAGCCCACGTTCTGGAATTGGTTCCACGTTTGGTTCTCCTTTTGGAAACATGAAACCCATTTCGTTTGGTGGGCGTTGTTGGGAGAAAAATGGATGAACGGGCATGACAGGAAGCTTGGCTTGAGCAGGGCCCAATCCTGCCATGGCCAGATTGGCCATGCCAGGTTGATTCATCCCAAAGGAAAAGCCATGACCATGAGAAGGTCCTCGCTGCTGCCTCCCAGGTAGGTTGAATGAGCCCAGTGCAGGCCTCTCAAGCCTTCCCATGGCGTTGTGAACTTGTGATGGTTCAGGTCTATGAACATGGGTTTGAATAACAGCAGGAGCTTGAGCAGGAATCGTGCTAGAAGCAGCAGCATTGACATGGCTGCTGGTGCGAGCAGCAGGAACATCATGATTGTGCTTGCCCTCATATGTAGTGATCACAGACTTAAGGTCATGTGATGCCCTCTCCACATGCTTTCTTACAGTGCAACCTGCATTAGTGCACTTGTAGTAACTCCTGCAGCAAAATAGTAGCAGGCCAACCCCATTTTCAGCTTTGAAATAAAAATATATCTCTAGCTTCTGTGTACGTGTGCATGTTTGAAAAGAAAGGGTCATGACAGAAGTCAAAGAAAATAAGAAAGAATGACCACCTTGGATTGGGATTTCCTTTAACAACTTTTTGCCCATACTTCCGCCAACGATATCCATCATCTAGGATATCTACTTCGCTGGTAGTTTGAACAACAACTCTAGGCTCCCGAATAGCTCTAGTGGCTCCACTCAATTCTGTTGCATAAGATTCTAATTTCCTGACAAAATAGTACTGGTTTTAGTATATTAGACAAATATTATTCTCAAAAATAAAAAGAAAGAATGACAATTTAGTATCTAAGAAAAAAATTATTCACAAAATAAAAAAAGCCATTACAAATACCTTCTTTTAGACTCCGATTCGTCTCCTTCCCCATCATAACCCAACGATACACTGCCATGAGTAGCTCGATCATCTTCATCTTCATCATTAGAAAAAGTAGATGAGGCATCCACCGCATCTCCTGATTCAAAGTGAGTACCATTCTGAGTCTGCAAATTGGTAGACCGGTTGCAGTATTCAGGGCCTACAGATGCTGATGATGTCACCTCAAGGTTGTCATGCTTCCAATCAGCAGCTCTAGTTATATTTCCCTTTTGTGCACTTGCCCAGCCCAGGTCACCATCACCACCACTCGGTAGTTCAACACGTTCAGGATTGTCTACTTGCATGCCAGTAAGAGGATTGAGTGATCCTATGGCTGATCGGCGATTTGGAGGAGGTTTGGGATGGTTGTGAGCCCCTTTATAGATTATCTCTGTTATGTGGCCCTCATGAGATCGTTCTACTTTCTTCTTAACCTGACAACTTGGATGTGTACACTTGTAGTAACTTCGTGGGTACTCACTGCCCTTAACTTGTTTTTGTCCATATTTTCTCCAGTTATATCCATCCTCAGATGGTGTACCACCAACACCAGCAGTCATTGAGTCTGCATTCCCTCTTTGATCTCCTTCTTCATCTGCTTGCTCCTCAAGTGGTGTAGAATGCTCAGTACTGCCGCCAACCATATCAAAAGCCCTTTGATCAGCTGTGACAAAATTAGTTCCATTATCTTTTTGAGGAGGTGACTCAATAAAGTCTGCTTGAAGAGGTAGGCTACTTTTATTCTCAGCTTGAACTTTGACTGCATCAACACTTTGAGAATGGAAAGAATTTTCTGACTGAACCGAGACCTCAATACCAGGAAGGGATTGTTGAGGTTGAGTAGTTGAATTCATCTGCAAACAAAAGGCAGACAAAGGTTAAAAAAAAGAGTCATGGCCTCAAAATAGTTGTCCACCCACTTTAAGTCCCCCATCAAGTGCATCAGAAGGTATCTGAACTTGACTCATAAACAACACTAGTGCATAATGCTTGACTACTCTGTTTTTGTAGAATGGAAAAGTATTTTTTTTGGATTTCAGACCATTAGTAGTCGAATGTAATTACTTTTCTTGTAGCACCATGGTAAAAAGAGGATCCCAAATCTGTAGGGGGCTTGAAAGCGAATGATGGTGTGTAGATATCATCAAAGTCATTGTCTTTACTTTTTTCAGGAACATCAGAGGATAATTCTAAGCCCCGGATGTTGCCATTTGAAATAAATGGAAACTTTCCAGTTGTTGGAGATGGCTGTGCCTGCAATTAGACAGATTCATAATTCAGTAGGGGGACCAAAACAACAACAGAAGCAGACATTTTGCCTCCAAATTTAGCTGATTGACAGCTATTGGTACCTCTCGCTGAAAAAAATAAAAGGAGGGGGGAAGCAGTAAAGCTACGATAGCTGAGAACTCTTACAAGTGACAAATTCATTTGATCCATGTATAAGAGTCTGAAAAACGTTTCGTTGTAAGGCAAGCGCAAAAGCATGTGTCTATGTGGTTTATAGCTTCCAAGTTAGACAATACGAATACTAAAAAGGGAAGCATCATAAATTACTCACTGAGAGCTCAACTTTGAAGCTCAGAGGCACACTAAGAATATTTGCTCTCCAATAGGTTCTATTTAAATCAAAACACATAGAGAGGTGTACAGCTTAGATGACAAGTATAGATAATATAAGCAATTGCACGAGATATTTTTTATATATATACAAGAAAAGAGATAAATATTAATAATATACATCATGATCAAGATTGAAATTAATCATACATTGTATCTCTAAAGAGAAAAGACAGAAAGGCCAAATAAGAAATGCTCCAAAACTGAAACCAGTCAAAACTGAAGTCATAGAATAACTCAAGTAAATTTGGAAAAAGTGCCTCAAGTTTTTTGATAAAAGAAAAATTGTATTAAGAAAGGAAGAGCACAAGATGAAAAGAGGATAAGCTATCCTCTAGGAGAAAAACACATAAAAAGACAACAGCAAGAAAAGAAGAAAAAATCATAGTAAAAGGGCTCGCCAGTCTTGAGTGCATAAGTGTAGAAACAATGGGAAAGCGCCTGAAGTGAATCCTTAAATAAGAGACATTCAATTACAGGATATGAATTTAAATACCAAGTTTAAGGACAAATAAACAAACCAGAACACAAACTTTCACACAGTATTTCAGATTTAGAGCTCACCAGTGAATTTGAAAGGAACACTGGGGAATCTAAAAGTGTAGTTGGACTGAGACCAGGAGGTATGGTCAAGTAAGGAGATCGAATGTCAGAATTAAGTGAAAGGTCAGCTGATCTAATGCTTTCAGTATTCAACCTTGGAGCGTTAAACCCAGCTCTAGCTGCCATTCTTTCAACAAGACCTCCACGTGAGCTTGACTTTTGCTCAGACAAGGAACTTGGGTTACTAAATTGACCGCCAGAATCCGTATCTTCTATGTTGGATTTTCCAGTTTCAATGGGGTCTTGAGCTCCCAGAAAGAGCTCCTCAGTTCTAGCACTTCTAGGAGGGTCTGAGATTTGTTTTGCGTCATTATCTTCACCTAGCATTCTAGAGAAAAAGGTTCTTGGACTTGGACTAGGAGCACCCCAGTCACCAGTTAGGGCAACGTTATCATCAATCCCAGCCATTGCAGACTTCACTTTAGGACCACCTAAACTGCAAGATCAAATTTTCAAAAGTTTTATAATTAATGCAAAATGGAGAAACACAACTTAAGCTGGACAACTCTAGATGACATGATATTCCAGCCCCTCCAACAACAACGACCAGAAAGAAAAATAAATAAATTAAAGAAAACATGTGCGTTTGTTTACAAACAGAGAAGCAATTCGTTTAAACTATAATAGAAACTTCTAAGTTAAAACAATGGAAATAAAGAAAACCTCAATAAAGCACCAATTTAAATCAAAGGAAAGAAACATGATTCATGAGATAATACTCTACGGTTTCAACCATAAATTTCACAATTTTTAGCCGCACTTTGTTCAGTTTGCAGAAGAAAGAAGCATTTGAAAATGTTGCAATTTCTTATTTTTTTAAACAAAAAAATTCCGAAGCCAGCTAAAATTCAGGATCTACGCATATTAAAACCAAGCATATCATGCTCTTTTTCCCTATAACAAAAAAAAAAAATGTCCTCGGAGGAAAGGAATCATCCAGAAAAAAAAAATCCAACCCAAGTTACAAATGTATGCACAACATTGGTTCAAGATAATAATTCATCGAAGGAACAAGGCAAAAGGGGTTAGAATAAATCAGTAGGAAAGGTATAGAGGAAAGAAAAAGAGAGAATTCCCAAAATTGTAAATACTAAATAATGAAAATGAAGTAAAAGCAAAAGCATAATGATCAATGACTAAAACTGATTTTACCTAAGTGATTAATTGTTAGAGTCGAAGTTAATATGACTTAGAGAGTACCACCAACGAAGCATACAGGGAGCAGCGGCAGGACGATGACGACCACCACCACCACGAGGGACCCTGACCCTGACCTTGAACCCGAACCGGGCCTTGAGTCGAAGCTAATAGGATTTGTCTGTTAATTCGGAAGAGAACCTGAGGATGGAAATTTTTATTTTGAAACTGAAAAACACAAAAGGTGAATTTATCCTCAGCTTCCTATCAGTTTCCTCAGACCCTCTCCTTTGTTTGAATGTCTCGCTCTCTGTGTCTTCGATTTTTGATCCCAAATTGAAATGATTGTGTTGTTGAAGAATAATTACAAAAAGGAAATATAAATAAATTTAATAATTTTGTAGCATTATTAATAAATTATTAAAGGAAAAGCAAGAAGGACTTTGGGTGTGTGGGGAAGGTGGCGGGGAAAGGAGAAGGGTAGGGGAAAAAGAGAGATGATTGTGTAATGGTGGTGGACCGGAAAAATGGATGGAATCTTTGACAGATATAGAGCAAAGACAGAGCTCGGATCTTTTCACGCAGAGGATTTCATTCCCGGTTTTCGTAAATAATAAATAAATAAATAATAGGAGTAATTTGTCATTTACCTTTTTCTTTTTTGTTCTTTCTGGGATAAGGAATTGGGAATAGGATCGAGATTGTATTCCTGGATAGATTATTTTATTTTATTATATTCTAATGTTTAAGAATTATTATAAAATGATGATTATTTGTTGTGTTTCCCCCTCTCATTTCGGAGATTGGGGCCATTTGTGTCACTTTCACATTCACAGCTGGCCCGCCCTTGTAGTTTTTACCGTGTCAAAATTGACAACGGTGTTGGAGAATTAGAGGCGAGTTAATAGTGATCTGTTTTAACTCTAATATTTTTGTTTTTGTTGTGTGTAACGCTGGGATGGGATTTCAAACCTAAAAACATGCATTGCTGCCAAACACTTGGATCCCTGATACGCAACATAACAGCATGTTGTAAGTTGTAACCTCCTCCTCCTATTATAATTCATTTCCATGTAATTCAAATCCCCTACAGCTCGGCGAATCTGTTATTTGGGGTTATCTTCCAATTTATTTTATATCTATATATATAAAGCATTGCCAATTCTAATACTCTATTATTAAGAAAAATACCAACTTTGGCTTTGTGTCAAAATAAAACAAGAAACTCAATATATGTGACTTTTACTATGGTCTCGGCCATGTTTCTACGAGAAGGTTAATAAGAAACTACCAGTTAATTTTTGGATTTGGATACAACAGTAGCAGATTTAGACTAATTTTGTTGGGGGAAGAGGCATCAATGGAGATTGACCAAAACGAAAAATAATTTCTTTTTGAAAGATAAAACTAATAAAATCAAATACTACAAGAAAAACTCTGTACGAAATAGGTTTTTTATGGATTTTCTCATAGATTTTGGGGCACGAGAAAAACTCGCATGACAAACTAAATTTATCACAGACTTACTTTTGACATGAGAAATATTGAAAAAAAAAATTTCTTACAGATTTTTGTCCATGAGAAATTCCTTAACTGGTTTTTTTTTTTTTTTTTNTTTTTTGCTGATTTCTTATATCAATACTAAAAAAATTATAAAAAGGGAAAATAAAAATTCAAAGAAAAGTTAACAAAAAATCATACATTATCACATTTAAACAAACTTTAAAGAGTTTAATTTTAGAATTTACACATTTTTTACAATCCAAAACAGAAACTAACTCAATTAGTGATTACTATAAAAAAAAAAAAAACTAACTCTAAATTAATAAAATTCACATACAATACTAAACTACCTAAATAACTTGAACTTATATGTATATTCCAGGCTCCTGATAAAAATTTGTCTACATCCCAATGACAAATAGGTATGTCTCAAACAGTAATTCACTATAATCATCTATTACCTGACTGTCATTAAAACCATGAACAAGATAAACAAGAGTAATAAAAGTTATTAGTTTTTCTCGGTGTTGTTCTCTAATTCTCCCTTGAGCTGCAGAGAAAAGTCATCATTGACATCATCGTCGTCCCAATCATCCTCCCATTATTATGCTGTTCTTTGTCCTTTTCTTTGTCATCCCATTCTGTCATGAGCCAAAAATAGACACAAACACATTCATGAAAGGGTGGAAATGAGTAAGGAAACCACAAATTTCAGATAAAAGATGAAAGCTACCTTATTATAATAAATCTCTTATTCTTCATACTATTACAGACAACTCATTCAAAAAATGCAAGAAATTAGTTAGCTAACTAGCAATTCCTTTCAATTTCCAAACAATTCAAGTGCTTAGATAAATGGTCACTAACAAGTGGCAAACATGCAGTCATTGCCCAAAACAACAAAAACATAAACATACACACACACAGACACAGACACAAACATAAAATTTGTTTTCAGTAATCACAAACAAATTCCCTAACAAAAATTATCCAAAAAAAACTACAACAACTCCAATTTATGCTTAGTAATTTGGATGTATGAGAATCAACAAATGTTAAATCAAAAGAACTCAAAATTTAATCCCCAATCACATTAACAACATTTCACCAACAACATATCCTAAAACTACAATCAAATTCATCCAAAAACACAAACAAATTCACATTTAACTCAAAGAAGAATTAAAAAGAGGAAACAAAGGGATTTTGACTTACCTCCTCTTCAAAGCAAGTCAAATACGCTTCCAACCATTATCCTCTGCTTGCTGCTGCCGGAACAACCTTAAACACCATTGGGAAATGGAGTCGCAGAGGGTGGAAGAGAGGAAAAGTGAGAAAATTGAAATGAGGGAGCTTGCAGCAGAGGTGAAAGAAAAATCCAATTTTCTCACAGAATTTCTCACGGAAACATTCCGTGAGAAATTTTAAAATCCTAATTTTAACTTTAGTGAAATAGTGCATTCTATTTCTCGCAAAAATTTCTCACGTATCTTCTTACGGAAAAAAATTTCATGAGAAATTTTTGAAAATATTGAATTTATGATGGAATTTTCTCACGAAATTTTCTCATAGAAAACTTTTCTGTGAGAAATTCCTGTTGAATACTAATCCGTGAGAATTTCTCACGAAATTCTATTCCATGAGAAATCACATGTTTTCTTGTAGTAAAAAAGGAAACAAAAAATAACCATTTTATTTGAGAAAATAAATAATTTTTCACTGGCTTATGTTATTTATACTACAACAGAGGTTGAGAGGAAATAGATTTTCAATAAGAAAGAAAAAAGATGGAGGTGACAAAAGAACATGAGACATGAAAAGCCTATAATTAATAGAAATATATAAATTATTATTTCACTATAATAAATAACTTAATTAATTCAATTAAAATTTTCCTTTTACTATTTAAGAAAAAAAACATGAGAATCCATATAGAGGAAAAAGGAACATTACTTTTACAAACATCAATCACAAAACAATAAATAAATAAGGAAAATATTGAAATAAAGAGATTTATGTCACTAATTTATCGTAACACTAAAAAGATCAATACATTCATATAAAAAAAAAAATCAATACATAACTTTACATTTTAAAATATGATAAGTACTCTAATATTTTAGGAGGGCCAATTTAAAAAATCCTTTAAAATGTCATATAAATGTATATATGATAATGGTGTTTTTAAAAATATTTTTTGGGGGAGAAGAGGGGATGGTCTATGCACAAATACACTACCCTTAATCCCTGTTTGTAGCTTTTAGATTAAATTAATTAGTTCTTTATATAACACATATCAAATATGACAATTTGATCACATAGAAACAGAATTGTACTCAATGAAATAGCAAACATATAAAAGGGGAGAAAAGAAGATTATCCAAAGTAAGGGAAATGTGTTAGGGGGGTGGCCCCCTTCAATTGGTCATTGTGTAGCAATACATTATTAACAATTTGTATAAGTTTTAAATTAAATGTACGGTTCAAATGAACCAAACATAAGTCATGTAAAATGACCATATCCAAATCTTTATCATTTAGATTCACTTTTATGAAGTGCTAATACTTGCTATAAATTATTTAGAAAGAGAAAGGATAAATTTAAAATTTTGTGTACATAATTGTAAATAAAACACAAATTTACAGGCTAATTAAGGTTTAAATTATAGGGACAATACCCAAGAAAAATTTCCTCGAATGCACTAGGCTAATGTGTAGGGCTTGGAGGCACTCCCTTGCGATCGTCCGAAAAAAAAATTAGTCTTTGTCACAACGTCCCTTTCGAAGGGAGAGATTAACGACGCGAGGCGGCGAAAAAAAAAGGTCTAAAAGTGTAAGTTTTGAAAAAGCATCTTAAATGGGAAAAGAAAAAAAAAATTGAATAAAATTGATGGAGTTACACTGTTATAACGTATTAGAAAGTTGCTACGACGCGAATGACAGATTTTTTTAAAGAAATTAGTTTTCCAAAATAAAACTTGCAGTCGCCACCAATTGTATTAAAAAAATAGAGAACAATTGAAAAATTTCTTTTTAATTTAAAAAATGGTCTATAAACCAGAGAGAGTTTGGGAGTCAGTTTGTGTATGAGGAATGTGTTATGCACCCCACAATACCTGTCTAAAAGACGGTTACCTGAAATTAGTTGTGCGAATCATAAAATGGCCAAAAATATATTTTATTTATCCCTCAAATAATAAACTACATAAGTGAATAAGAATATTAACAACAAATTTAAACATGAAATACATGCAACTAACGTGCCCTAAATCTTTACACTTGTTCTTCGCATATGACGCCCTCTGGGATAACGCTTATCCTTATATAGGAACGATAGGATGGGTCATCTGATATGCAGATGGATCGCTCTATCCTTCCATGATAGGTAAGAGGCCTACGGATACTAAACGAACAATCACATTCCTAAATGTTATGCAAATGTACGAATATAATTATTACAACACTTGTCTTGGAGAAGAGAATTTAATTACATTCGAAAAAAAAATAAAGTAAAATAAATGAAAGTCTTTTGCTCCTAGCTTGCAGCAAAGCCTTTTCGAGTAGAGCCTTCCAACTTACCCCCGACCACAATCACCCTCAATCATATTCAAATCATTGCAACATCTTTTCCAAAAAGAATTGTCTCTGAGACTTCTTATGCAGTAAAAGGAAGCGTGGTGGATAATTGGATGAGTGTATGTATAGACACCTCTTTGATTTTCATTTAGATTGAATAGAGCTTCCATTGGTAGAGAAAATGGGTCTGAGAACGATAGTGAAATGGCATGCACGACATCAACTGATTGGATAACAAAAGGAATTGTTGAACTTAAATCACACCCCTGTACTAGATTTGCAAAATGCATCATCTATAGAGGCATTCTTCATATTAGAGCGAAAACTACAGAAGTTGTCTCATTTGATGGATATATCAACAAATGCGCTACATTGAAAATTGGAGGGATATTGACACTGCTCAATCCCTTAGCCACAACCTTCAATTTCAGGCTCTCAGTGAAAAGCTTCATCTTTTCATTCATACGAGATTTCAATTTATCGAACTCACCCTCAAGATTGTGACCTTGTTCTTGATTTTCCTCCATGACAATGATGGTTCTTGATTTGAGCCAAATTGACTTTTTTACAAAGTACTTTTGATTGAGCTTATTTTTCTTTAAGCGAGCAATGTTCGACACTTTTCAATAAAAACTACATATGATGAATGAGAAAAAAAATGAGGTTTATGGAATGGGCAAGAGAAAAATGCATGATCCTTTTTTTTTTTTTTTTNTTTTTTTTTTTTATTTAAATGAGCACAACAAAAGCTTTAGTGCTTCGACAAGAAAAAAATGTACAAAAATATGACTTTGGCCTTATTGACAAATGAAGAGAGCTACTGACATTTTTATTTAAAAAAAAATGATGCTCATGAGTTGAAATGATGCGCAAATGCCCATGACTAGTTTTGACACAACAAGAAAAAAAAAAAAAAAAAAAAAAAAGCTTGCTTATTTGGAATATGGAGGGGTTAAAACATAAATGAGGAAATGGAAAAAAAAAAATGGACATACGATTTATTTGAAAAAAAATATCAGACATGGGACCTTTTATTTTAATGTAAGAAATCAAATGAGAAAGATAACAAAAAGAATACTTCCCTGATGTCTTATGATTAAGTCAAAACCTTAGGGTTAAAGATTTCTAACCTAGTAGCTAGGCTTTAGCCTTACACAAGTAAGATTTTAAACTCATACTAACTGTGCAGGGTTATAGAGTAGATCTATCATTCTAGACAATCCAAGATTTCCAGATCACCTCTATCAACATAATGGAGAATCTTGTCTTGCATGAAAAGACAAGGAGATAAACTCCTATATTTATCCATGCCAGTAGAACGAGACATGATCTGAGTACAAGCTTTTGTGTAAGCCGCCAAAGAATATGTCTTTAGTGACAATACTAAACTCCTTCCTATTCCTAGGCGAACCTAGGGCTCGGGTATAGAACCAGAAAGTGTGTGAGGTAGCAGTGTTAGTGTACTGTGTGTGCGAGGGAAACATATAAACCTCAACCTAAAGCTACTCGCTACAAGGAAAAAGACATAATATACATATGCAATAAAATAATCTATCTCGAATGCAAAGACAAAATAAACAATAAAACAAAATTAGGGATGAAGAAAATACATTAGGCCATCTCATACTTGCACAACCAATTTCTTAGACTTGATTCTCTAAATATCCCCAGTGGAGTTACTAAACTATTATAACGTACCTGAAGGTCGCTATGACGCGAATGACAAACTATTTTAAAAAGATTAGTTTTTCGAAAGAAAACTTAGAGTTACCACCAATTGTATTAAGAAAATGGGGAACAATTGAAAAATATATTTTTAATTTAAAAAATAGTATGTGAACCAGAGAGGGTTCGAGAGTCAGTTTGTGTATGAAAGAGGTGTTAGGCACCCCAAAACACCTGTCTAAAATACGGTTACCCGAAATTAGTTATGCGAATCATAAAATAGCCAAAAATGTACTTTATTCATCATTCAAATAATAAATTACACAAGTGAATAAGAATACTAACAACAAATTTAAACATAAAATGCATGCAACTAACATGTCCTAAATTCTTTCACGTATTTCTCTCATATGGTGCCCTCTAGGGTAGCGCTTATCCTTACATAGGAACTATAGGGTGGGCCACCTGATATACAGATGAATCGCCCTATTCTTCCATAATAGGTAAGAGGCCTACGGATACTAAACGAACAATCACATTCCTAAATGTTATGTAAATGTACGAATATAATTATTACAACACTTGTCTTGGAGAAGAGAATTTAAAATATTATGCAAATGTATAATATTTAAAAATATACAATATACAAGCCTCCCTTCTCACTAAGCTTAGTGAAAGCAAAGCTGGCAAAATGGGTTGGGTTAGATCGAATTGGCTTGGCGTGTTTAGGCCCGTTTCTATTTGAGCCAACAAAGTGTTGGTCCAATCTCAACCCTAAGCAAGTCATGGGCTAAAAGGGTCAACCTATTTTTTATTTTTTACCTATTTTTATTTGTAATTAGGTTAAAAACTAACAAAGGTTTAGGCCTTTTTCTTTAGTGATTTTGGCTATTTTAGGCTAAATTGTTAATAGACCTAATTGAACAAAACAAAATATAGATAAAGTAATAAATAAAACTAAATAAAGAATCAAATATGTATTTTTTTTTAAAAAATGCATGTATTAAAATAAAGATGTATTAAGCTACTAGGTGTAATCTAATTATTAGGGGTTTGAATTCCCATGCCGACATGTAACAAAAAAAAACATAAAGATGTATAAATAATTAAACAAATGTAATAGTGTATACTTAAAAATAATATTTACTAATCTCGTTTGGTTTAGCCTAGAAATAATTACATAAAAAAAAAGGGGGTCAGTCCAGCCCTACTTGGATTGAACCTAAATGGGATGTGGGCCAAATCAGATTGGCCCAGTTCTATTCAGGCTAGAATTTTTAGAACCCAACCCTCATTTTTCAAACTAAAACAAGCCAAACTTGCTAACTCTAAGTGAAAGAGCCACACAACCACACTCCCCTCTAGAAGCCTGCATCAATATTCTCCGTTAAGTTTTTAATGGTACACTAATGGAATAACCAAAATTGATCATTTTATGAAAATAGAGGAAGACCAAATCAGCAATTTAAATACATATGGCATGCACATGACTCTTTAAATACCAAAATTAACCTTTACAACAAGATTAAGTAGTAATTATATATATATAAAAAAAATCTTCAACTTAAAATTGTCTTCAACCCCTAACAACTAGCATGGCTACACCGGGCCTTGCAGGGTTCTCAAAATTAGGCCTGTAAGTCCTTCCAAGCACACCATCAACCTTAGGGGACAGTGCAAAGAATCTAAACTTAACTTCCAAATGGGCAAAGCATTCATCAAAAGGCACTTGGTAATTATGTACCCTATCATCTTCTTTGGTAATGGGAACCATATTAACTAGAATTTCTGCAACAGCCTTGATTGTAACTATGACACTGTTATTACTTGCAATTCTCTCTACTCTGACATCTTTCTCTAGAGAGTACCATGTGGAGAGAGTGGCTTCAGCTAAGGTGAAATCGTTGCCATTGTAAGTGAACTTAAGGTGATCAATTTCATCGTTCCATGTGGCAGTTTTGGTGGCCTCTGTTAAAGAAGGCATGCAGCACTGCCTTCTCCCTTCTAGAGAAATCCTTCTCTAGAAATTTCTTCACTGCATTGCTAACTTCAAGGTGAGCCATGAGATTTCCAGCAACTTCTTTTAGAGCTTGAGTATTTTAGAAATTTCCTCATCTACGTTGGTGCCAACTTGAAGGAAGGAACTTAATAACTTCAAGTTTATTCTAGAACTTTGTAGCTTACTCTACATGTGCCTAGGCTAGTAGTTCTTACCGCCTCCATCACCTATAAATAGGAGTAGCTAAGCTTGTTTTGCGTAAGAGAAAGTGAAGCGTCTCTTTACATGTAAGTGGAAGTATTGAGTGTGTTAAAGTGTGCCAAAGAGAAAAAATAAAGTGTTTGTATTTCTCTTCAAATTGTGAGTGATCTTTGAAAAGTGTTGTAGTGTCTTTTATTGTGGGTATAATACAAGTAATTTTTTTACTTGTTTGGGTCCAATATTAGTAAGTTTAGAGTTGTGTACTCTAAATTTTACTTAACAATTGGTATCAGAGCGGGACGGTCAGAGATCATTATTGGTGGAGCTATCTTGAGTCATGAGGAGTTTGGTACTCTGTAAGTTTGTTAGTCAAGCTTGTTCGGTATAGTCGAAGTCTTGCCGAAACGATGGGTGACCTTCAAGTAGTTGGAGGAATCAAGAAGCTCAACAACAAAAACTACAACATGTGGGCAACATGTATGGAGTCTTAAAGACCACAATTGAAGTTACACAACCGGCGGCAGAAGATGCCGATGACATCTAACGAAAGTGGAAAATTAGAGCAGGCAAAGCAATGTTTACTTTAAAGACTACAATTGAAGAAGAAATGTTAGAGCACATTCGGGATGCCAAAACACCAAAGGAAGCATGGGACACTTTTGTTACACACTTTTCAAAGAAGAATGATACAAGACTGCAACTTCTCGAGAACGAGCTGCTATCGATGGCGCAACGTGATGATATGTGCTTTTTATGTTGTTAAGTTCCATGTTTTATCAATGGTTTCCTACTCAAATTCGAGCACAATTTACTTTAAACATGGTACTTATCCCTACTATTTGTCTTTCAGGTGTTTCTCTGGTTGATCAAGCAAGAGGAAGAGTTTTAAGGAGTTTCTAGAGTAAAAATCACCAGAACATGAAGTCCATACAGGGGACACGGCTTAGACACGCCCATGTCCATGGCCGTGTTTGACCTCCAGAGAGTCCTGCTCCAGTTGCTAAGGAACACGGCCAAGC
This sequence comes from Cercis canadensis, assembly GCA_003255065.1. Taxonomy (NCBI): domain Eukaryota; kingdom Viridiplantae; phylum Streptophyta; class Magnoliopsida; order Fabales; family Fabaceae; genus Cercis; species Cercis canadensis. Next base: position 227,946 of record QAOA01000431.1, read on the forward strand.
CTTGTAATGAACACGCTCGTGTCCATGACCGTGTCTGACCTCCAGAGAGTCTCCCTGAGTGGAACACGCCCCTCCCCTAGAGAGACACGGCCATGTTTGTTTGAACATGCGCTTAAGAAGAAGTGAACACGGTCGTGTCTTTGGCCGTGTCTGAGATCCCTTCGAGGCATTTAAGTGACACGCCCAGCTACCATAAGTGAATACAGCCGTGTCGTGGCCGTGTTCGAGCATCTGAAGGGTGAAACCCTAGAATTCGATGGAGTATATATGTGAACCTAAGGGAAAAGGGAGCGATATCTTTTGACAGTTGAACAGTTAGAGATTTTGGGCGACATCAGAGGTCAGGTGCAGTAGGAGCACTTTGGAAGATTGGAGAAGAGCAAGATAGAAGATCAACTACTTGAAGGGACTTCATGAGAATGAGTTTTCCTGATTCTATCTTGTCTTCTCTGCATTTTGTTGATTCAGATTTTATCGTGAACTGATTTGTAAAAGTTAGTTAGGATGAACCCTAGAAATTCAATTGTACTATTCTCCTTTTGAATTAATGAGAATATGCCTTCATTTCTTGGAATTGTCTATGATTGCTATTTGTGTTAAGTTGACAAAGCATGTTGCTGATTTAATACCAGATTTCAATTTATATATTGAGAAATTATAAATTGATTTAGATCATTTGTAGACAGTGGGATTTGCTTGGAATGACTAGAGATAGGATTCACATGAATCTTCTGATTTTCTTTAAGCCAATGTACTAAGAGAATTCATAGAACACGAATTAATACATTCTTGGGGGTTTTGATTGTGAAGAGATTTCAGTCAATCAACCTAGGAATAGATGTCTTATTACTTGAGAAAGATTGAGGCATAATTCTGGAATTCTCATCAGTCCAAGTAGAGAAGTGTCAATCATTGAGTTAAATATGAGAATGCAATGTATGTCATAGGAAAATTCTTATTCTGACACATCCTACTCATTCGATAAATCTATCAAATTCTTTGTTATTCTCTTTTCTGATTCATTCATTTAAATTAGATTAATTGATTTCTCTTATTAAACCAAAATTCTAAGATTAGATAATAGAAAAATGATTACTACTAATAGCTATAGTTCCTCGTGGGATCGACATTTGTACTCAATCAAGCTATCCTACAAAACGATATGTATACTTGCCTAAAGTGATTATAGCAATGTTTCAATTGAATACAAGTTCATAAAAAATAAACATCAAGTTTTTGGCGCCGTTGCCGGGGAACTATAATATTAGGAACATTTACTTTCTATTACTCTAGTCACTTTTCTTTTCTTTAAAAAAAAAAAAAAAATTGTTGGTTAGCCTTGCTCCTCTTTTTTATCATTGCCTGTGTTTGATCTCAGCAGGAGCTAGTTTTTTTGATGTATGACACGAAGTAGCAAGAAGAAGCTCCTTGAGTTGAACCCAGAAATTGAATGCACAGTGGTGAGAAAATTAAGGAACAAGGCTATCCTGTTGCAAGGCCAACCATCTGAGCCTATTGTCATAGAAGAACCTACCATGGTTGACCAAGAAAGACCACGAACTATGGGGGATTATGGAAGGCCATCAACTGTTGGAACTGAGTCTAGCATAACAAGACCTCTGGTGTCAGCCAATAATTTTGAGATCAAGCCGAACGTCATTCAGATGGTGCAACAGCTTGTGCAGTTTGATGGTTTACCGGATGAAGACCTCCATACTCACATCACAAACTTCTTGGAGATTTGTGATACTTTCAAGATCAACGGAGCTAGTGAGGATGCAATTAGACTGAGGCTCTTCCCCTTTATACTAAGGGGTAAGGCAAAGTCATAGTTGAAGACACTACCTCCGGGGTCTATCAAGACATGGAATGAGCTAACTGAAAAATTTCTATGCCGGTACTTCCCTCCAGCAAGAACAGCCAAACTTAGGAATGATATTTTCTCCTTCCAGCAAATGGATGGTGAATCACTCTACGAACTATGGGAGAGATGGAATGACTTGTTGAGAAAGTGCCCACATAATGGGTTGGACTTAGGAGTTCAGATGCAAACTTTTCAGAGTGGTCTCAATTTTGGGACTAGGCAGCAAATTGATTCATCCTCAGGAGGAACTACAAGTTTCAAAACTCCTGAAGAACTACATACTCTGATGCGAATCAGCTTGCTACATGCCCTAACCTTAGGAGTGTTCATGATCCCTTGCTTGGAGTTGGAGGCCCGATGATTAGAAGCAGAGCTAAGCGAGTGAGAGAGGCATTGTTGAGCCTAGTCCAAGAGGTGCAGACCAAAGAAAGAGCAGCTGGGCCAAGTTCAGAGTTGAGATGGATCACTTATCTGTCTCTTGTAGAAGGTGCACATGGGCCAGCTTGGAGCCCAAGTTTGGAGCAGGCCAAAAATAATGTTTAATTTAATTAGTTTTATTTTTGGGCCTTTATGTTTATGGGCCAAAACGTTTAATTAGTTTTAAATTCGTTTTTTAATATTTTGGGCCTTTATGTCTATGGGCCAAACTGGGTATTAGGGTTTTATTAACTTTCTTAGAGGATCCATCATAGCTTGTAGCCTCCTAGCCGAATTGCCTATATAAGGAATTCGTGTATGCCTTTGCAAAACAGTTTTGGAGATTAATAGTATTCAGTTTCTGAATTATTGAGTTTCTCTGGATTGAGAGCTTCCCTGTTGTTCTTGGGCAAAGAACTTGAACTTGAACTTACCAAGGATCCTTCCTTGCTAAGGGTTCACCCTATTGAGATAACCAAGGTCATCCCACAGTTTGGTATCCAAACACTCCGTTTCGATCTTTCGGGTACGCGAACGCATCATTTGGTATCACAGATAAAAATCTGTCTCTCTTTGTTTTTTTGTTTTGTTTTTTTTTTTTTTTAAACTTGACTAGGACTCGACGAACAACTAGGATTTGCTATTGCAATTGAAACAGCCGCCGCCTTTAGGCAATTTTAGCCTAGGACTTGGACTCTTAAACACAAACAAGGAAAACAAGGAAAAAAATGACCAATCAATGATCCGAACAAAAATAATAGGGATAACTTGACCAGAAACTTAAAGAACATAACGAAGAATGAAATTGATAGGAAAAATAAAAGACAAAAACTGACTTAATAGAAAGGGGGTAGAAGATGATTGACTCAAACAAATAAGATAGATAAACTAAAAATAGAATAGGGGGTTTTAGGAATACCGATTGAAACTCCAAGGAGCCAAAGCTCTGATACTAAATGATGCGTTCGCGTGATCCTTCCTTGCTAAGGGTTCACCCTATTGAGATAACCAAGGTCATCCCACAGTTTGGTATCCAGACACTCCGTTTCGATCCTTCGGGTACGCGAACGCATCATTTGGTATCAGAGCTTTGGCTCCTTGGAGTTTCAATCGGTATTCCTAAAACCCCCTATTCTATTTTTAGTTTATCTATCTTATTTGTTTGAGTCAATCATCTTCTACCCCCTTTCTATTAAGTCAGTTTTTGTCTTTTATTTTTCCTATCAATTTCATTCTTCGTTATGTTCTTTAAGTTTCTGGTCAAGTTATCCCTATTATTTTTGTTCGGATCATTGATTGGTCATTTTTTTCCTTGTTTTCCTTGTTTGTGTTTAAGAGTCCACTTCCTAGGCTAAAATTGCCTAAAGGCGGCGGCTGTTTTAATTGCAATAGCAAATCCTTGTTGTTCGTCGAGTCCTAGTCAAGTTTAAAAAAAAAAAAAAACAAAACAAAAAAACAAAGAGAGACAGATTTTTATCTGTGATACCAAATGATGCGTTCGCGTACCCGAAGGATCGAAACGGAGTGTCTGGATACCAAACTGTGGGATGACCTTGGTTATCTCAATAGGGTGAACCCTNATAACTTTCAGCTCGTTTGGAGTTACGGAACCCGTGACCCGGCGTTTCGAAGCTCGTTCAGAGACCTTCAACGTGGCAACTGGGTAAACCCAGTTGATGCCATTTTTGAGCTCAAAATCCTTCAAAAACATCTGTTTCGGGATGTTTTCTATAATCTGTTGATTTTCTTTTAATTTGTTGTTGTTTTCTAGATTCTTTTATTCTTTTCTTGTCCAAACCAACACCCTTGTTCATTATTTATATTCAAAAGTCTTGGTCATTTTATTTTATTTTATTTCTTTTTCCTTCTTGAAGTTCTTGTTTTGCTTCCTTATCTTATTTATTTTTATTCAACACCCTTCTTTGGCTTTCTTGTCATTTTTGTTTCTATCACATTTGCTCCTTGATAAGTTCTTGGAAAGTTCTTGTTTAAGGGCTTCTAAGGAAATTTGAGTGGAAAAAGACAAGAGTGGTGAGCGCATTATCGGGAAAAAGCCAATTGAGTGTAAACACGAGTGAAACACGTGAGGTAAGTGTGTGCAACATGGAACAGGAAGAACCATTCACCAAAAGTCATATGGATGCATATATGAACGCAATTCAGGACCAAATTGCAGCATTACGAATGGGCACTGAGGACAGATTAGAGGGGTTAGAAAACCTAGTTTCACCTAAGACAAAAACTAAAACAACTAGACCTTTTCGGTATTCTGAGGAAGAGGAAGAAGACTATTCTGAGGTTGAAACCGAGACCAGAAGAGAGAGGAGGGCAGCCCCTCGTCGTGATAATAACCTGGGGAGTATAAAAATGAGAATTCCTACCTTTCAAGGTAAGAGTGATCCTGAACTTTACTTAGATTGGGAGAGGAAAGTGAAACATGTTTTTGAGTGCCATGAATACTCTGAAGAAAAGAAAGTAAAGCTGGCAGTAGTTGAATTCACTGATTATGCTAGTATTTGGTGGGATCAGCTAGTGATTAACAGGCGTAGAGATGGTGAGAGACCTATTCAGTCATGGGCTGGTATGAGAGCCGTGATGAGGAAACGGTTTGTACCTAGACATTACTATAGAGATTGTTTCAAGAAATTGCAAGATTTGAAACAAGGATCTATGAGTGTGGCTGAGTACAACAGTGAGATGGAGATAGCCATGATGAGGGCTAGTATTGATGAGAACCGTGAGGCAACCATGGCACGGTTTATTAGTGGCTTGAAGCGAGAGATTGCTGAAGTGGTGGAGATGAGTCACTATGTAGAGATGGAGGACTTGGTGCATAAAGCCGAGCATGTAGAGCGACAGTTGAAGGCTAGAGCAGCTTCTAGATTCGGTGTGCCTTCCAGAACTTCAAACTGGAAATCAAATTGGAAGGATAATCCTCACACAGCTCCAAAGCCAAGAGACGACACAAGACCAAAGCCTACGGGTTCTACTCCTATTTCCCAAGGTAAAACAGACTATAACTCTTCTTCTAAGTCACGTGACATCAAATGCTACAGGTGTCAAGGACGTGGACATATATCTTCTGAATGTCCCAATAGAAGGAAAGTTGTTATGCTTGCTACTGGTGAGTATGATAGTGAGGAGGAATCTACTGTTACACCTGGTTGTGAAGACATGCCACCCTTAGAAGATGCTAGTGACGTGGAGGGAATTGATGACTCCCTTCTAGATCAGTATTTGATGGTGTCCAGGCGTGTGCTCAACATGCAACCGAGGGAAGATGACATCGAAAAACACCGCGAGCATATCTTTCAAAATCAATGCTTGGTGGGAGACAAGGTATGTAGCGTTATTATTGATAGTGGATCTTGTACTAATGTTGCTAGTACCTTGGCCGTAGAAAAGTTGAATTTACCTACTATTCCACACCCCTCGCCTTATAGGCTAAGGTGGTTGAATGATAGAGGAGACCTATGGGTAAACAAGCAAGTTAGGATTGCATTTGCCTTTAGCACTTTTAAAGATGAAGTACTGTGTGATGTGGTGCCTATGCATGCTTGTCATATTTTGTTGGGACGACTATGGCAGTTTGATAGGCGAGTGAAGTATGACGGATACAACAACACTTACACCGTCTACAAGAATGACAAGGCCACTTTGTTGAAACCTTTAAAACCTGCTCTTGCATATGCGGATCAAGCAAAGATTACAAAAGAATGTAAAGAGAGAGAAGAAAAAGCAGCCAAAGAAAAAGAGGCTGAGAGAGAAAAAGAAAAAAGTACGGACAAAAAGAGTGAGAGAAGACAAAAAGTAAGTGCTTTTGCACAAAAAAGTGAGGTCAAGAGTGTTCTATTATCTAAGCCAACCCTTCTTGTACTTATGTACAAGAATGTTTATTTTACTAACTCTCTTAACCCTTCTTTGCCTAGTGTGGTTATTTCTTTGATGCAGGAATTTACTGATATTTTCCCTGAAGAGATACCACATGGTTTGCCTCCCTTGAGGGGCATAGAGCACCAGATTGACTTTGTTCCTGGATCGACTATCCCTAATAAACCAGCCTACCGAGCTAATCCTGACGAGACAAAGGAAATTCAAAGGCAAGTAGATGAGCTCGTACAAAAGGGATTCGTGAAAGAAAGTCTAAGCCCATGTTCAGTTCCAGTTATCTTGGTGCCAAAGAAAGACGGGACATGGCGCATGTGTGTGGATTGCCGAGCCATCAACCAAATCACGGTTAAGTATAGACATCCTATCCCTAGATTAGATGACATGCTTGATGAGTTGTATGGTTCTAGTGTCTTTTCTAAGATAGATTTAAAGAATGGATACTACCAAATTCGCATGAAAGAAGGAGATGAGTGGAAAACTGCATTTAAAACAAAATATGGTTTGTATGAGTGGTTAGTAATGTCTTTCGGTTTAACTAATACACCTAGCACTTTCATGAGACTAATGAACCATGTTTTGCGTGCCTTTATTGAAAAATTTGTGGTGGTTTATTTTGATGATATCCTAGTTTATAGCAAAACCCTAGATGATCATGTGTCACACTTGCATGATGTCTTTATTGCTTTGAGAGAACATAAATTGTATGCTAATTTTAAGAAGTGTGCATTTTGTTCCGATTCTGTTATATTTCTTGGGTTTGTTGTAAGTTCTAAGGGTATTAGCATGAATGAGGATAAGGTTAAGGCAATCTGAGATTGGCCTACACCTAAGAATGCGAATGAGGTAAGATCTTTTCATGGCTTAGCTAGTTTTTATAGGCGGTTTGNTTATAGACGGTTTGTAAAGAATTTCAGCACCATAGCCACACCCCTAAATGAACTAGTTAAGAAAAATGTGAGTTTTAAGTGGGGCGAGGAACAAAAGAGGGCATTTACCACTTTAAAGGAAACTTTAACTAGTGCTCCTCTTTTATGTTTGCCTAACTTTGACAGAGCTTTTGAGATTGAATGTGATGCTTCAGGTATTGGAATAGGGGCTGTTTTGATGCAAGATTCCAAACCTATTGCATATTTCAGTGAGAAGCTTAATGGGGCAGCATTAAATTATCCCACTTATGACAAAGAGCTTTATGCTCTAGTGAGGACTCTCCAAACGTGGCAGCACTATCTATGGCCTCGGGAATTCATCATTCATTCGGATCATGAGAGCTTGAAGTATTTGAAATCCCAAGGTAAGTTAAATAAGAGACATGCCAAATGGTTAGAGTTCATTGAGACGTTCCCCTATGTTATTAAATATAAAGCTGGGAAGGAGAATGTCGTTGCTGATGCCTTGTCTAGAAGGTATACTTTAATTACTTCTTTGCATGCTAAGCTATTAGGTTTTGAGCTTATCAAAGACTTGTATGAATGTGATTCTAATTTCGGTCAACTATGGATTGCTTGTGCTAAGTATGCTAGTGGTGATTATTATAGGCATGATGGGTACTTGTTTAAGAAAGATAAATTATGTGTGCCTGCATGTTCTATACGTGATTTGCTTGTTAGAGAGACGCATGGTGGTGGCCTAATGGGGCACTTTGGTGTTAAAAAGACTTTGGATATTTTACATGAACATTTTTATTGGCCTCACATGAAACATGATGTGCTTTCTATTTGTGACAAGTGTATTACTTGTAAACAGGCCAAGTCCAAAGTTATGCCACATGGACTTTATACACCATTGCCTATACCTAGTCAACCTTGGATTGATATTTCTATGGATTTTGTGCTAGGGCTGCCAAGGTCACCAAGTGAGAAAGATAGTATCTTTGTGGTTGTTGATAGGTTTAGCAAGATGGCTCACTTTATTGCTTGTGCTAAAACTAATGATGCAACACACATTGCTGACTTGTTCTTTAAAGAAATAATGCGCTTGCATGATTTACCTAGAACAATAGTGAGTGATAGAGATGTGAAGTTCCTAAGTCACTTTTGGCGAACCCTATGGGGTCGATTGGGGACTAAGCTTCTATTTTCTACGGTTGCACATCCTCAGACAGATGGGCAAACTGAGGTTGTTAATAGAACACTTGCTACTATATTGCGTGCTATTATGCAAAAGAATCTTAAGCGTTGGGAACAATCTTTGCCGCATGTTGAGTTTGCTTATAATCGCACTGTACACTCTACTACTTCTTATTCCCCTTTTGAGATTGTTTATGGATTTAATCCTTTAACTCCCTTGGATATTTTACCTTTGCCTACTAATGAGTTTGCTAATCTTGATGGTAAGCACAAGGCAGATTTTGTTAGAGACTTGCATTCCAAGGTTCGGGCTAATATTGAGAAGAAGAATGAGCAGTATGCTAGGCAAGCCAACAAGGGACGAACTAGGGTTATATTCGAACCAGGTGATTGGGTTTGGGTACACCTTAGGAAGGGACGGTTTCCTACCCAACGGAAATCAAAGTTACACCCTCGAGGAGATGGGCCGTTTGAGGTCCTTGAGCGGATTAATGACAATGCCTACAAAATTAATCTTCCTGGTGAGTATGGCAATGTTAGTGCTACTTTTAATGTTGCTGACTTAACCTTGTTTGATGTAGGTGACGATTCAGATTCGAGGACGAATCCTTCTGAGGAGGGAGGGAATGATGCGAATCAGCTTGCTACATGCCCTAACCCTAGGAGTGTTCATGATCCCTTGCTTGGAGTTGGAGGCTAGATGACTAGAAGCAGAGCTAAGCGAGTGAGAGAGGCATTGTTGAGCCTAGTCCAAGAGGTGCAGACCAAAGAAAGAGCAGCTGAACCAAGTTCAGAGTTGAGATAGATCACTTATCTGTCTCTTGTAGAAGGTGCACATGGGCCAGCTTGGAGCCCAAGTTTGGAGCAGGCAAAAAATAATGTTTAATTTAATTAGTTTTATTTTTGGGCCTTTATGTTTATGGGCCAAAACATTTAATTAGTTTTAAATTCGTTTTTTAATATTTTGGGCCTTTATGTCTATGGGCCAAACTGGGTATTAGGGTTTTATTAACTTTCTTAGAGGATCCATCATAGCTTGTAGCCTCCTAGCCCAATTGCCTATATAAGGAATTCGTGTATGCCTTTGCAAAATAGTTTTGGAGATTAATAGTATTCAGTTTCTGAATTATCGAGTTTCTCTGGATTGAGAGCTTCCCTGTTGTTCTTGGGCAAAGAACTTGAACTTGAACTTACCAAGGATCCTTCCTTGCTAAGGGTTCACCCTATTGAGATAACCAAGGTCATCCCACAGTTTGGTATCCAGACACTCCGTTTCGATCCTTCGGGTACGCGAACGCATCATACTCTGATTGATGAAATTGCTACCAACAACTACCAGTGGGGGAACCAAAGGATGAAGGCCAGATTAGGAGGAGTGCATAATGTGGCCGCCTCCACCTCTTTAGAGGCAAAAATATAGGCCCTTACTAAGAATATCGATGATATGGGCAGACCTACTTCATCCTCATCTGTTATAACTGTGATAATTGTGGGGGAGGACATTTTAATCATGAATGCCAAGCCTCTGATTCGGGATCACCAGTAGAACAAGTAGATTATTTGGGAAGTAGAATAACAAATAATCCTTATTCTAACACGTACAATCCTGGGTGGAAGAATCACCCGACTTTCGCTTGGAGCGACCAAGGGCAGCAAAGACAAGTCCAAGGGCAGCAAAGACAAGGTCCTTCCCCTGGATTTCAGCAACATTCTAACCCCCCACAAAGACCAACCATTGAAGACCAACTTTCCAGATTTATAACAGCATCGAAAGGACGGTTCAACAACAATGAAACATCCTTGAGGAATCAAGAGGCTTCCATCCACAATCTTGAGACTCAAATTGGCCAGCTAGCCAAGTTGATGTAAAAAAGATCACCAGCGACTCTACCTAGCTACACCGAGCCAAATCCTAAGGAGCAAGCCAAGACAATCACCTTGAGGAGTGACAAGGAACTCAAGGGAGTAGAGAAAGAGTAGCCTGATGATGGAGGTGTAGGTGATGAAGGTGCTGTTGAGTCTGAGAAATTGGGAGAACTTGTTTTAGAAAAGGTAGAAGAACCGAAGAAGAGAGTGGTAAAAGAATACCAGCCACCTATCCCTTACCCGAGCAGGCTGGCAAGAGATAAAAATGAGGAGCAATTTGGCAAGTTTCTCGAGTTGTTTAAACAGTTGCACATAAATATTCCTTTTGTGGAAGCCCTTTCACAAATGCCAAAATATGCTAAATTCTTGAAGGATCTCCTTTCCAACAAGAGCAAGCTCGAGCAGTTGTCTATGGTGAGTCTAAATGCGGAATGCTCTACCATAGTTCAAAATAAGCTACCACAGAAGATTAAAGATCTAGGGAGTTTTACTATTCCCTGTAACATTGGTAGTTTATCTGTTGATAAGGCATTAGCGGATTTAGGAGCTAGCATAAATTTAATGCCTTATTGTATGTTTAAGAGACTGGGACTTGGAGAACCGACTCCCACTAGGATGAGTATTCAGCTAGCAGATAGATCTATCACCTATCCCAAGGGGATAATAGAGGATATCCTAGTGAAAGTTGATAAATTCATTTTCCCGGTTGATTTTGTGATCATGGATATGGATGAAGATGTGGTAGTACCCTTGCTTCTAGGCCGACCATTCCTTGCTACGGCTAAAGCCATAATTAATGTTCATGGTGGCAAGCTAACTTTGAGAGTGGGCGACGAGCAAGTGATATTTAAAATATCCGAGGCCATGAAACACAAAATGAGTACCGATGATACATGTTTTTATGTTGATACTATTAACTCGTGTGTGTTTCAATGTATGTAGGAAATCTTCACAAGAGATGCACTGGAAACATGTATCATGCAGGGAGAGGAAGAGACAGATCACGCTAAGATTAGGGAGCATGTGGCACACATGCAAGCCCAGAAACCATTGACCAAAGACACATCTCTGGAGAGGATTGAGGGGAACAGAATCAGAATCAAGCCATCCATTGAGGAACCGCCAGAGCTGGAGCTAAAACAACTTCTAGAGCACTTGGAATATGCTTTCCTAGTGGAAAACTCCAAGTTGCCTGTAATCATTGTAGCAAACTTGACAAATGAGCAAAAAGGAAAGCTCTTGGATGTGCTTAAAACACACAAGAAAGCTATAGCATGGAAAATCTCAGACATGAAAGGAGTCAACCCTTCATTTTGCACCCACAAGATTGCATTAGAAGAAAATTGCAAACCTTTGGTGTAGCCACAACGAAGGATTAATCCGAACATGAAAGAAGTGGTGAAAAAGGAGGTGATCAAACTTCTGGATGCAGGAGTCATTTACCCCATCGCTGACAGTTCATGGGTTAGTCCGGTGCAAGTGGTGCTAAAGAAGGGGGGCATGACAGTGGTACTTAATGAGAGAAATGAATTAGTGCCAATGAAGATAGTCACAGGGTGGAGAGTCTGTATAGACTATCGGAAGTTAAATGATGCCACCGGCAAGGATCACTTCCCTTTACTGTTCATAGATCAGATTTTGGAGCGTATGGCTGGACATGCCTTTTATTGTTTTCTTGATGGCATGTCAGGGTATTTCCAAATACCTATCGCCCCAGAAGACCAGGAGAAGACAACTTTCACATGTCCTTACGGTATATTTGCTTATAGGAGAATGCCATTTGGGTTATGTAATGCCCTCGCCACTTTTCAGAGGTGTATGATGGCAATCTTCGATAGATTGGTTGAGGACACTATGTAGGTGTTTATGGATGACTTCTCTGTCTTTGGCAATTCCTTCGATTTGTGTTTGGATAACTTGGCCAGAGTACTTGAGAGGTGGGAGGAGACTAACCTGGTCTTGAATTGGGAGAAGTGTCATTTTATGGTACAAGAAGGTATAGTGCTAGGCCATAAGATATCTAGTAAGGGTATAGAGGTAGACAGGGCAAAAGTAGAGACCATTGCTAAATTGCCACCTCCTACCTCTGTTACAGCAATCAGGAGCTTTCTAGGTTATGCTGGTTTTTATAGAAAATTTATCAAGGATTTCTCCAAGATAGCTAGACCCCTTACTAGATTGCTCGAAAATGAAGCCCCTTTTGTCTTTGATGAGGATTGCATGCTTGCATTTAGCACCTTAAAGGTCAAATTGACTACGACCCCCATTATGATTACACCTGATTGGTCATCACCATTTGAACTAATGTGTGATGTAAGTGATTTTACAGTGAGAGCAGTTTTGGGGCAGCACAGGGACAAGCACTTCCAACCCATCTACTATGCAAGCAAGACTTTGATTGATGCTCAGAAGAATTACACTACTACTGAGAAAGAATTGCTTGCAGTGGTTTTCTCCTTGGACAAATTTTGATCTTATTTGATTTTGTCTAAAGTCATTGTGTATTCTGATCATTTAGCATTGAGGTACCTTTTGACAAAAAATGATGCTAAACCTCGTCTAATACTCTGGGTTTTGTTATTGCAGGAATTTGACTTAGAAATCCGAGATCGTAAGGGATCCGAGAACCTAGCAGCAGACCATTTGTCTCGTTTGGAATTCCCAGCTCAAGGGGAGTTAGTGGAAGAGGACTTACACGATACCTTTCCAGACGAATACTTATGTGAGCTTGAGTGGAGGGATATCCCCTGGTTTGCTGATTTTGCTAACTATCTTGCAGGTAGGGTTCTTCCAAAGGAGTTAACTTATGCTCAGAAGAAGAAATTCTTCTCTGATTTGAAGTACTACCTTTGGGAGGATCCCTATCTATTTCGCATTTGTGCAGACCAAATAATAAGGCGTTATATCGCCTATCCCGAAACAGAAAGCATCTTGGAGCACTACCACAAGGGTCCAACTGGAGGACATTATCACGTCAATGGGACAACAAGGAAGGTCCCGGAGTCAGGTTTTTATTGGCTTACTTTATTCAAGGATGCTCACAGGTATGTGAAGCAATGTGACAATTGCTAGCGCACAGGTAACATTTCTAAGAAGGATGAAATGCCCCAGACCAGCATCTTAGTGTGTGAAGTCTTCGATGTTTGGGGCATTGACTTCATTGGCCCTTTTCCCTCATCCTATGGGAACAAATATATCCTAGTTGCAGTAGATTACGTATCTAAATAGGTAGAAGCTCAGGCTTTGCCCACCAATGATGCTAGGGTAGTTGTCAAGTTCCTTAGGACATTGTTTGCTAGGTTTGGAGCGCCACGAGCCATCATTAGTGATAGAGGCACCCACTTTTGTAACCAACATTTAGCCAATACCCTGAAGAGATATGGTGTTACTCATAAAGTGGCTACCTCCTATCACCCCCAAACTAGTGGCCAAGTAGAGGTGACTAATAGGGAACTCAAAAGAATTCTGGAAAAGCCCATAGAGCGATCTAGAAAGGAGTGGTCCTTAAAATTAGATGATGCTCTATGGGCTTATAGGACAGGCTTCAAAACCCCTATTGGTACCACCTTGTACAAACTTGTTTATGGGAAGTCCTGCTATTTGCCAGTAGAGTTGGAGCACAAGGCTTTTTGGGCTATAAAATCTCTCAACTATGACTTGTGTGATGCAGGTGAAAAGAGGTTGCTCCAATTGAACCAACAGGCCGAATGAAGGGATGTTGCCTATGAAAATTCAAGGTTGTACAAGGAAAAGGCTAAGAAGTGGCATGATCAGCGCATTAAATCATCCAAGGAGTTTCAGCCTAGGGACCAAGTGTTACTCTTTAATCCGCGCTTAAGGTTGTTCCTAGGCAAATTTAGATCCAGATGGTCAGGCCCCTTCATGGTTAAGCAAGTATTTCCTCATGGCGCTGTTGAGGTCACTCATCCAGAGAAAGGCACCTTCAAGGTCAATGGGCAGAGATTGAAGTTGTATCATGGTGCTAGCATCCAAGAACTGCCAAGGGATGTCTGTCACCTCCAAGACCCCATGCAGTAGCTCCCTAATCCTCAAGTCCAGCTAATTGACTTTAAAGAAGCGCTTGTTGAGAGGCAACCCCAAAAGAATTTTAGTGCTTTGCTTTTGTTTTCATTTCCCTTTATGCTTTGGATTGAATTATTCTCTTAAATTGTCTTAGTTGTTTCCATTTTTTTTTTAATATGTAGGTGTTGTTTGAGGCATGTCTGCAGGGTGCAATTTTGATTTTAAGATCAGAGTGCAGAACATGGGCAGAAGCACGGGCGTGTTCTACCCCGTGTGAACCTCACAGAGACTATAAGTGGACAACATGGCCAATGACATGGCTGTGTCACCAAACGTGTGGACCACACAGGGAGTTCAGGAGAGGAACACGGTTAATGACACGGTCGTGTTTGTGGCCGTGTCTATTGTCCAGGATGTATCTAGCTAACACACGGCCATGTCCACCCCAGGTGAGTATTAAAGCATCCCGTGCCACGCAACACGGCCATTGAACACGGTCGTGTTCATCCCGTGTCACTTAAGAGGGTCTTCACTCTTGCAACACGGCCCGAAACATGGCCGTGTTCATCTCTGTGTCCATTAGCACGCTTTCTGACACACACGTGTTCACCCCGTGTTTCCCTCTCAGACCCAACACGCCCACGCAACACGACCGTGTTGTAGGCGTGTCACAGTGACACTTAAAATTTCCCTTTTCGCGGGTCATTCCTCCATTTCAGAAATCCTCAATTTCCTCTCAATTTCCCCCAAATCCCTAACCTCGCCGGCAGTCCCACAACCATTTCCGGCCAACCCACTCCATTACACCCCCAAATTTCTTGCTTGATCGAAGTTTTCCACCACACAACACCAGTCACAGTAGTTAATTCACTATTTCTCCACATTTCTAGGTTATTTTCGCCACTTACATGTATGAGCTTTTTCTCATTTCTAGTTTGTTAATTCGGTTTTGTTTTACTGTCATTTCTACTGCATTACCTGTTTATTTCGTATGGAAGTGTGGGGGAATCTGGAATGTTGTTTGTAGAATGAACCCATTTTAGAAAACTTTAAAATTCCTGCTGCAGAAATTGCTGATTTTGGGTTCATTATCAATTTTGGGAATTTGGGGTGTTGAAGAATTTGCTTTATTGAAAGTCTCATTCCTGTGATACTGTCATTAATAGATTGTTGTGGGCCCTGCCATTGTTATTCAATTACTGGAAATGAGTGCTTATCNATTTTAGAAAACTTTAAAATTCCTGCTGCAGAAATTGCTGATTTTGGGTTCATTATCAATTTTGGGAATTTGTGGTGTTGAAGAATTTGCTTTATTGAAAGTCTCATTCCTGTGATACTGTCATTAATAGATTGTTGTGGGCCCTGCCATTGTTATTCAATTACTGGAAATGAGTGCTTATCTATTGTTCATTGCCTTTGTACAAACTCATGCAGTGGGTCTTGCTGTTGTTACTGGGATGTTTGTGATAAAATGTCATTGCCAAATTTGTTTTATTGAAATCCCGATTTCTGTGGACACTGACAGTGATAATTCATGTTGTGGAAACTCCTCATGTTTATGTTCTGAACACTGCTTTGGGAATTGATTGATTATGCCCTATTTTGATTTCCTTTTCTTGATAAGGGATTTGGTTTTGATCAATGTTGTGGGAGAATTTGCTGCAGTTGGGAAATTTGTCTTATTTTTCTTGCAATTGCTGTTCTTATAGCATTTTCATAAAAAATTTGACTGTTTGTGTTCTTCTTAGTGCTATGACATGCTTGGAAATTGCTGTTACAATTTTGGGAATGAGGGGGAATTGGCTAATGTTAAAAAAAAAATTGGTTTATTTTTTTGGTAATTACCGTTGCACAGCATTGCTGTTGCATAAGCTGTTGTTGTGGCACTTGTTGTTTGACTGGGAAATTCTGATGAATATGTTCTTGCCAGTATTATAACGCAATGTTATTATTGAATTATTGTTGTCAGAACTGCATTGGAAGTACTATCTCGGAAAATTCATTCTTCTAATTTTTTGTTTCTGGTCAATGTTGTGTTGTTGTTTTATAAAGTTTCCATGCCCTTGGATTCATTTTGGTACGTTGATTTTGTAGGAAACCACCATGACGAAGCATACCGAAGAATCACAGCAGCGACGTGAGAAGCTGAAATCCAAAAAGAACCACCCAACACCTCAAGAGTCCCCATTCCCTCCTCCCAAGAAGAAGAGATCCGAGGCTGCTGACTCCTCTGTTCATCCCTTTCTCAGGATGTTAGGGGATGAGCACAAGGAGAGGCTCGCCAAACTCTCCACCAAACCCTTTGAGCCCAGCCACTACCCGGAGTGGATCGTGCTGCAGGAGCCAGGCATAGAGCAGGAGGTGCGACATCTACTTAGCTTCAGTCGGTGGAGCAGTATCCTTGACCTCCGAGAACCTGTGTACTGAGAACTCACTATAGAGTTTCTCGCCACGGTGGAGATCCATACCACATTCACTGACTCCTTCGCCACGTGGAATGAGCCGGACGCCATCAAATTTCACCTCGGCACATTCATGCATAGTATGAGTCTCCAGGAATTCACCACAGCAGTAGGGCTAACCGAGCAGGGATTCGTCTATGACTCCTGCTATCTGGACTGGCATTCGCCGAGCACTGAGCCTGCGAACTACTGGCGAACCATCAGCACTGAGGCTGCATACGAGGCTAAGAGGTCTAAGGGCTCAACTCTTCGCTCACCCGCCCTCTGTTTCATTCACAAGCTCTTTGTCCACTCTTTGACTGCGAGGCGGGAGAGCACCGACGTCGTCAGCAAAAGAGATATGTTCTACCTCCGGTGCATTCAGGAGCAGCGCCATTGCCACCTAGGATATGCGTTCCTCCAACTGGTCCGAGGCTATCTACAGAGGGCCAACTTCGGCGCTATTGGAGGGGGCTCTGTCATCACCCGGTTGGCACGGCACTTGGGCATTCTCGATGACGAGTCCACTCTCACAGTGGCTTGTCGCCCGCTACCTTTAGGGATGGACACCCTACGAGCCATGGGTATGGTCGAGCGCTGCTGCGACACTCAGGGCACATACCTAGCTATTGTCGGCACTCCGCCACGAGCAGTGCCTGAAGCACCACCAGCGGAGCGACCCTCCACAGATGCCACCAAGGAGCCCCGACCTGACGCACCGACTGCCAGTCCATCCCAGGTGCCACCTACAGCAGGCCCGAGCCTATCAGCCTCGTCCTCCTCACAGCCATTCCCAGGAGTCCCTTTCACATCGCCCGAGGAGGAGGAGCGCAAACCCACACCTATCGAGCGGCAGCTGAGTCGTATTGAGGTGGAGGTCGATGGGACGAGAGCCCGGCTCAACCGCCTCATCGTGAACCACCGCCAGCTGCGCAACGATATGCTCCAATGGATGTCCTACGCCCGAGCACATCACCGGTGGGTCGAGGTCACCTTACAGATGCAGAGCCAGCGCATGGGCATCCAACCTCCTTCGCCACCCATGTCACCTCGCTTCCAGGATGCAGAGGATGATTTGGACCCAACCCCCTCGGTCCAATCGACCCATCCTCCACGCACTACCTCCCGAGCACCACCACCACCACCTCCCAAGTCTCCGGATGCTCATCGCACCGACTGGCCTTCTACATCACATCCTGAGCATTTGGGAGAACCACCTAGGGATTAGTCTATTTTTCTTTATTTTTTTTTTGTACTTTCTTTGTGACATGATTTTAATTGTTGAATATTTCAGTAAATTTTATTGTTCTCAATATTTTCACCCTCTTTCTAGTGTATAATTTTCTTTGCAGTCTCACCTTTCAAATCACCGGAATGTCACCCTCACTTGTTCAGAACATCAAGAACCTCTCCACTCAGGGAGTACCTGTCCATTTATTTCACTTTTCATACATTGAGGACAATGTATTACTTAAGTGTGGGGGGGTATATATCTATGCTTGAATTTGTGCTTTCACATGATGCATGAACTGAACAGGTTGTAAATTTGTGAAGTAATTCGAACTAGGATATTGTGCTCTTGAAGTGATATTTCTGGGAATTTTATTTTGCTGTGTTGTATTTGATTATTTTTGCTTGGTATTTTGCCTTTTAACTAGCTGCATTATGAGGTAACCATTTAGGTCCAGTGGATTTGGGACATTGAAATACAGCCTTGTAGTAGTTAACCTTGAATGTCTGATATGGATAATACCCTATGTTTTCTTTTGATTCAAAAAAAATATTAATTGAATAGCTATTTTGAGCATAGTGGGGCTCTGCTCCTCTACCTTCTGTGCCTGAAACTGGAGAAGGATATGAGCATGTCAATGAAGCATAACTAGTTGAATGTGGGTTGCAGGCAATGACCGGACACTACATCCTAGGACCCCCAGCTATGCAACAAAAGAAAAAGAGAATTAGTAGCATACTTTATATTTCTATTAGGTTTAGATAATAGTAATAAGTACAGGGTAATTCCATTCAGATACAGACGGTTGAGCTAAGACAATGTTGTGGATCAATAACTGGGTTCATGAGCTGAGTATAGGAACTGAGTAATGTAGCTGTTTAGGGTAAAGTACATAGCATTAACTTCTTTGAATTTAACCGTTTTCCCAGGGATAGAGCTTGTAAAGAGACATGTTCTGATTTGAATTGCTTGAGGACAAGCAATAGCTTAAGTGTGGGGGTATTTGATATGTGCTTTTTATGTTGTTAAGTTCTATGTTTTATCAATGGTTTCCTACTTAGATTCGAGCACAATTTGCTTTAAACATGGTACTTATCCCTACAGCTTAGACACGCCCGTGTCCATGGTCGTGTCTGATCTCCAGAGAGTCCTGCTCCAGTTGCTAAGGAACACGGCCAAGCCTTGTAATGAACACGCCCGTGTCCATGACCGTGTCTGATCTCCAGAGAGTCTCCCTGAGTGGAACACGCCCATCCCTTAGAGAGACACTGCCATGTTTGTTTGAACACGGGCTTAAGAAGAAGTGAACACGGCCGTGTCTTTGGTCGTGTCTGAGATCCCTTCGAGGCATTTAAGTGACACGCCCAGCTACCATAAGTGAACACGGCCGTGTCGTGGCAGTGTTCGAGCATCTGAAGGGTGAAACCCTAGAATTCGATGGAGTATATATGTGAACCTAAGGGAAAAGGGAGCGATATCTTTTGACAGTCGAACAGTTAGAGATTTTGGGCGACATCAGAGGTCAGGTGCAGTAGGAGCACTTTGGAAGATTGGAGAAGAGCAAGATAGAAGATCAACTACTTGAAGGGACTTCATGAGAATGAGTTTTCCTGATTCTATCTTGTCTTCTCTGCATTTTGTTGATTCAGATTTTATCGTGAACTGATTTGTAAAAGTTAGTTAGGATGAACCCTAGAAATTCAATTGTACTATTCTCCTTTTGAATTAATGAGAATATGCCTTCATTTCTTGGAATTGTCTATGATTGCTATTTGTGTTAAGTTGACAAAGCATGCTGCTGATTTAATACCAGATTTCAATTTATATATTGAGAAATTATAAATTGATTTAGATCATTTGTAGACAGTGGGATTTGCTTGGAATCACTAGAGATAGGATTCACATGAATCTTCTGATTTTCTTTAAGCCAATGTACTAAGAGAATTCATAGAACACGAATTAATGCATTCTTGGGGGTTTTGATTGTGAAGAGATTTTAGTCAATCAACCTAGGAATAGATGTCTTATTACTTGAGAAAGATTGAGGCATAATTCTGGAATTCTCATCAGTCCAAGTAGAGAAGTGTCGATCATTGAGTTAAATATGAGAATGCAATGTATGTCATAGGAAAATTCTTATTTTGACTCATCCTACTCATTCGATAAATCTATTAAATTCTTTGTTATTGTCTTTCCTGATTCATTCATTTAAATTAGATTAATTGATTTCTCTTATTAAACCAAAATTCTAAGATTATATAATAGAAAAAGGATTACTACTAATAGCTATAGTTCCTCGTGGGATCGACATTCATACTCAATCAAGCTATCCTACAAAACGATAGGTATACTTGCCTAAAGTGATTATAGCAATGTTTCAATTGAATACAAGTTCATAAAAAATAAACATCACGTGACATGACGATTGGCCAGTATTTTCACAATGTGAAGTCGATATGCCGCAAAATTTCTGAGTTAGATCTGACAGCTCCTATTGGAGAAACCAAGATAAAGAGAATAATTATCCATGGTTTGAGACTTGAATATCAAGGGTTCGTTGCTGTTGTACAGGGATGGCCAACACAACCATCGCTTGTTGAGTTTGAAAATTTGTTTGCAGGTCAAGAAGCTATGGCCAAGCAAATGGGAGGAGTCTCGTTGAAGGGTGAAGAGGAAGCACTTTACACCAACAAAAGCAAAGGCAGTTTCAAGCGGCACACTGAAGGTGGATCTAAAAAGGATGGTGACAAGGTGAAAATTCACCAAGGAAAGGGAGGCTCTCGTCTAGGGGGAGCTTTGAAGAATCGCGGTAATAGTAGAAAGTTCGATGGTGAATGTTACAACTGCGGGAAGATGGGCCACATGGAAAAAGATTGTTGGACCAAGAAAAAGCCTGTTGAAAGTAATACTGCTACTTCCAGTTCTAAGGAGAATAGCGAAGATGGTTGGGATGCCGAAGCATTATTCACTACAGAGGAAGAAGAATTAGCTCTCACGGTAACAACACCAGAACAGATTGACTACAAGAATGACTGGATCGTAGATTCAGGCTGCTCAAATCATATGACAGGTGATAAACAGAAGTTGCAAAACCTGTCTGAGTATAAGGGAGGTCATGTAGTGGTGATAGCCGACAACTCAAGGTTACCGATAGCTCACATTGGTAAGATGATAGTTATGCCTCGATATAATTCTAACTAGGTGCCACTTAAAGATGTTTATCATGTCCCAGGAATGAAGAAAAACTTGCTATTTGTGGCTCAATTGACATCATCAGGCCACTATGTCTTGTTCGGTCCCCGAGATGTGAAGGTGTATCGTGACCTCAAAATCTCAGAAACACCAACAATGGAGGGGTGACAATTGGAATTAGTCTACTGATGTCAGCAGAATCTGCATATGTAGATAGGACAAGAAAAAATGAGACAGCATATCTATGGCACATGCGGTTAGGTCACGTTAGCTATTCTAAGCTAAGTGTGATGGTGAAGAAGTTGATGCTTAAGGGGCTTCCTCAACTAGACATGCGAACAGACACGATCTGTGCAGGATGCCAGTATGGTAAAACACACCAATTTCCATACGAGGAATCAAAGTTTAAAGCAAAAGAACCATTGGAGTTAGTTCAGTCTGATGTATTCGAGCCTGTTAAGCAACCATCAATTGGCGATATGCGGTACATGGTGACATTCATTGATGACTTCTCAAGGTATGTGTGGGTTTTCTTTATGAAAGAAAAATTTGACACATTCTCAAAGTTTAAAGAGTTCAGAGAGTCAACTGAAGGAGAAATGGGAAAGAAGATCCGTTGCTTGTGCATAGACAACGGGGGAGAATATAGCTCAAGCGAGTTCTCTCAATACCTTAAGGAATGTTGAATACGTCATTAGTACACTTGTGCCAACACGCCACAACAGAATGGTGTAGCAGAGAGAAAGAACCGACATCTTGCAAAAATTTGTCGGAGTATGCTACATGAAAAGAATGTACCTGGAAGGTTTTGGGCTGAAGCAATGAGGACTACAGCCTTTGTGATCAACAAACTTCCTTAACCGAGATTAGGATTTGTTTCACCCTTTGAGAAACTATGGAACATGAAACCTACAATTAGCTACTTTCGAGTATTTGGCTGTGTATGTTATGTATTTGTTCCTGATCATTTACGGAGCAAGTTTGACAAGAAAGCTATTAGATGCATCTTTGTGGGATATGACAGCCAGAGAAAGGGGTGGAAATGTTGCGATCCAACAAGTGGAAGATGCTACACTTCACGAGATGTGGTGTTCGATGAAGCATCTTCTTGGTGGTCCTCAGAGAAGGAAGTGTTGCCAGACTAAGGAGAATTTCGAGACAAGCTGCAACAAAAGATGGGGGAGCATACTGTTCAACTCCAACCAAGTTCAGATGAATCAGGAGATCCAAATGGTGATGATGTCGAACAAAGAGTGACTTAGAATCCTTGGCAAACTGGCATATATCAACAACCAAACAAAGAAGGTAGGCCTAGTGAAACAGAAGAATCAACTCCACAATCTCAACTCCAAAGGACAACAAGAATACAAAGGCCAAATCCCAAATATGCCAATGCAGCCATAGTCAAAGAAGCAACTATAATAGTACCTGAGACATTCGAAGAAGCATCACAAAGTTCTGAGTGGATAACAGCTATGAAAGAAGAGATTAATGCACTTCAGCAAAATCAAACTTGGGATCTAGTGACAAAGCTAGGAGATGTGAAACCCATATCCTGTAAGTAGGTTTACAAGATAAAGCGTCATCCAGATGGGTCAATTGAGAGGTACAAGGAATGATTGGTAGCTCGTGGTTTCTCTCAACATTACGGACTAGACTATGATGAAACGTTTAGTCCAGTGGCAAAACTTACAATTGTATGAGTCCTACTTGCACTTGCAGCCAACAAAGACTGGAATTTGTGGCAGATGGATGTGAAGAATGTTTTTCTTCATGGAGAGCTGGATCGGGAGATCTACATGATCCAACCAATGGGTTTTCAGAGCCAAGATCATCCTGAATATGTGTGTAAGCTGCGAAAAGCACTTTACAGATTGAAACAAGCACCCAGGGCGTAGTATGGTAAGATTGCTGAATTTCTAACACAAAGTGGTTATTCAGTAACACCTGCAGATTCCAGCTTGTTTGTCAAAGCCAATAAAGGAAGCTAGCTATCGTGCTAGTGTATGTAGATGATTTAATCATAACCAGTGATGATGAGGCAAAAATTCTTCGGACGAAGGAGAATTTATCAGTTCATTTCAAGATGAAGGAACTTGAACAGCTCAAGCACTTCCTTGATCTAGAGGTTGATCGCACACAAGAAGGAATATTTCTTTGTCAACAAAAATATTCCAAAGATTTGTTGAAGAGGTTCGGAATGCTTGAATGCAAGCTGATTTCGACGCCAATGGAACCAAATGCCAAAATGTGTGCACATGAAGGAAAAGATTTGGAAGATGCGACAATGTTTCAAAAATTGGTAGGCAGCCTGATCTACTTAACCTTGACTCGACCTGACATTTCTTATGCAGTTAGTGTGATGAGTTGATACATGCAAAATCTAAAAAAGCCTCATTTGGAAGCAGTTCGACAAATACTGAGATATGTGAAGAGTACAATTGACTATGGTCTTTTGTACAAGAAAGGTGGAGACTGCAAGTTAGTTGGTTACTGCGATGTTGACTATGCAAGAGATCATGACACTAGGAGATCAATAACTGGGTATGTGTTTAAGCTTGGTTCTGGAACAATTTCTTGGTGTAGCCAGAGACAGCCAATGGTATCATTATCAACCACTGAAGCTGAGTATCGAGCAGCGGCAATAGCAGCTCAAGAGAGTACATGATTGATACAGCTAATGAATAATCTACATCAACCAGTAGATTATGCAATTCTGTTATAATGTGACAATCAGTCGGCAATTTGTTTGGCGGAGAATCTAGTCTTCTATGCAAGAACTAAGCATGTGGAAGTTCATCATCACTTCGTGAGGGAGAATGTGCTAAATGGAGAAATAGAAATGAAGTCGATCAAAACAGGAGACCAAGTTGCAGACATATTCACAAAAAGCTTAAATTCTTCTAAGTTCTCAGAGCTTTGTGAACGACTTGACATGACAATCCGCTTTGGAGAAGTCAATGCTGAGGGGGAGTGTTAAAGAAGGAATGCAGCACTGCCTTCTCCCTTCTAGAGAAATCATTCTCTAGAAATTTCTTCGCTACATTGCTAACTTCAAGGTGAGCCATGAGATTTCTAGCAACTTCTTTTGGAGCTTGAGTATTCTAGAAATTTCCTCATCTACGTTGGTGCCAACTTGAAGGAAGGAAGTCAATAACTTCAAGTTTATTCTAGAGCTTTGTAGCTTACTCTACATGTGCCTAGGCTAGTAGTTCCCACCGCCTCCATCACCTATAAATAGGAGTAGCTAAGCTTGTTTTGCATAAGAGAAAGTGAAGCATCTCTTTACATGTAAGTGGAAGTATTGAGTGTGTTAAAGTGTGCCAAAGAGAAAAAAATAAAGTGTTTGTATTTCTCTTCAAATTGTGAGTGGTCTTTGAAAAATGTTGTAGTGTCTTTTATTGTAGGTATAATACAAGTAATTTATTTACTTGTTTGGGTCTAATATTAGTAAGTTTAGAGTTGTGTGCTCTAAATTTTACTCAACAGCCTCAAGGGAGAAAGTTTGAGAATTGAAGAGGATTCCAAGGACTTGAATCCAAGTGAAGTCTCGACCTATGCTTGCAGGCCTGTGTCTAATGAAAAGACCATTGATTTGAAGGTTGGAATTAGAGACAAGGTAAAATGTTCATTGCTCTTTCCATGGACTGTAATTTGCGGATTGTTTGAGCGCTCTTGACTCGTAGACAGTAACTTGTGTTTGTGCCTTCTTTAATTTGCCTTTTAAGTTGAAGATTTTTTTTATAGGCCAAGTCTACAATACCAATGCCAACAAATGGGTACCAGTGCAAATGCTACTTAATCACCATTCAATCATCCACTTGGCTTAATGAATAGCTGTGATGGTTTGATGGGTAACTTGGGGATTTGGTCTTTCTAATAATAACATAGTACCTTAATATTTTTATTAAATTATATATTAACCCCATTTTTTTGGGTCATTTGATATTTTGTTCCTCTCCCTCTGCTGCTTTTGCATATTCTTCAAGAGCCTTCCCTCCTCCTCCACAACGTTCGCTACCGAGCCCACCATCACCGTTTCTACACCAATTGCGTCCTCAAGAACTATCAGGGTCTCTTCTGCCCTATTTGCTTCAACGTCTACAACGATTCCCCTCCGCCTCACCTCCGTCTCATGTGCCTCAAATGCCCATCAATTTCTCACCGTTCTTGCGTCGTCGCCACCACCACAAATTCTGATGCTCCGTTGTCCTCTTCGGTGGTCTTCCAGTGCCCACCTTGTGCTGACCCTAAATTTTCCTACTTTAGGGTGAACAGCAACGAACCCTCCGTCAAGAAACCCACCAATTGGATGTGCGAAGCTGTTAGAACTTGATTTACTCTGTTTGTGAAAGCTTGCATTAATTTCTACTCTTTCAGTCTTTTGCATTTGCATAGATCTCTTTGTTAATGTAAATTATGTGCACTCACTACGATAGCTCCTTCATTATGGGAATCAATGTTCTCTAATGGCTTAGTAACAATCAGTTTGAAGAAGCTTCTTCAAACTAGGGATATTAATAGAATAAGAGCAACCCAAATTAGTAGGAGAGAGGGTTTATATGCTGAGATATTAAGGGTGTATATGCACTTATATTAGTGAAATTGGCCCATTTTGTCCGCTAAATCAACCAAAGAACCCACACTCATTTCAGCTCTTGAGAAACCCCAACTCTGTTTCCAGTCGGTCTTAGAGATTGGGGGAGAGAGAGGGAGAGAGAGAGAGAGAGAGAGAAGAGTGTGGTGTATGTTTTTGGTTAATGGGGAACAAATGTAAATACATAAATTTTTTTGGGCCAAAATATAATTAACCATTTACAGTTAATATTAAGTCATCAAATCTGAAACATACATGTAGCTTAATGTAGCCATTTATTGCCCTTTGCACCAATATCCATTTTCATCAATGGGTATTGTAGACTTGACCTTTTATATATATATATAAAATTATTACTTAATCCTGTTGTAAAGATTAATTTTAGCGTTTAAAGAGTTATGTTACAAAGAGACCAAAACTGCTTATTTTATAAAAATAAAAGGACCAAATACTTCATTTTCAAAATAGAGAGAACAAATCATTTGTTTTACCAATAAAGGAGACCAAAACTGCAATTAAGCCTAAATTTTATAATATATATATATACCATTGCTACATTCCCTTTCCTCCTAAAATTCTCAGTTGTAGACAAATGCTACTTTGGTCAAATTGTACCGCTTCAAGGTTTTCTTCCAGCTATGTCTTCCAGTGTAAGATTCAGAGTATCAATTGAACCTTTGTTCACTCCTTCTCCACGAGCAGCCAGGAAGTCCTCAATACTCCCTGGTTCACCAAACCATCCAAGATGATCCGCAATCAAGTGCAGGTTATTACACCCACCACTCCTTGCCACCACTACGCCTTTCTCATATGATTCACGACAAAATGTCTTAATGGATCTTCTTTCACAGACCGTGCAGGTGAAAATCATAGCAAGATCATGCCTTGACGATGTTTTTAAGCTAGACTTGGCAGAAAACTTTATGGAAGAGTTCTCATTACCGTTGGTATTTATGGAGGAAGAAACATTATCTGGGTCAAAATAGGCTTTAAGCTGCCAGCTTCATTGTTTTCTAAATCTTCCCAGGCATGGTTGGTTGGATTCGTGTGTGTCTGGACCCCCCTTTCATAAAATCCATATCTGTTTAATATTGCACAGATAGAAGAATTACGCTAAGAGGATACTGCCAATAAACAATGATAAATGTTAGTAACAACAACTTGTACAAACAAACACACATACAGGGAGAACTAGAAACTTCTTTTTTCTTAAAGAACTATAAAACTTCTTCCATTCTTCAACATATGCAAATACATATACACATATCATCCAGCAGCTTGTCAAAGAATCACCAACCTAAAATATTAAGTTGTCACGATGCCCAAGAGCAGATTTTATCAAGAATACAGTTTAAGTCGACCAGAAATTTGCAAAACTTGGGAGTAAACTCGTATCAACAAAAATGATAAAAGAAATTCAAAAAAACATAATAGAAATCACATTTTGCTACAGAGGGACTAGGGATGAAAATATCATTTTGCTTCGAGCAGGTCCAACTCATATTAATGCTGATCTTCCCCTGGCCCACCCTTCTTCCGAACATACAGTTTCTTCACGTCAAATTTACATTGAATACAGGCAGGAGAAGGAGCAATTAAATCTAGAGTAAAATACTTTCCCCTCCCCTGTATTTGTCCATTATATACATAGTCCTCCCCTCTAGACATCCCCTTAACTTTGAAAGCTACAACTGAAATCAGAGTCTAGCAGAGAAGCAATTGAGGGAAGAGAGAATCTGAGAGAGAAAACTTGGACAGAAAGAATGATTTCTATTGCATAATGAAAAACCAATCAGAATAGTACATATATAGAAATAACAAACCACCTATCTAACAAACTAACCAAACTAACTAAACTAATTACATAAAAGGACATGGGCGTGTGCCCATAATAATGATAACTAATAACTGACTTAAGAACATGGTCCGTAAAATTAATGAACACGTCTGTGTTCTACTCCATAACACGGCCATGATCAACAACGACATGGCCGTGTCCATCTTCAGCATCAACCGTGTTCATCTTTAGCCAACTTCATGCTCTTTGTGATCATGACACGGCCATGATCAGTTATGACACGGCCGTGTCCATCTTCTACTAACAACAACTTAGGCTAATCCGTTAAAAAGACGCAAAAAAAAATGGTATAGAATGTCTATAATACCTTCAGTTAGTAGTTGAATTCTCTCAGTTAAATTCTATGAACAATTATATGCTAGGAAGGCCAAAATTTAGTTGCCAGAATTGCTGCCAGGATTCAACTGTAATAATTCATGAGGGTATTATGGACATTTTATATCATTTTTGTCCCCTTTGACTATGATTTAATGGTTGACTTAACAGATTAGACTAAGTTGTAGCATTTTTCCAAAGTTCAGTGAGGTCCGTATAGGTTTTGAAAATAGAGGCAAGGGCATGGCCAAATACAGGGGAGGGGAAAGTATTTTACTCTAAAATCTACGTGTAACATTTCAGTTCTTTGGCATGAATTTTTATTGCTTTTGAATGAAAGACCATTATTGATCAATAGTACTTTTGAATTTACAGTGACATGTTTCACATTTCATTTCAGAAATTAATTTCAGGATGATATATTAGACCTCAACGAATAAAACATATTGCTTAGAGAGATTAAGAAAGATAGTTCTTTGGCATGAATTTTTATTGCTTTTGAATGAAAGACCATTATTGATCAATAGTACTTTTGAATTTACAGTGACATGTTTCACATTTCATTTCAGAAATTAATTTCAGGATGATATATTAGACCTCAACGAATAAAACATATTGCTTAGAGAGATTAAGAAAGATAGGGAAGGGTAAGCCAATTATAAACTTAAATTTAGTTTTGGGACACTTCAGTTTACGCAATCAGAGTACATTAGTCAATCCATCCATTCTCAGTCAATGTGGTTTAGTTCTTATAATCAGTTTGGACATTAAGTGCATGAGAATATAAACGTAATTGATATAATCAGTGTGGGGGGCAGGCAAGTAGGAATAAAGCATGGTAGGAGGAGGAGGCTCTGGGAGCTGACACACAGTATGCTGAATTAGCTCAATGTAATACAGTAGCAAAAAGGGTTATAAGTTCTTGCAAAAGATGCATGATAGCATTTAAACCAGCTAACAAATTCAAAGTTATGCCTCTTGCATACAGAAATTGTAGGGTTTGGAGCACTAGTAATAAATTATCTAAAAAGAACAGCTGGCTCCAATCTGTCGACCTTCTGGTGCTTCTAATGGTTTAGTCCTTTTCGAAGCTACTGAGGCAAGTCAACAAGCACTAGCAGGGAAAAGATGCATTTCAGTGGAGGTATGGAATGACAATCTGGCATTTATTGGGTATCTAGCTGCTCCATTATCTATCTGCTATACCAGGCAGCCAGTGATTCATTGATGTTTTGACTTTTGAGATTCCTACTTTTACCAGCTTATTTGGTGAAAAACTGAAAATTGATATTTTGCAACATTTTAAGGCCTTGGCAGTTAAAGCAGCAGCGAAGAACGCTTCACTGAGACAATTTGCTAAACTGTTTTTTGTTTTGTTTTTTTTTTTTTGAAATTGATTATCGTACACACAAAAAAAAAACCTTATAGTTTATACACAACGAAATATTGAGATATTAATGAGTCTTTGGTAATTTTCAGCTTTGGTTCATAAAAGTTCCAAACCATCAGAATAAACTATTTAGTTTATAAGTTGTAACATTTAAAAATAAAGCCAAATCAAACCAAAGCCCTAAAGAAAGGAAAAGAACAGCTTGGTTTGTTTTAAACTTGGCAATTTAATCAATTTTTTTTCTGTTTATTTGCACATGCTAATTAGATAATGCTTTTTAAGTTCTATCTCATGGTTTCCATGCCACGGACACTCCAGAATCCAATTATAGGCTGGTTTGGGAAAGTCATTCACTGACATAATCAACAGAAGAGGAACCAAAACAACGACTAAAACGAGAGTAACAATTCTACCAGTATATTAATATTTAGTGAGCAATCCTGCAGAGTATATGTGCTTTGAGGGTTTGCAATAGGAAGACAAAGAGCCGGAGACTTACCTTCAGTTTGATGATTACCAGGCCGGTGTCGGGTAAAGAGTGAGATTAACCGCCTCTGCAACATTCTAGCCGCCATTGAAGGATTACGGCTCAATTCGGCATAAGCAAGCTGATAAGTTGAGAAAAATTACAGATTGACCCACCACTTTTCCTTTCTATTTTTTATTTCTACCATTTTTAAGTTTTACGCATGTGTCAAACGGGCCAGTCTATTGCGGTTCAATATAAATGGGCCGGGATAGTTCGGCCTATATCATTGACTTAAAAAACTGAGAATTTTAGTACTAAAAAATGAGTGTGACTTTGTTGTCACAAGTGGCACAAATACTCATATGACAAATAGTACACATCCAATGAAAAAGAGACACGTGTAGGAGGAATGGAATGGTTGAGGTGGTTATTTAAATAATTTGGTTTGTGCCTAGTTATTTGAATAAATTGTTAATTGACCCTTGCAAATTAGTGAAATTTATAAGTTGTCACATTTTTTTTAAAAAATATTCCCTAAAACAGTATCGTTTTAGTACCTATATGAATTAAACGCATACCTCCTTCCTCCCTTCCCTCGAGCTTCTGCTTCATTTTCCCCAAACCCATTCTGAAAGGCCTAAGCTCACTGACTCACTCTCCCTCATTCACTTTGCACCCAACCTTGGTGATATCGTCTCTGTTTGTTATATCTGATGACGTGATCCTCTTTCCGACGCTGGTGAGGTGAATCTACACAAACTTGTTTCTCCTCTATTTTCTCAATATTGTCGTTCTCTGTCTGTTATCTATTTCTTCTCTTTTTTTTTTTTTTACTTGGAAAGAACAAAAGTTAAATTGACCACACAATTGCATTTTGCCCAATCAAGAAAATAAAAAACACACATTGTTTTGGTAATAGTTACTGTATATTTCAATGATTTGATATATAGACACTGCAACCATGTTTATGAATTTAGTTATGGTTGCGGTATTCATTGATTTGATTCCCATTGTCTGTTTTAGAGTTTGGTATACCAACAACTATTTACTTTGCTATGAGGAAGCTATAGTAAAAGCAAAGTTTGGAAAAGCCATTAAAAAGCACAAGAATTGGTTGAGATTACTGAAATATGAGGCTCAAATTTGATTAGGCACGATTAAAAATAAGTAAGTCAGCTTTCAATTGAGTAAATAAGTATATAAGTATATATATATATATATATATATATATATATATGGTAAACTACTTTATGTTTATCATATATCAATTCGTACCTTCACCCTCTCCTTCTCATTTGTGTCCATTATATAAGCCATATACCGAACATATAAAATTTGGATCAATAATCAGATATAGATCATATCATACATAATCAGTAAGCTAAAGGAAACCCCCCTTGGCCGACAAAAAAAAATGTATATAATAACCCCAACTCCCACAATTTGAGCAACTTGCCCCTACCTAGTTGAAATAAAGTGAACAAAATAAATAAAGCATAGGGACACATAATTGAGTAAGATATATGTGAACAATACATAATTGGTGCTAGAGGTCAAAATTCATAAACCATGCAAAAAGAAATAAATAACGAAAAAATTCGCTTGCTGAGGTTTGAGGTAACTTGAGCATAAGAACCTTTGAGAAAATTATTGAGCCCAAAGGCAAACCCCTTAAGAGGAGAGATAAATTAGCATGCCATAATTTTACATAAAAATTACATGAGATTTCAAATACATGAATGTGCATTGATCCCTGTAATTATAAAGCAGTTGCTGAAAAGGAAATCAAACATCCAAAGTGAAGACTAAACTATCAGTCAGTTTGGTTAAGCCTCAAGATCAATACCCCTTTGTCATTGACAAAAAGGCATATATATTTTGAAAGACATCACATAATCAAAACAGTATTCATATGAAAAAATCTGACAGTATCATCAAACTGCAAGAGAGAGATTGGAAAAGCTTGATGAGATGTTCTAATTGCATGCTGCAATTTGCTTTCAATAAAGCATATGGCAAAATGCTAGAACTTATTTACTATTTATTCATTCCTATCTAATTTAAGTGCCTTGGTTTATTCACACCTACTAAGCTAGTCCATGAAAAAATAGTACTCGGTAAACAGCATGTCCAGAGAAATGAAGTCAAGCCAAAGACCACAATACTATGCGCAACCATGAGAAATCCCAACCAGATTAAACTAATAATAGAACGTATAATATGCTACTAAAACAAAGCCCATTATGGCAAGTTAAGATTCACCCTTACTCCAATGGACCAAGCTTTTCTATGCTACTGTCCTGTGGCTACATCACACTTGCATACCACAAAAATTAAATATATTATATAGTAACTATATACCAGCACATGTAAATTATTGCAAAGGTGAGACAACCGAAACTTTTTGAAAATGCTAATGGAGGGACAAACACTTGTTTTATTATTATATCCACGGATGTCAGTGAAAATAGCTTGAAGATTATAATTTAAGAATCAGGTCCAGGTTGTAAGAAGGGCACAATCTTAATGGGGGGGAAAAATAAAGCAAATAATCAGGCATCAAAGCTGCATTGGACCATATTTAACCTTTCCAACCATTAAACAGAAAAGAAATGAGCTCACCAAATTGGGAGAGATTTCAGCTTTCAAAGTCAATATAGTAAGTAAAATATGTGAACTAGGCCAAGTTATATTGACTTCTATTTTGAGAATCTGTTAACTTTTGTGTCCTCATTAAAGTGATATTGCCACTTTAGCTCTCAGTTCTTTCTCTCCTTTTATTTTCTTTTTAATCTTTATGGTATTCTATGTCTCTCAAAATATATATTAGAGACATTATCATAAATGGGTAGAGGTCATCACCATGGCATGAATTAAATTGACTGTGGTTATTATTACTAAGTTCAAGTTTATCATGTTTATGTAACAGATGAATGGAGGAGAAACTAACCGTTTGTGTAATATAAATGCTGAGTATGAGGCATACATAACTAAAATGACATGTGATGATGGTACGTACCAGAATAATGCTACTAAAAGGATGCTTTATTGATTGCTTTCATTAGTACATACGAGGTCCTTATATAGACCCACCTACTAGAGTCCTATATAGACCCACCTGTTAGAGTTCTCTACTACAAGAGTCCTCTCTTTACCCAAAGTCCTACTAGCATCTTACTCTATCTCATCCTACTAGCATCTCACTCTATCTCAACCTCTAGAGAACTTATCTATAGATATTTAGAGTTAGGTTTCTTAACTCTAGTACTAACACGGTGCGTATCATTCCTCCCTTCTTGGTGAACATCCTTGTCCTCAAGGATAAGATCAGGAAACTGGTGCTGCATGGTTGAAGCTAGCTCCCACGTGGCTTCATCAGGAGATAGCTGCCTCCATTTGACTAAGGCTTCTTGCACCGTACGTGTCCCATGCTGCACATTGCGAAACTGAATGATGTGCTCTGGCTATAATGAAAGTGAGCCATTGTCATTGATAGGTAAATGAATGGTCTCTACTGGTATGTCTCCATTGCTGACGTGAGCTTTGAGCAAGGATACATGGAACACTGGATGGACACGGGATCCCTCAGGCAGTGCTAACCGATAAGCAACCTTGCCTACTCGTTCTATAATTTTGTAAGGCCCATAAAACTTGCTGGTGAGTTTTCGGTAAGCTCGACGGAACACTGAGGTTTGTCTAAAAGGGTGCAACTTCAGAAACACCCATTGCCCAACTTCGAACTCTACATCCCGTCGATGTTTATTTGCTTGCTGCCTCATTTTGTTGCGAGCTACCTCTAGTTGTTCTTTAAGGCGTTGCAATACTTGATCACAGTCCTCTAAGTCCTTTTCTACTTCTCCTATTGCAGTGGCACCGAACTGGTAGTGGATTATCCTTGGAGGTAAACGGCCATAAACCACCTCAAATGGTGTCATTTTGGTGGATTCATGCCAATTTGTATTGTACCAGTACTCTGCCCATGGTAGGAACTTGACCCATGCTAAGGGGTGTTGACTCACGAAACAACGAAGATATTGCTCGACACACCGATTCACCACCTCGGTTTGGCCATCAATTTGGGGGTGGTATGAGGTGCTGGTTTTAAGCTTGGTGCCTTGAAGGCGGAAATACTCTCTCCAAAAAGATGAGAGAAATACTGGGTCTCTGTCACTCACGATGGCTTGTGGTAATCCATGGAGTTTCACCACCCTTTCGATGAAGGTTTCTGCTACTTTCCTAACTGTGTAAGGGTGCGTCAATGTCATGAAATGGCTATATTTACTCAAGCGGTCGACCACCACGAATATGACGTCCTTCCCCATCAAGGTAATCCTTCAATAAAATCCATGCTAACTTCCTCCCAAATCTGGTTGGGCACGTTCAAAGGTTGTAACAACCCCGCCGGACTTCGGTGATCACTCTTGTTGCGCTGGCATACTTTGCAAGCAGCGACGAAGTGATGAATGGATTTGCGCATGCCATCCCAAAAGTAATCTCGCTTCACTCGCTGGTACGTATGCCATTCACCCGCATGTCCTCCTATGACAGACCCGTGATATTCCTCAATGACTTGTTGTGTGAGTGGGTGGTTTGGGGGTAACACTAAGCGACCTTTATACCAGAGGACCCCATGTTGGAAATGAAAGGGGCATGAAGCTGGCTTGCCACTTTGGGTTCGTTGGCGCCATTGCAAGAGATAGTCATTGTCTTCGTTCAACTTGCGAATCTGGTTTATGATAGTGAACCGGGGTTGAGATACTACCATGATTTCCGGTGGTTGTGGGTGGTGTGATAAGACATCTGCGGCATTATTATCACTACCCGCGCGATATCGAATCTCATATTCTAGACCCAGTAGTTTGGCGACCCATTTTTGTTGTTTTGGTGTAATGATGCGCTATTCTAGCATGTGTCGGAGGCTTCGTTGGTCCGTGAGGATGATGAAGCGATGGCCGAAGAGGTATGGGCGCCACACTCGGATGGCTTTAAGGATGGCCATCATTTCTTTCACATAGGTGGATTGTGCTCTATTCTTGGGTCCCAATGCCTTACTAAGGAAGGCTATCGGTCTACCTTACTGAGAAAGGATAGCGCCGATACCTGAATCACATGCATCTGTCTCGACTGTGAAGGGCTCATCAAAGTTTGGCATGGCTAGTACAGGTGTGGTGGTGAGTGCGGTTTTCAAGTCCTTGAAGGCTTTGGTGGCGGCATCTGTCCACTGAAATTTTCCCTTTTTAAGCAAGGCGGTTAAGGGTGCTGCGATGACGCCATACTTGTGGACAAACTTACGGTAGTAACCTGTCAAGCCTAAGAACCCACCCAAGTGTATGATGGTGGTGGGTTGAGGCCAAGCTCGGATGGCGGCAATCTTACTGTGATCAACCTTTACTCCGTCGGCAGAGACGATGTGCCCAAGGTACTCCACTTCGGTTTGGCCGAAGGTGCATTTGGATCATTTGACAAAGAACTCATGCTTGGTGAGTGTCTGCAATGTGAGTGCTACATGGGCAAGATGATCCTCCCAAGAAGTGCTATACACCAATATATCATCAAAGAAGACAAGCACAAACGTGCGTAAATAGGAAGCAAATACGTTATTCATGATACTCTAAAATGTAGCAGGAGCGTTACATAACCCGAAAGGCATGACAATGTATTCGTAGTGGCCATTGTGAGTTCGAAAGGCCGTCTTGTGTATGTCATTGGGATGAACCCGAATTTGGTGGTATCCAGCGCGTAAGTCTAGCTTGGAGAAGAATTTGGCCCCATAGAGCTCATCTAGCATATCTTCCACGGTAGGGATGGGGAAACGATCTTTAACGGTGACTTCATTTAGAGCCCTATAGTCGGTGCAAAATCGCCAAGTGCCGTCTTTTTTCTTGATCAATAGTACTGGTGATGAGTAGGGACTAGAGCTATGCTGAATCAGCCCTTGTTGTAACATGGCGGCGACCTGTGCTTCAATTTCATTCTTCTGGTGGTAAGAATACCGGTATGGTCGTACGTTCACTGGTGGGAGGTGGCTAGGGATTAGAATATGGTGGTCAAGATGGCGTCGCGGAGGGAGTTGCTGTGGTTCAGTGAAGATGGTGTTGTATTGCTGCACTAGAGATTCCAAGTCCTCGTGAAGTGAGGGGGCTGGTGTCTCTTGGGTTTGGCACAACCGTATGCTATAGAGCTCACATACTTGGTTAGTTGCCTTGACCAGTTGATTGAGAGAAAGCTCCTCAGGTTGCTTACTGCCAGTACCCGTGAGTTCAAACTTCCGCCC
Source organism: Cercis canadensis (assembly GCA_003255065.1). NCBI lineage: Eukaryota > Viridiplantae > Streptophyta > Magnoliopsida > Fabales > Fabaceae > Cercis > Cercis canadensis. Next base: position 263,840 of record QAOA01000431.1, read on the forward strand.
ATTAACATGAAAACTCATGGTGAGTTTCCGCCAATCACATAGAGTGGGACCTAGTTGTGCTAGCCAATGAACTCCAAGGACCATGTTGACGCCTGCAATGGGTAAGATATACAAGGTAGTGACGAAATCGAACCCTTGCACCTGAACTGGCACCTTCTCGCATCTGCCTTGACTTTGGACCAACGACCCATCCACGACAGAGACGGAGAATGATGTTGGGCTGGTGATAGGTAGCTGTGCCATGGCTGCCTTGTTGATACCAATGAAGTTGTGGGTAGACCCACTATCGATCAGTATGGAAACCGGGTGTCCATAGATTGCCCCTTGAACCCGTAGTGTACATGGGTTATGCCAACCTGTCAATGCATGCAACAAGATTTCTACGTCCCTTTCGTCCTCAGATTCATCAATCATTTCCTTATGCATGTCTAGCATCACCAGTTGTGGTTTTTGGCACCGATGGCCCATGGTGAACTTTTCATCGCAATTGAAGCACATACCCCTTTCTCGGCGTTTTTGCATTTCCTCCCAAGAAAGCTTCCTCACCCCTTGAGGCATCAGTTTCCTTTCTAACCCAGAGTTGCGAGCCTCCCCTGTACGTCGGTTGAGGGGTTTCTTAGTGTAGGTGAGTTGGTCAGCCTTCATCCTTGCGTAATCAATGGCTTCCTTCACTGTTTTAGGTCGTCACATGCGTACTTTTCCCGCCAGCTCTCCTTGCAAGCCTCCTATGAATGCACCGATTAATGCCCGTTGTGGCCAACCACTAACTCGGTTTGCAAGCCACTCAAACTCCTTAAGGTACTCACGTAGTGATCCTGTTTGGGTGAGGAGAGTCAAAGCTTCGTCAAAATCTTCGAACTTGGTTGGCCCAAATCGTGTAAGGAGTTCCTTCTCAAAATGACTCCAAGTGAGTTCTTTCTTTTCCTTTGTATACGTGTGTTGAAGCCACTGTAGCCACTGGTTGGCTTCTCCTTCCATGTGGAAGGCAGCTAGATGGACTTGTTGATCAAGTGGTGTGCCTTGATATTGGAAGAACTGCTGCCCTCGGTGAAGCCATTCCGTAGGCTCAGTCCCTGCATATCTGGGAAAATCCATTTTAATGTACCGTGGGAGTGCCATGGATGAACCAGTGGGGTTCTTGTCTTTCAAGGGTGAGCCAATGGTATTTTCAGGTTTGGCTGCTGTGAGCTTAAGGTCAATAAGTTTGGATAGCTGGGTGACGAGCGAAACATTATTGGCTTGAAGCTTGCTGTCAATGGTGGTCTCTATCTGGTTGCGGAGTTGACCCACGTCCCCTTCCAATTTTTCAAGTCGGTCTTTCTGCATTGCCATGCTCTGATACCAATTGGTACGTACCAGAATAATGCTACTAAAATGATGCTTTATTGATTGCTTTCATTAGTACATACGAGGTCCTTATATAGACCCACCTACTAGAGTCCTATATAGACCCACCTGCTAGAGTTCTCTACTACAAGAGTCCTCTCTTTACCCAAAGTCCTACTAGCATCTTACTCTATCTCATCCTACTAGCATCTCACTCTATCTCAACCTCTAGAGAACTTATCTATAGATATTTAGAGTTAGGTTTCTTAACTCTAGTACTAACACGGTGCGTATCAGATGATGTTAGACAAATGAAGTTTGCCAATGCTAATGATCATACAACTTTTATGTGAAATATGCACTTGCAAAAGGCTTTAGTGTTTGGAAACATAACGTTAGGCGTAATAAGCAAAGGCAAATAATTTGGAAGAATTTTGTTTGTTCCTCACAAGGGAAGTGCTCGAGTTCTTCATTGAACAAAGAAGGTATATGTTACCAACCTAGACCTCTGACCTGTTTTGGTTGTGGTTGCAAGGCATCAATGCGTGTTCATATTAATAAGGAGATGGGGCAATGGTACGTTCGTTAGTTTAATGATGACCATTGTCATGAGTTGATTGCTAACAAGCATACTCGGTTTCTGAGGGGACATAGAAAACTGACAAGTGGTGATATAGCTTTAATCAATAGTATGCGAAATACGGGTATTAAAATTCCAGCTATCATGAGTTACATTGCTCTTCTTATGGGCGGATATAATAGGGTTTATTTTAGGATGAAGGACATATACAACCAAGTATTGTGGGAAGGAGGAATGGTCCAAATAATGTCATGACTGCAATGAATTATTTCAAAGGACTATCCGATTCAAATGATTTATTCTTTAAAAGATACATTGTTGACAAGGAAGGTCGGTTAGAGAATGTGTTTTGGTGTGATGAAATGCGTAGATTGGATTATGAATGCTTTGGGGATGTTCTGGCTTTTGACATGACACGGCGCACCAATATATACAATAAACCATTGGTGGTTTTGTTTGGAGTGAATCATCATCGTAGGACAATTGTTTTTGGCAGTGCTTTGGTTGCTGATGAGATAGAGGAAACTTATATATGGCTGCTAACGCAATTTCTTGAGGCTATGAATGAAAAGTGTCCTACATGTGTTATCACTGATGGTGATTTATCGATGAGAAACGCTATAAAGGAAGTGTTCCCAAGAAGCTGTCACAGGTTATGTGCTTGGCATTTTCTAAATAATATCACTGCAAATATAGCAGGCAGTGGGGGTGTTCATAACCCATGAACCCGCGGGGAACTGACTGTACCAAACCATTTTAGTGTCAATCCAACGGGTAGGGATGAAGGCAGGCGGAATCGGATGGCTGAAATTGAAGTTTTGGGTTTGGACGGTCGGATCGGTTTTGAATAAGTGAAACCGAATAAAATCGAATTTGTAAGTAACTCCCTCCCCGATAGTGAAGGGAAAGAGATGAACAAGAGAGTGATGAGAGGGACATAAAGAGTAAAGTAGAACCAGAAGGTGAATGGATTGGTTGCAGGAGATTGGGGATCAATTGTGTTAGAGCTAGGGGATGATTTGGGTTTGTGCCGTTTGGTTGATCGGATGTGTGATTGCCTGGGATCTTACTGGTTTTCCTTTTCTGTTATTATCGCCATTATCAGACCTCGAAGTTCAGCCAAAAATCAGTTAAAGTTAAGAGCTCTGGAAAAGACCCAAGCGCTTTACAGAGACAAAAGCATAGTGTAACTAAGAGAAGGGAATCCGGCTCTGCATATTGATTTTGCAAACCGATACAACCCACCCGTTACAAATCGTACCGATTATAACCGATTTCATCTGTTCTTTGTTCTAGTTGGTCGGTGACGGGTGGGACTTTCTCCACCAAGTTGGTCATCAGTTGTCTGAGATTTGGCACCGAACCCGACCGAAACCGACCATGAACACCCCTGGCAGGCAATAACTTCACTAATACATTCATGGATCTTATGTTAAATGACTATGAAGTCGAGGAATTTGAGGAGAAATGGTGTAGAATGGTTGAGAAATTTAGTCTTCAGAACAACAGGTAGGTGGAAGATATATCTAGTAAGAGGGGAATGTGGGCAAGTGCACATATGAAGGACAAGTTCTTTGCTGGGATGCAAACAACATCACGATGTGAGGGTTTGCATTCTAAAATAGGGAAGTTTATAAATTCTAGGTGTAATATGTCAGAGTTTTTGCACCATTTCAATCGTATCCTAACTTTTTTTTTGTAACACTGAAGTTGATGATAGTTTCAGGTCATCTTATGGGGAAGTGGTGCTGTTGACGAGCGTGAAAAACCTTTAGAGAAGTAGGTCAATGATTTACACTAGAGAAGTGTTAACAGAGTTTCGAAGACCTACCTTAACCTAAAAGGTTTTATTTGGTGATAGGGGTGTCAGGGTGATATGCACTTGTGGTCGATTCAATCTACTGGGATTCCCTGTTTGCATAAGCTAAAAATTATCATTTATGAGGATCTTAAAAAATTGCCTAAGTCATGTATTCTAAAAAGGTGGAGCAAGGATGCCAAAATGTGTGACTCTAACACTTCATTTACTGAAGTTGATAGGCAGAGATTGTGTTCATATCGATTTAGAACATTATTACAGAGTTGTAAGCATATTTATAAAATTGCAAGTGAGACGGAGGAAAGTTTCCAACAAATGAAATAGAAGTTAGCAAATTTGACCATGTGGGCTGAATATATTGGTTGCAAAAATGAATCAAATAGTGCAAAGAAATCCAGAGGAGAAAGGGTTCATGACCCTGAAAGAGTTCCAAATGTTAGAAAGATGTTTAAACCTCGAAGATATAATTCTTGTGGTTTATGCAAGCATAAGGGGCACTCGCAAAGGACATGTCCTATTAGTAAGTAAAATGAAATAAATGACAATGACTTGGGTAACATAACCGGAAATGCAACTCAGTTAATGGTAAATGTGCTTGCAATTGTCCAATTTTATCTTATTTATCTGTGATAGGACTTAATTGCCATTTAAATTTATATAGCCTAAAATATCTCATTTAAATTCTCTTAATGCACAGGATGTAGCTGATTTAAATTCTAATGATTGTTGCATGCTTGAGACTTTTCGTCTTTCAAACAATGGTCAAAATGTGGGGGACCAACATGCAGCATCAAATTGCAGGAATTCAGGTGGTGGTTGCACAAATGACAACTTGGTATGATCCTTTAATTGTATTACATTTAAGTAATGGCCTTTCTTATATGCATGTATGATTTTCTATGTAATTTATACGTATTATATTTGACACTTTTAGGTGGAAGGCGAATGGGTTGAGGGTTTTACTGGTGGAACATTGGAAAGTCGTGTTTACACATCTTCATGACCCCTCTGCTAAAATGCAGTTCAAGTTTCTATGTCAGCTTTTAGTTTGTGTTTTATAGATTAGTGAGGATGCTATTAACTTTGTGTTGGTGTGGGAATCAATTTTTATCTGCGTTACTGTACTGGTTTTGGATGGGTTGCAAATTGAACTCAATTTACTTTAATGTGATATGGTTTGTGGTGTTGTTGTCAATAACTTTACATGGTTAATTTTGTTAGTGGTCCGTGGTGGTTATATAATAATTCTGTTAGTTGCTTCTCTAGCAAACATTGCCTTTATTATCAACTATACGTTGCAGAGAAGATTAACCTTGCAAGTGCTTTATTCTTGTAATTTTCATTGTTCATGCATATCTTGATCAAGTCTTGCAAGACCTTGGTGCAAATATTGTCCACTAGCCTACATTGCGTCAAGTTTTGGGAGAGTCATTTTTTTTTATTATACACTTTTCTGGTCCTCTCTCTATCTTAACTTTTCCCACATTACAAACTTAAAGTGGAGCAAAGAAATATACAAATTACTATCAACTCAACTTTTACACTAAGAGATTGGTAGTTTCAATCATATGAGAATTCATATTAAGAATACAACTATGGATATTAAACACTTTGGCTTTTTATATTTTTGAATTTTTTTGATTGCCAAGGAACCTATTTCACAGGATGGAAACCCCGGGGAGGACTTCAATAAGTAACCTATAGATGGTGATGAAAGGTGCCTCACACAATTGGGTCGCAAGACTAGAAATATTTGTGCTTGCCCATATATTCAAGTAGTATATCTTATAATGTTGGAAATAAGCCTAACTTCTTGTTATTTCTATTTACTCTTGATTTTTCATTGTTATCCCTAATTTTTAGAGCTCTTGTGCATCTCAGGGTTATTGTTTGGAGTTAATAATCACTACATATTAGACTCTTTTAGCTTCCCTCTGTCTTATAATGATGCTATCCAATTTGTTAACAGTTTTTTACTCGGTTGGTTGTCTTTTCATTTTCATGTTAAAGATTTCAGAAAAACTGTGTTTTTATTCAAGATTTGGATTAATGATAGTTTAGATTGTTTGTTGTTGTAAAAGGATTTTAGTAAGTTCCCTTACCTTTTGTGTGACTTATGTGTGTTTTTCTTCGCGCTACAGTTGCATGCTTGGCTATCTTCGAATCTGAGTGGTGATTGGGGTAATGTTGCTGAGGACTAGGTTAGTGTTTTTGGTGTGGCAGTTCATTCTTTCTGGGAAGTTCGCAATGCTTTCGTTTTGAGAATCCAAGAACAATAGCGAGAAGTGATCTGGTGTTCCATATCTAGGCCAGAGTGAAGGAGTATGGAGCTCATAACACATTCCTTAACTGTAAAAGGCAATGAAGCAAGGAAGAAACTAAGCAGATTTCACGGGGTTTTCGAAGGGATGGCTGGGTAAACCTGAACACAAATGGTTCAATGCATGGGTCTTCTTTATCTACTGCATGTGGAGGTCTTATAATAGACCATGCAGGGTCTTTCATTACTGGGTTTATGTGCAAACTTGGTCAATGCTCTATAACCCATGCGGAGTTGTGGGGGTTGGTCTATGGTTTACGCATAGCTTGGTTGATGAGTTTCCGGAGAGTGGAAGTTGAAACTGATTCGTTGTGCTGCATTCAGCTGGTGCAATGTTGCACTAGCTCTCACCATCTGTGCTTCTCTTTAGTGCAAGAAATAAGAGACATGCAAAGTCTAGAAAAATATTTTGAGTGAAAACAAACACGCCAAAGAAAGCAAGGACAGTGGCAAGGTTGTAGAGGGCATCTTCTGAGATCTTCTTCCATAGGTCTTCTTTGCTAAGGCTACTGTAGATACCCGGTATTTCGGCCCATAAGCCATTAGGCCCATTCGTCGTAAGGCCCATATCCACAAAATTGTTCATGATCTTTAAACCCCCAAACTCCTCTATAAATAGTCTCCGCGTGACAGGTATAAGCACTTTTTCTATTATTCAAGATCAATACATACGTTTTGATACCTCAGACATTGCTAACTTAAGCATCGAAGCTTGGGCATAAATCCCGACTCTTGACTTTTTATTGTCTGCAAGTAGCACACCATCAAACCTTTTCTCCCACACCAAATCAGGCATCGTCAGCTACCAACCTCAACATTTATAGCCTAGCATGCACAGGGATGGTGAGCAAGTAAATGCCATGGTTTATGAGATAATGGTAACCCAACTCAAATTAAATCTATCCATACTTGTTAGACTAGTTTTCTTCTGTTTTCGTCTATGTAAGCAAATAGCTGAAAGTGGAACTGGTATTACATAAACTAAGCGCGCTTAGATGAATGTGGTCAAAACATAATACGCTAATTGGATATTGAACCCCACAAATAGGCATGGCCCAAAAAAATACCAAAAAAATGATCTACATGGAGGAAATGGCCATTAAAAGCGCACCAAAAATATTTTATTTCCAGTTATGATAAGTAACTGAAACATATATGACAGAGAATAAAGCAATGGTTGAATGACTGAAAAGAAATACCAAAACTATGCTAAATATTATGAAGATATAATTGAACCAACATTCATCGAATTAAGTATAACATCAATGAGATTAACAGTAGGAGATGGTGGTAATAGTAATGGATGATAATAGATGATTATGGCGCATTGACCAAAGTAGACTTTGAACAAGTCATAATGGACAATGACATTTATTGGATATTTTGTTCGAACTTGCTGATTAAAATAAAATTATTCCACAGTTGATAATTCACATCAATAGTAACAGAGACACACATATATTTCACAGTACTTTGGATTAAAATAAAATTATGACCTGAATATGTTTTAAAATTAAGGGATGCACGGAAAACCTCTCCAATATCCATGTCAGAGTCGTCCCTAAGACTGATGGTAACTAAATAATGCTTATACATAAGTGAAGATAACTACAGGGTAATCATTGGGTTAGCGTGAATACGATGTCACCCAAATATTCTTTTTTATAAATTCATTATGACTAGATATAGATTTATGTTAAGAATTTTTTTTTTTCATTTTGTTATGAGGAAAAATAGGGTCTAACCTATTGAGGGCATTCAAGACATCTTAGTTCCTACTTTAGTGAACATAATTTTAATTAGTGATTTTATTAGTTGAGTAAAACCCTATTTTAGTCCTTGAAAAATGTAGTTACTGACAAATTCGTCCTCCAAAAATTTTCAGTGACAAATTGGTCCTTGAATTATTATTCTGTCTGACAAATTAGTCCTTTGGTACTTTAATGAGAAAAGCTATGGACCCCTGCAGACCCCTTTCCTAAATGTTTTTTTACTAATCTTGCATAGCTATATTTAAGCCTTCATTTTCTCATTCAAGTGCTCCTTTTCTTTTCACTGATCTTGCTTATCGGAGGACTAATTTGTCAGTGAAATAATAATTCAAGGACCAATTTGTCACTGAAAATTTTTGGAGGACNCCTTGAATTATTATTCTGTCTGACAAATTAGTCCTTTGGTACTTTAATGAGAAAAGCTATGGACCCCTGCAGACCCCTTTCCTAAATGTTTTTTTACTAATCTTGCATAGCTATGTTTAAGCCCTCATTTTCTCATTCAAGTGCTCCTTTTCTTTTCACTGATCTTGCTTATCGGAGGACTAATTTGTCAGTGAAATAATAATTCAAGGACCAATTTGTCACTGAAAATTTTTGGAGGACAAATTTGTTAGTGACTGTATTTTTCAAGGACTAAAAAAGGGTTTTACTCTTATTAGTTCTCACTTACATGTTCTTCTGCTGATGTTTCTAGATGGTCTAATTTGCATTCCTTTTAAGAAACTTAATCACCACCAAATTTCACTCTAAAACAAATTCATCAAAATAAGTAAAATTTCACTCTAAAACATGTCATGCATAACATAACGTATTATATATACATGCATAATATACATAAAATATTCAGCTTTAGGTTTTTGCTCATTCATATCCTCATCATCTCCACGGTGCAATGCATCATAGTCGAATAAATTATCAGAGGGCTCAAAAATTTTAAACATAAAAGTTGATTTGTGTATGTAGTTAAATGTCACTAAGCTACCATGTTGAATATTATAGTACCTCTTGATCTTGTCCCACCCACGAATCAAGTAAATATGATCATCCGGGTTTCTTGTCACCTTCACTATCCATTGTCTCCCTATAGGGTCCATTAATTTGGCCTTTGTACTAAGTTCATGGGTCATATCATTACAAACTTTAGAAGTAACTCCTATAAATTTTTTTTACCCAACATAGAGGGAATGGGTTAGTAAAAGAGAAAATGTTTATCTAAAATAACATGTTAATTAACTAGAGGGAAAGATAGATAAAGAGTGATTTTTTACTTACCACTATGTTAGGAAGGAGAGTTCGTTGATGTTTAAGACCCAATATAACTCTGTTAAACTCTTTGGAATATAGTTCATTATCCGTTTGTCTTGGCCTTCTAGATGAGCTTGTCATTCTTCAGGTTGAGGAATGCACTATTTGTATAAAGAAATTTGGAAGGCTATTTTAACTGAGAGGAAATGTCAAGTATGGGTTACGACTTACAAATGAGCTTAATAATATAAACCCTTTATAGAAAGTAAATGCAAAGGATGAGTATTCAGTGCATGCATTGCAGAGGCTTGGGGAAGGTTTGGTTGGCTTTTTAATTACTTATTCATCTATCCATTCACTTGCTTGCGTGGAAGCTCTATAAACGATGTAGAAGTCTTTCCTCTACTCCCTACAGGTGCTAATGCCAAGACAAAGGTGCTGTACTTAGACCTACTAGAAACCAGCTTACTTGAAAATAGAGGGAATGTTTCATGTACTTTAAGTCTGACTTGGTTTGACATTTGAGTGTATGAGCTCTGGTATTCATAATGAATAGAAAGAAAAGTTAAAAGAGAGAGGAGTTAGGGTACTGAGTATTTAGTGCATGCACTATAGAGGCTTCAAAAAAGTTAAGCCAAGCAAAGAGAAATGTCTCCACTTTCAGCCCAGCACTTCCCCTAAGGCATGAGCTACATTCTATTTACCATATCTAATATATATAAAAAAAAAAAAAAAAAAAGGAACGAGAAAAGTTAAGCAAAGTGATCACGCAGCAGTTTATAAGAGTAGGTAGCAGTTATCTCAGTAGGTGTAGTTTTCTATTATTGAATTTTTGGACACCGACCCCAATAAGCTTCTTTCAAATATTTGCATAAAATGATATTTTTGGGAAATGATACTCATCAAAACTTGGAAGATATGTTTCTTATGCCTTTGAAAACTTGTAACCAGCTTTTGCATTATTATAGTTCCATCCTATTGAGAACAAGCTTTGTCTTTTCTAGCTAGTATTTTATATTCATATTTTTCTTTAAAATTGGGTAAACCAAGGTACTAAATTTCATGTCGTTTTGCAAGAAACAACCGAAATATTTCGGTTTCATGAGCCAACGACACGAAATGCAAATACAACATTGGAAACGAAATCTTGTATCTTACTAGTTGCAACTATCATTTCTCTCCTTCTGGTCATCCTCTTTGTGCTTCTTCTCTATGTCTATGCCAAATGGTTCTTGGCTCACGCACAAGCACAAGCTCGGCGCCGCCGTCGCCGAAGACTGATGACCATCTTCGACGTTCTAGGTCTACCCGATTCCACCACTTCCACAACTTCACCATTGAAGACTCACCCATCTCAAATTCCCCAACCAAAGGGCTCGATTCTGTGATCATTGTTGTTGTTTCCCTTTAAGCTGTTGGTCTTCCTCTTCAGTTTCTGATCCCCCGCTCAGGTCCTTCCTCTCCCCGAAGCCCCAACTGTGCTCTGTTTCTCCAGCCACCGATCTCACTACCATTGCCATCTTCATTTCTCTTTTCTTTTGGGTAATCTGTTTTGGTTTAGCTCTTATGGGACTGAATCGAAAAATTTTCGCAATCCTTGGCAACCACTTTGCCTGGTCTCCCTTAGCATTTAGAAATTAGTCAATGATAAATGGAGTTCTAGAAGACAAGAGCAAACGAGGGAGAAACATTCTTTTTTTTTGGGACTTTTAATTATTTGAATTATTTTATTATAAATTATTGATAAAATATAATTATTTAATATTACATTATCTAATTTTTTTTTTATATTTTATAATTATTATTATGTTAGAATTTCTTAAAACTAAACTAAAGAGTAAAGAAATAGTTTTAAATATTTTTCATTTATTATTATTATTATTATTATTATTATTATTATTTAGTGGTGATTTATGAAGTTATTGAGCTAGAGTTTAATTGAGATATTTTTTTTTAATCTTATAGATAGAATTCTTTTTAATCTTAAAGTATAATATGTAATTTTGCATAAAATTTTATGTATATCAAATATTGTCAAAATTTATGAGCATTGATTATATCTATTTTATTTTATTAAAAATGTAGGTATTCAATATTATATTATTTAATTATATATATTTTTACCATAATTATTATGTTAGAATCTCTTAAAATTGAAAATAATTCATTACTTAAAATTATTTAAAACGTTTCTTAAAAAATCTTCCATTTCTACAAAATTTTTGAAATATTTTCGTTTTTTAAGTGACCGAAACGGTACCTCGAAACGAAATTTTGTTCCTTAGGGTAAACATATCATTTTCTTATAGCTGAACTTCAAACCGTGTTTGTCATGGTTTTAATTTGATGGATATGGATGATACTATCAATTATCCAGAGTATCACTTTGCAATGACAATTATTACCCACAAAAGTTAAGTTTTATATTTTTAAGATGCATATGGTATCAATATATAATCTCAATTGTAAATAACATATCTTCAATCCATGCAATAAAATGAAAAAAAAAAATATTTTAAATATATATAATATTTGGTTCAAAATTATTAATTTAAAATAATATCAAACTTGACAAAAAGATATTTTCCATTTTTTTTTCCTCCTCTTCTCCAAATAAAGGGTCAAGCCTTAAGAAGTTTCTTGTGAAATATTTGTATTAAGTGCCAATGAGACACTTGATCTATGCATGCTAGTTAATTGAAATGCCATGCATGCATTTTCATTATTTATTCTTTGCCATCGGATTTTAGTGAAGGTGCAAGACAAGGATTGCTAACTGGACAGCGTTAGATAAATACAACTATAATCAATGGTCCATATCATCTCCCTCATATTCATATGTCATTTTCCCTCCAAACCATTTGAGCCAATTTTAGGTAGCACACAAATTGATACATTTGCGAATAGCTAGCCTCATATGCACATCAATCTATCTCTAACAAGGTAGCAAAGCACATGCTTTGGTACTGCAAATGGCTATCAACACTTTATTCTACGGTCTTATACCGTGGAGGTAGCAGCCACCAACCAACTGGCCTTGACGGTTTAACTTGAAAACGCATGGATGACCATTGTCGATATTATAAACCTTTTTTTTTTTAGATATTGTATATTAACNAGTTTGTAGAACCTTCTTGCATATTTTATTTTAATGAGCAAATTTGTCAACTATTTCGGCAGTCATTGGATAAGCATCGAAGAGAATGTCAAATACAATAATAAAAACAACAATTTCAACAAATGGACCACAAGCATAGCCTATATAATAATCAATGATCACACTATTATGTTATCTACCTTACCTTACATAAATGTTTCACTACCTTCTTGCTTCTCGAAACATAATGAATCTTGTGAGAGCCTACTCGTGTGCATTCTCTTCTATATACCCTCTAATGATTCTTCTCTTCACTTTGAACTTACTATGGCAGCTACTTCTCCTGGCTACTTGTGCTCCAACAAATGAGACTGATAGGTCGGCTTTACTCAAGTTCAAATAATCAATAACCAATGAACCAAATGAAGTACTGAGCATGTGGAATGGATGAATTCACTTCTGCAATTGGCTTGGAGACGCAGCAAGCACCAGCGAGTCATATCACCTTAGATCTTCATGGCTATAAGCTGCGTGGATTCATATCACCTTATATTGGCAACCTCTCCTTCCTTAGATCCATAAATCTGAAGAATAACAACTTGCATGGCCAAATTCCTTGTATAAATGAAGTTTAACTTTATGAGTACTACTTTATGCTATTGCAATGAAGATTTGGCAATCATGTAACATATTGAAAAATTGTGAATAAGGGAAGTAAAGAATGGTGTAATCTTTGCTTTACAACCTTTCCAAGTCTTTATTCTTTATATTTGTATCTCATAAAGAATGGTGTAATCTCAAACTATTAAGATGTGCTTAATGTGTTGGGATATCCTAATGATTTACTTTATGGATGCAACAATAAGATTGCGGTTGCCTACAAGGAAAATGTTGTTTTGAAGAGGTAAGAAGAACTAATCTAGATCATATTGCTAATAACATGATGTTCATAGGTGATGAGCTGTCGAGGCTAATCAAATTAATCAATTTATATCCGGTTCACCAACAATACTTGCAGCATAAGATAACACCGAGTCGAGCCCTTAGATTACTCTAATAAGGGAATCAAATTAAGGAGTTTAACAAACAGGGGGTTGATTTGTAGAATTAATCAACAGAAAACAATTAAAAGATAATAAACCAAATTAAGAAAGCAACCAATCTAGGGAATTAACTAATTTTGAGGCAATTTGATCAAAATGGGACAGTTACACTAACTAAATACCTAAAAGGGGTATTTTTGAAAGTATTTACCAAGAAGGGGCAGTTTTGACTATTTTAATATTTTTTCGGTCAGTATAGAACACGCTTTATCACTTCCTAAAGCGGGTTCAAAGGGAACACGCTTTATCATAATTTCTCAAAGCGTGTCTGCAAAAAACTGCATGAAAAAATTTAAATGGAACACGCTTTATAGATAAAGCGCGTGTTCATTTAGAACACGTTTTATCTATAGAGCGTATTCATTTAGAACACGCTTTATCTATAAAGCGTGTTCATCATGAACACGCTCTATACATAAAGCGTGTTCAAGAAGAACACGCTCTATAGATAGAGCGTGTTCCACCCTCAAAACGTCTCTCCCCTATTAACGCTTTTGTGCAGTAAAGCGTGAAGTAACACTGATAAAGCGTGAACACTCTATAAATAGCCACCTCTTTAACGACATTTCTATTGCAAATTGTGAGTAAAATTTGTAATTGCTGAGAGTTTGCTGAGGAAATTGAAGGTGCTCTACAAATTTTTGCAAAGTGTTTAAGCTTCTATAGGTACGTTTATTTATAATCTTGTATTAGCTTTTGTATAGTATTAGTGTAATAGTAATGTTAGAGTATTATTATAAATGTGTTATTAATTTGTAATGTTAGAGTATTATTATAAATGTGTTATCAATTTTTAATTTGTAGTTGAAAGTATGAATTTTATATGAGTATTGAAGAGAAAATTAATTAATTTTAATATATACTAATTGTGTTTGAAAAAAATATGTTAGGAAGAAGATGCATATATTGATACATCATAATGGTCGGATATATAATGGTTCCCAAGGTGTAATGTGTGTTTTGTGAGCTTTTTTATGTTTGTGGCATTGATTTCATGGGTTATATTCCTGTCTAATTTGGCTTTATTTATATTTTGTTGGCTGTGGATTATGTTTCCAAATGGGTAGAGGTCATTCTCACAAGAACTAATGATTCTCATGTGGTTGTAGATTTTGTCAGATCACATATATTTTGCAGATTTGGCATACCTAGAGCAATTATTAGTGATTAAGGATTCTACTTCTTCAACAGGCACATGAAGAACTTGCTAAGTAAATATGGTGTTCTCCACAAGACTTCAACTTCTTACCACCCTCAGATGAATGGTTAAGCCGTGGTCTCTAATCAAGAAATTAAGAGAATTTTGGAGAAAACAGTGAGGCCGGATAAGAAGGATTGGAGTAAACGGCTGGAAGATGCTTTATGAGTTTATCGAACCGCCTATAAGAACACTTATAGGCATGTCACCTTATAGGTATGTCTTTGAAGGGATATGTCACTTACTAGTAGAGCTAAAACATTTGGCTTATTGGGTAGTTAGGTCTTGTAACCTGGACATAGGTCTAGCTGGAGTCGAGAGCAAATTGCAACTTCAAGAGTTAGAGGAAATCCGATTAGAGACCTATGAGAACTCTCGGCTTTACAAAAAGAAGACCAAGATCTTTCATGACAAGTTGATCATTCGAAAGGAATTCCAAGTGAGGGAGAAAGTGCTTCTATACAACTCTTGCCTTAAGTTGTGGCCGAGTAAACTGAAATCTCGATGAGAGGGCTCCTTTATTATCACTAACTTTTTTTTTATGGTGCAGTTGAAATTCAAGAAGTGACTACGGAGAAAACCTTCAAAGTCAATGGTCATCGACTTAAGTAATTTCATGATTGAGCTAAAAAGAATTTGGTTGAAGAGATAACTTTGAGTGATGTTTTTTATCCACCTTGAGGGGAATTTATTTTTGTTTCTGTTTTTAATTTTGTATTTCTATTTTCTATTTTGTTTTATGTTTTCTATTCTATTTTCTGTTTCTGTTATTGTTTTCTGCTTTTTATTTTCATTATGTTTTCTGCTTTTTGTTCTTGCTTCTGTTTTTGTTTTTTGTTTTTAAATTATGTTCAATGTTCCAGATTCTGTTCAAGTTTTTGCTTGAGTTTCTGTTCAACATTCTGGTTCTGTTTTCACTTTTTGTTCGCAGTCTCACCTTGTCTTAGTTGTTTTTAATTTTGTTTTGCTGTTTTTATTCTCATTTTGCATGTTGTTCTACTTTTGTTCTTGCATTTTTCATAGCACTTTGAGAATTATAGAGATGGTAAACTTGAAGCAACTGCAATTTTGAGCTTTCTAGCATGATTGAATGAATTTCTTACACATTTTAGTTCACTAATTTGGTGTTAGAAATTGTTTTGATGGATTGAGCTTGGTAGTGCATACCTAGCGAGTTTTTTTAGCTTATTGTCATTCTCTATTTCTTTCTTGTGTATATTACTCTGATATCATTTGATACACTAGAACTTGTTTTGCTTATTTTTTTAGATTACATTCTCATATGCATGCATGAATGTGATGAATGTCATCTTTTTTTTTCTTTTAGCTAACTAGCCAAATAGTTTACCTAACATTTTTTTCCCTTGATTTTCTCATTGAGCCTAATTGTTCACATTCTTTCATTTAACTTTTTGCAAGTCTTTAGTGTAAAATCATGTTTTTACCAACCTTAAAGAGTATGAAAGCATTGGTTGATCATTTGATGAGTTTTTATTTGTCCAAGACGGATAAAGTTCTAAGGGTGAATGAGGATTTGTGCAATTTGAAAGGCATGTCAATTGGTTATGTAAATTGAAAAGACAAACAAAAGAAAAGAAATAAATTTTGTTAAAAAATAGAAAATAATTTTTTTTTGTTTGCCTTCTAAAGAAGAAATAATGTATAAAAAAAAAATTGCATAGAGTTTTTGAGTAGATTTTTTATTATTAGTGTTTGTTTTGACTCATTATTCTCAATGTTCTCATGTTCTTTTTAGTTTTAATTTGTCATATCCATATTATCTATTTCATTAATTCTCTCTCATTGGCCCCATTACAACTTTCAATAAAGTCCTTCTGATTTATGCATGCATGTGTTTGAAGTAGTGGAGATTAAAAAATAAGTAAACTTATGATAGTGTAATTTGTCATGAGTTATTTTGAGTGAAACACTTACCCCTTTAAACACTTGAGGGATTGAGAGTGTATCTTGTGAGGTTATATCATTTTTAGTCTATTCAATTCAATTAAAATCATCATACTTGTTGATTAAAAGTGCAAGAAATAAATTTATGAGTGTCTTAATTCTTTAAGTTCTTGATTGTTCTTCTTGCTCACTTAAATTTTGCATTCTTGAAAGTTTATGTTTGGAAATGATCTCTTAATTGTTTTACTTGTTCTCTAGTTTTAATTCTAGTTTGTCTGGGATGTGTAAATGATAAGTGTAGGGAATCTGATAAACAATATTTTTTTACAGTAATTAACCATTATATTTAGTCTCTTAAACTTCTTTTGGGCTGATTTGATTAGGCTTGGGCCGCATTTCATTAGTTAGTTTCCAATTGGGCTTAATTGTGTTTTTTCAGCATTACAAGGAACTTTACACTATCTTTATTTTTCGAGCATGACTTGAGTTCTATATATCTGATAATCTTGAATCTTACCTTGTAGGAAAGCTGATAGAATTTTCTACAACTTTGATTCAAAGCTCCAAAGCTAATTCGGATGTCTAGCAAGTCATTTTTTGCTTGGAAGTCAGAGCAGAGATGCTGTCATTGGACCCTGACCCGTATAAAGAGATTGAGTCATAACTTGGGTTGTGGGTGTCTTCTAGACTTGAAACTAGTACTAGTGGATAGCTAAGACATAAAGCTTCAACTCTTGTGAAGACTACTTCTCCAAAATGTGGAGTTTTAATGGTGCTATTGCTCCTTAAATTCAACTGATAGGTCCAAAGAGCTGTTTAGAGTTAAATTGGTCTAACTGTTTCATCCTACGCCCAATTAAGCCAAAATTGGGACCCAATTAAAGCTAAGGTCTAGGAGATTAATTCTAACCTAGGACTAATATAAGTGTGCAATTAATTTAAGGAGTTAAAAGTAGGTTAAGGAGGCATACGTTTTTGGCATTTTAGACAAGACAATTTTCCTTACCTCTTTTGTTCATTCTGGAGATTGATTGTTTTATTGCTTCCCTTCTCCATTTGAGCTCGGATTTGATTCTTATTCAAGAGTAAAACTTTTGTAACCAAGCTAGACTCTTAATGGAATTCGGTTTGATTTTGAGATTCTGTATTTATTTGATTCAAGTTTAATGCAATTTTGTTCTTCTATGAATTTTTGTCTTGCCTTGATTTTTATATGAATTATGGAGATTTATATTGTTCTTATAAATGTTGAGGTATGAAATAAAATTTAGATTGATTGATCTTTAATCTTTTGCATTAATCCAAAGAAGCTTTGTGCTAATTGATGTTTGATTTTAGATTCAACAACTAATTAATAATTTTGTGTGATTGCAAAGATTAGTGATGTATATGGTTAAATCAAATTCTGAATGATAATTCAGTATGAACACTTAGTTGTAATTAGAGATTTTGGTTATGACTAAACTCAATTAGCAGTGCTACTTTAAGACTTGATTAATCATATTCAATCTAAGATGAATCAAACCAATTTTTGAAGAATGTCTAGCTAGGTTATGTTTTTATCAACTGATTTAATCCTTGCTTAATTTTGTAATTTACAATTTGATATTATAATTTGTGTTCAAAAATACTCAATTAGTAATCTTAAAGTTGTTAATTAATCATTGTATTTTCTGAGAGACTTTCCAGATTATCCTTGTATTGCATTCTTTATATGAGATTTAGTTTAATTTAATTGGATAACGATAATTCCGATCAACCATAAACAGTAAAATCATCCATAAAAATCTCCATGCACTCCTCTAGAAAATCAGAGAATATATTTACCATGCACCGCTAGAAGGTATTAGGGGCATTGCAGAGGCTAAAAGACATTTACATGCAAGCAAAAATGCTGAAGAGATAGGTGAAAGTGATATTCTCCTGATTCTCAAGTGCAATGTAGATCTGAAAGTAGCCAATGTAACCATCCAAGAAGTAGTGATGTGACTTCCCAGCCAATCACTCCAGCATCTAATCGATGAAAAGCAGGGGGTAATGATCTTTCCTGTTGGCTTGGTTGAGCCTCCTATAATCAATGCAAACTCGCCAACTGTTCTGTACTCTAGTAGGTATCAATTCATTATTTTAGTTCACCACCACTATAACCCTAGATTTCTTTGGGACGACTTGAACTGAGCTCACCCAGGTACTGTCAGATATAGGATAAATGATGTTGGCCTATAGTAGCTTGATCACCTCTTTCTTCACCATGTCTAGAATTTGAGGTGTCGCAATGTCTTTTTGGGGAGCGCGACGACGCAAGGCGGCGAAAAGAATAATAAGTGTAAAATTTTAAATTTGTAAAGCTTTTTAATTAAAAAATGATTAAGAAAAACTAATGAAGTCGCCATCAATCAATTTAAGGTATGATTGGATGCCTATAAAAAAAAGCTNAGGTGTCGCAACGTCTTTTTGGGGAGCGCGACGACGCAAGGCGGCGAAAAGAATAATAAGTGTAAAATTTTAAATTTGTAAAGCTTTTTAATTAAAAAATGATTAAGAAAAACTAATGAAGTCGCCATCAATCAATTTAAGGTATGATTGGATGCCTATAAAAAAAAGCTTGGTCTACGTTATTAGAGTTTGGGTAAGTGAGTTAGTTACGTGTAGGGAATGTATTAGCACCCTACGACACCTGTTCTAGTGAACGGTTACCAATTTCATTTTATGTCATCTAAAAATTATTGAATAAAATTGGTCATTAAAATAGATTAATGTGTTATTAAGCTTTGCGAATACCTGTGGCAAAACCTAAAAAGATACCTCAAGACAATCATCTCCTAATTTATTCTGTCATAGGCGATTTTTAGCGACCTTACTAACTAAGTGATAACTAAATACAAGAAAGGTAATTTATTATACGTTCAAGAAATAAGTTTGAGATTCGCGGTAAAAGATTTTTATTAGAGATCTTTCTTTAAGTCTACCAGTACATCTAGAAAGACTAAAATGACACTCTTCACCTCCGAAATGTCAAAGTGTCACCATCATTATGGCTAATTTTGATTATTCTCTCGTCGGTACCTTTTAACCCACATTAAAGAAATTAAAGCTTAAAAATTATACTTAAAAAATGTTCATTTGAAAATTATACACTAAAAAAGATTTTTCTCAATGATTGACCTCAAGTCCTACCAGTACCTCTAGCCGAATTAGAGACATCCTTTTACCTCCGGAATATCGAAACTTTGTCATTATCATGACTAATTTCAATTATTCCCTCGTCAGTAATCTTTTTCTAACATAATTAAAAATAATGTTAAGATGTAATAAGATGAATTATAATGTAACAAATAAATGTCAGAAATGTAGTAATTAAAAAGATAAAAATGATATTGAGAATTTTATTGGCCACACCAATACCTCTGGCATAACCAAGAAATTTATCTTTCACCTCAAGAATATTAGAAAAAATTGTGAATACAATTATTCCCTAATTTAAATCTGTCGTCGGGCTTTAATTTTATTTACAACAAAGAGAATTAAGTATAATATAAAATGCATAAAGCATAAAAATAAAACAAACAAAGACCTCTGAGATAAAAAGTAATAAAAAAATAATAAACAAAGAATAAATAAAGATTATGAAAATAAATTAATTAATTAAAATGACCCAAAACAAACAAATAAATATATTTAGGCCAAATTCTATTTTAACCTAACTAGTTACTAAAACAACATCAAAGAAATAAAAATCATGTTAAATAAACAAACTCAAACAAATTCACAACCCAAAAGCTATCACACTAAACCAGCAAAATAAAGGCTCACGAATTTGGTCCAAATAACAACCCAAAAGTAAAACACTAAATCAGCAAAGAGGCCCATCAGGACTTAAACCCATCAACAAAGTAAATGAAATGGGGGCTAGCCAATAGTTAAGCCATTTCGACCCACATACTAAAAAAAGGCCCAAATAAACACAAATATAACCAAAGCCTACCTAAGGGTCCAACCTATAAAAAAATGGCAGCAAAAGGAATAAATAAAACAAGAGCTTTACTAGGCCCACAAAGTCTAACTACACAAACTCAATCACAACACACCCAAATCAGCAAAAAGAGGCCTACGAATTACACAAACCCAATCACATAGAATGAGGCTTAAATGACATATTTATAAAAAGGGAAAAATGCAAATAGAAACAGATGAAAGGAATTAACAACTCTTGAAGGCTGAAATACGTAAGAGGAAAATAGAAAGCAGGCAGGGGCAGAGAAGAAAGGAGAAGAACGCAGGAGAGAGAAAGAGAGAGAGATCCAAGGGGAAAAATCATGGATTTTGTTTCCATTTCTCAACCATTGGTAGCTAAGGTAAGGATCTCCCTCATCTACTTCACTTTCTCTAAAAAAATTCCTTTATTCTCTCTCTAAGAAAATCGGTTTTCCTCTCTAAAAATTGGGGATTTATATATATACCACCTCTTTGTTTTTTGCAAATTGACAATGTTAAGGTAAATCACTTCTCTTTAATTCTTTATTTTCTTCCAAATTTTTTCTTTCATCATTTTGACTCCTTGTGGGTCTCTACTTTCTCTCTCTAAATTTGGTACTTAATATTTGTTCTATATAAGGGTGTAAATACTGAAGGAAGCAAGAAAGGGAAAATTAGTGTTGGTGGTGTACCTGTGGATGAGATTCTCGTTGTGCCTACTTAAGCTTGGAGTTCCTTTGCTTGCTATATTGCGGTGAGGCCCTTTTTAGAATTGCTATACTTTCTCAAAATTGCTTCTCATCGGTCTCTTCAAATGTCTGTTGTATGTTGTCTGTTTATGTTTCTTTTCTCTTTTGCTTCAAAGTTTCAATTCTCCTTCTCTGTCTATGTATTCAGCCTCCTTTTCTTTTGTTTTTGAATTTTTTTTTCTCTGGTCTGTGTATCTTTTTATAGCTGAAGAATTGTGCAAATTGCACTGATGTGATTTTCCTATTTCCTATTTTCAAGCTGCAAGAGGCATGGTGGATAAGTGGTCGGACTGGTGAACAGCATTTCACAGATGGCCGGGGTTGCTGTCTTGCGTGTTGCCTTTAATATCAATTATTTCTTCTTTGTTTTTTTTTTTATATTCTGAATAAATAATAATAATAATATTTTTTTTTGTATTCTTTCTAAGTTATTATTATTGTAAGTATTTCAACATTTTATTTTTTTTGTATTTGTTCTTTATAAGTTGACAAGGACAAAATTGGGTATCAACAAGAAGGTTCAGTCTCCTCTGGTGTTGTCTCACTAGTTTAACTTCATCTTCAATTAATATATGATGCATACACGTCGAAGGGCCAATACCAGGAATATTCGCAAGAGTCTAGCTGATGGCTTTCTTGTGCTTCCTTAGAATTTGGAGCAATCACATCTCATGTTCAGCAAGGAGAATATTGGTCACGATTACAGGAAGCTGTTCATCATCCGCCAAATACACATAATTCAGATGTTCAAGCAGAGACTTTAACTCCAATTTTGGTGGCTACATTACAAAGGGAAGTAAGCTAGAAGGCTACAATGTCTCTGCGGACCGAATCTTCTCATAATCAGCAATTGCTGCACATTCTGTAGAAATAGATTCACCAAAATCACCATCTCTCAAGAAGCCAGAAATCTCAGCACACACAGCATAGAACATAAAACATATCACCATCACAATCAGTACATATGTGACATTGAACAGAATCATCCAGACCAACAAAATCAAGAAAATCAGCATGCACTAACACCCAACTCATTGTAGACCTCCTCGACTAAATCATCAATCACATCCATATGAAAAATAGAATGCTCATCTATGGCATGCTCCATAGCATTAAAAATGTTAAACTGAACAACAGAATCACCAAACTTCATGGATAGAGTGCTTGCATGCACATTGATCTTGGTCCTCACTATTTTGAGGAATAACCTCCCTAAAATGAATGGAGGCTTGCTGGATTGTGACTCGCCTTCCATCTCTAAAATATAGAAATCTGCAAGAACGATCAGCTCATCAACCCTTACCAACACATCTTCTATTAATCCGGCCGAATATGCATTGCTCCTATTAGTCAACTGAATCACAACACCTATGGCACTCAAAGGTCCAAGTCCAAGAGAACTAAAAATAGACATAGGCATTACATTAATGGAAGCACCTAGATCTAGCATAACATCCTCAAACTGGGACATTTCATCCATATAGCATTGATGCCATTTATCAAATCTAGTGAACCAACAACATGCAGGAATATAAGAGCAAAATAATATCAAAGAAATAGTAAGCTTAATTTGTCTTTAACCAATAAAATGGAAAAATTGAAGCATCACATACTCTACCCGAAACAAAACCCAAGAAAAAGAAGAGAACAAATGAAATATAAGTGTGACAGAGAGAAAAGAACTTCTTAAAATAAATCATGTTTTCAGAATAGGAGCATAGATCTAACCAACAACATGTAATGATTTCATTATAGCCATACTAACTTAATGAATCAACATAGAGATCAAAATAGAATGGCAAGAAATAGATAAGGGAATAAAGAGATGAATAATTGGAACATATCCAAAATAGAAAAAAGGAGATGTAGTTCATTAGAATGTCTAATAAAATAACACATGATAGTTCAAATAAATATATAAGCAAGTAAAGCACAAACGAAATCATGAAGAGTGATTGGCACAAAGCTACCTAAAGGTTTTCTAGGAGGGAGACTTTAAGGCAGTGAAGCGAGGAATAATCGAATCAATATGCATTTGGAGCAGCTTTGGAGCCACAAAGCAGCCTCACTTATATACACAATTGGATTGCCCTTCAAGAAACCCTAGCCATAATTGTGATTACAAATAAACTATGTTGCACGGGGTACAGGTACCCGGTATGGGTACAAAACGCCGGTACGACATTTTTCAAAAAATAGGGGTACGGGTACATCATGAGTACGTCACGTCATGAATATAAATTATATATCTATAAATAGCAAGAAAAATGTTAAAATTCTCCAAATACTAAAAATATCAATCATTAATCCTTAACAAATAAATAACAACCAACAAGTATTAACTCAAAGTACAAATAATCAATCGAAATTTAACTCCTAATACTATTATGAAGAAAGAAAAGAAATTTAATTGTTAGGGCATTAAAAAACGGTGTCGTAAGGCTCATTGGATTCAATTTCCGCCTTTCCAGAAACGACGCTGTATCCATCAAATGTAATTTCTTCCTTTGTCCAAAACATTGCCGTATTCAATTGACCGGTATTTCATTTGTCCAAAACGTTGTTGTGTCAATTTGACCAGGATTTGCATCTTCAAAACGTCGTTGTTTCCTCCTTCCGCAAGCAGCTCAACATTTCGATAGTGTTTTTTTTTAACAAAACCTGGCCTTTTGGTATGTTTCGAAGCAACAAAAAAAAAAAATGCAAAAACGAGATTTGGTGTGTTTCAGTGACCAGGTACGTGTTTCGCGTTTTGGAAGCGTACCCAAAATGGGTACTCCCCATGAAACGGCATACCTGTGCTTCATAGCAAATAAGCAAAATCAATACCTTTAATTTTGTTGATTTATGTTTTATAATTGCAATCACCTAAATTAAAGTTGATTGTAATAATTACATTTATTATTTAATTTGAATTTGAGGCATGATTGAAGAATAATTACACTAAAAAACTAAAATTACTCATATTCATAATTAAGTCATTAATATTAGATTGATTTTGGTCTTTTACAATTTATTTTTAATTATTCAATAAATTTTAAATCGTAAAAAGTCTAAATATGAAAGTTATTTAATGCCNTCAATAAATTTTAAATCGTGAAAAGTCTAAATATGAAAGTTATTTAATGCCACAAATTTTAATTTTTTCAGAGTTTTTAATTCTAAATCACACATGATTTAGATTATAGGTGATTTTTTAAATACCCTTAATGGAAGAAATTCTCACAGCTCGCCACTTGTCATCACTTTGATAGGGACACTTGTCAGCTCCACATTGTGTACTTTGCTTTTAATAATACTAATATTGGTCCCCGTGTCGATGCGCAGGCGGCGACAACAAACACGACATGGAACAGTTTATTTGACAATCCTTATGTAAAGAGTATAATTCATTACAAATTATTATGTTGTAATATATCAAAAGAAACATTCATAACTTTCAATTGTCATTTTAAAATTGTTACAAAGTACTGATCTTGAGTACACTATTCTTGGATAAAATAATGGATTATTGTATCATGATCACCACATATTCTGCACAATTTCATTCTATTCACTTAATAAAATATACACATCTTATGAACATATTTTGCTTATAACCAAAGGTGGCCGGGCAAACATTAGTAGGCGTGAAAGACCCTTTGATTTCTTTAAACATTAAAAGGAATACACATCCCATGTTACTAAGTGAAGTTATTTATTACCTTTTGTGATCAAGCTTTTTGTATCCCGTTGCTTAAAGTAGAAGCTCCGATGATCAATAGACTTGTGAAGGTTCTTAGCATATATTTTAGCCCAAACTCTACTAAAATCAGCACAACACCTAGCCCACTCTTTATGTTTCTGCTTCAAGCAAGTTAATATAACATGTTAAGTGCTCCTCAATGTAAAAAACATCAAGAGGTAATATGCTATGAGAACATGGTCATCATGCAATCATTCAATTGAAAAGCCTATAACATGTTAAGTGCTCCTCAATACAAATTGGATTGTCTCCTTTAATTGCATTATTATTGATCTTATCTCAGAGCTCTTTTTCTTGCTTGGTCATCACATACACATTCACAGACTCTAACAATCTATCCAGTTCAAACTTGAAGCACATACACTTTTTTTTTTAGATAAAGAACTTCTGTAAAACTGTAAAACAAATGACACAACAAAACAAAAATCAATGATCAGATAGAGAATAAAAATTAGAGGAGCAAAATTCTACTTACAGTGTATGAATAAAATTAGCTACTCGCTTAGCATATCAAGCTGCATAAGGTTCCTAATGTCTAAAATAACAACACCATATTCGTGGGGAGTGGATCCAGTCATGTTGTTAAACAACATGACTTGGTCCTGTTTCTTGAATCTCAGCCCTCCATTTAAATTAAACATTCATCTATGGTTGTTATTGTGCCACGTCACCTTTTCATAATTTTTTTCCCACATTTGCTCTTTCTCTTCCCCGCGCGAGCTTCATTTCAGAATTTTTCAGCCTCCTGTCCTCTTTCTCTTCCCCGCCCAACAAGTGAACCATAATAACTAGAAGAGCTGAAGGCATTTTGTCCCTTTTAATCGCATTAACATCGTTACTGCTTGTTGTTTCTGTTGCCACTACAATTTTTCGCAACAGAAGGTTGAAATCATCAGCTACAGAGGAAGAACCAACAGCCCTTTTCCTTCACAATCAACGCTCTGCGAGTCTTCTTCCTCTTCTGTTCACCTTTGAAGAGTTGCAAACTTGTACACAGCGGGTTCTGCTCGGTGTACCTGGCTCAGCTCTACGATAGCCGAATTGTCGCCTCGAAGTACCTCTACAAGCACCACACCACCGGAGCCGCTAGAAAATCTTTCTCCACCAAGTCATTTTGCAACGAAATTAACCTTCTAATTACAAGGTAATTCCTTTGCTTGCTCTAGACACAGAATCGCAAGTCTTCAAAAATTGCCATTTTCTGTTGGAGTTGAAATCACCGGTAAATATGGTGTTGTTGATGATAGAAAAGGGTCCAATTTTACTCTTTTTTTTTTTTCATTTAGGAGTGTAGATTTTTTGTGCAACTTCATTGTATGTTGGCAATGGTGTTGTATTGCTGAGTTTTTTTTGCTTCTCCTAAATGAATTCTTGCTGGGAAGCAGGGCTATATTTGTAACTTAATTGAGACTAGCTGCTTTATCCATTTCCTTGGGCGTTTGACTGGTTTCTCACCAAGAAATAAGGTATTTAGTTTTTCCCCATTTTTTTCTTCTCTATTCCTCATTCCCCGCATCTAGATTGTGTTAGTTATTTATGTGAGTAATCCAGTTATCTCTTTCTTTTTATATAGGCATCAGATGACCAGAAAACCAATCTTTTGGAAGCCTATTACATTGGACAATCTGTTCGCAGTAATGTATCCAATGTCAGTATATTATTTGAGGCTTGAAATTTCAGTTTTATGAAAATTTGGTGCATTTTAACATAGTGCTTTATATATTTCCTCTTCATGTCAATAGTGAAACTAGTAGAATAACGCTTTCTCTAAAGCAGACGTCATGTTGTTCAACAGATGCATCATTTATTCAGGATTACTTTCTTGTTGAGGAAAAGGTACAAACAGTTATCAAATGCTTTTTTAGGAGTAGCGCTATATAGTTTTGCATAGTAGTGATATGCAAGATAGAGCTTTACTGTATGTGGTTATTGTATTGCTTCCCTGGGGAACCACAGGTGCTAGAAACTGTGCAAGTTGGAATTGACATGTTTTATTTTTTCATATACAACTTCCCCGGGTAACTGCCAGTGCGAGAAACTTAAGTTCCCTAAATTGGTTATTTATGTTGACTAGTCTGTTCTTTCTCTCATCAGTGAGATTTAAGCCTTTTTTTTTTTTTTAATGAATCCTACTATGCCCAAAAGATCATGCAATTTTTTTTTGGGAGCAATTTATAAATAAAGAATTCTGAATCCTGAATCCTCTTCTGATTATATGATTATAGATTATACCTCTACTAGTCTATAAGGTTGTCTTGTGGTAATACTGATATACTTGTCATTATTATTATTTTCTGTTTGATTAGTTATATAGTATGATAGAGTAAGTTTCTTTTAGCATAAGTGCAACAAAGATGTTTTCAAACTATTTAAGGGTAAAATTGGGTGCCGTTCTTTCTTAAGCAGCTAATTATGGTATAACAACCTCATCCATCTTACACAAAGTATGAAATATAGTAGGTCCCTCACATGTTTGTGCTATTATTTCCTTATACCAAATGAATACAAAATCTTCCCATCATTTATGGTAATTTTATTTGTAAATTTAGTGCATGTTTGATTCAAAGGTGGGAAGCTCCTAATCCCAAACCACATATGCCCCATAAGCTTCACGAGCAACATTGGATTTTAGAAGGTTCAAAGTGATTTTGGGGGGTTCCCAACGCTGGACCAAACATGCACCAATGTTCATTAGATATATGGTATACACACATAGTAGTGATATGCAGTGAGGCCAACTGTAATATCCCCAAGGGGACCCTAAACATGACTGGTTAATTTGGGTAAAAGAACATAGGTATTTTTAGATCATTAATTACTATTTTCTAGTTTAACTAGATGTTGTTTCTGCATGTTGTCAATATGTTATCAAACAATTAAGCTCCTAACATTAGTATCTGAAAAATTGCTCTTTTGCAGGTGGTTAATCCGTTTACCAAATATCCTTTAAATTGATATGCTATTTTGTGTGTGCGTATGGATGTGCACCTGCATATATTTACCAAATATAATATACCTTTGTTGCAGGTCTGGTGATGTCTTTAATCGGTCGGATCTTTGCTCACAATGCAACTCATTAGTCCTCTTCAGTTTATCTATTCTGTCTTTTTTTTTTTTTGGAGGTATTGACCATAGCATTAAGTTACTAAAACTAACCTTGGTGGCAGACATTGATACTTCCTTGCGCTTGTTTCCTACGCATCTTCTTTTGATATGGATTTTTTGCCATCTAATGTTGTTTTCAGTTCAAAATTTTTGCCTTGTACTTGTTTCATTTATCTCTAAATTTTGAAGTTGTTGACTGTATTCAAGTTGGAGAAGTTATACCATTACATGATGCTTCAGTTGATGCAATTGTTGGAACACTTGTCTTGTGTTCTATTAAAAATGTCAATATGACATTAAAAGGGAAAAGAACTTGTTGAGATTTTTTCTATTATTTAATTGTTTATGCTTCACTTAAGATTTGATGTTCATAGAGCCATAGAAAGCCTTATAATTGCCAAGAAATATTAACTTAACTGAAGTTAATTGTGTATTTTGGCATAGTTACAAAAACTCATATTAGGCTAAATTTTGAATTTTCTATTATTCCAGGTGTCAGAAGTTGAAGTTGTGCTAGCCAACACAAGAAATTCTCAACCAGTGGATTTTGCAGAATAGAAGAGCATTTGCGCCTTGCAACTAGCGCACTAGAGCCCGTAGTATAAATAGGATTTTATAGATTAGAATTAGGACTTATGGGATTGCTTGCCTGGATGTTTTACACAATAATATACTTATTTTATCAATGAACTATCTTTTCAAAGAATTGAGGCTTACCTTGTATTATGTTTTCCTTTTCTTTTATGGCATAAAGTGAACAACAAAATACATGCCTTGCACAAAGAAGGAGAAACAATTCGAAACAGACTTTATCATTTTGTTAACAATTCAAAATAGACTTTATCCTTTTGTTATAACATACATAATGGTTCATTAACTTGGAAACAAAATGTCAGAAAGTACATAGACACTTAGAGAAGCATTATACATCAAAAACCAATAACAAATGCCATAGTTTGGAAGTGGTTCATTCACAGAATCTGCAACATTTGGAAGCTTGATGTGTCATGTATGCTGTAGCATCAGAAGTCCGTAGACCACTTCCTATTACACACAACATTAAACAAAAAATTCCGATTAGTTTCTAAATTTATAGTAAGGCATTAGTTTAGAATTACTATATAAAAAATTACCTTAAATTTATATTTCTTGGATACTAGAATTGGATATATCACTTAAAGGACATGATGCTTGATTGCATTCAATGCTCAATACCTGTAAAATATATTTATTAAAAAGGAAAAGAGTATTCCATGTTTGTTAAAAGAAAAAAGCATTTTCAGAAATGAATATTAGAACTTAACCAATATACCTTTGGAATTTCATTCAATCCTTGAAAGAGTAAAGGGTGCAAAGTATTACCAAGAGGGTCCTATATAAGAAGAATTAACAATAATAAGAATTCCCTCTATTCCTTTAGTAGAGTACTACTTTACCACGCAATAAGTAGGATATTATCTTTTGAATATTGAGAATAAATAATGGAGTAGGATATGTAAAATATTGTATCAACAGCAATAAGTTGGGATCACATTAAGGCTCACGTTCTATAGGAAAAAAGGTATACATAGTAGGTACTTTCATGTTATATAATCTAAATAAAATTTTAAGAAAGCACAACAACGAAGAAGTTTCCTTGGAAATGAGCTAAAGTGAAATGGAGTACCCATTACATAAGAGAAAACAAGATTTCTAAACATAAACAAGCATGAGCATACAGAATTCAGCCAGAAAAAACTTACACTAGGGGCAATGAGGCCTCCAAAAAGCATTATCCCGGCAATAAGAGAAAAACAAGTTGCATAATCCCGCTCAAGGTTTGCTGAACTCTGCAATAACTATATGTATTAATCACCATTCACCACTCTTGCAATGAACAATAAATTCCTAGTACTTAGGGATAACAATGACAAAATCATGGGTGACTTTTTCTTTTTGCACTAAAAATTGAAATACTTTATAACTTCAACTCCGGTAAAATTTGACCTTTTTCTATCATCAACAACACCATATTTGCCGGCGATTCTATGTCTAGAGCAAGCAAAGGAATTACCTTGTAATCAGAAGGTTAATTTCGTTGCAAAATGACTTGGTGGAGAAAGCTTTTCCAGCGGCTCCGGTGGTGTGGTGCTTGTGGAGGTACTTCGCGGTGACAATTCGGCCATCGTAGAGCTGAGCCAGGCACTGAGCAGAACCCGTCGTGTACAAGTTTGCAACTCTTCAAAGGTGAACAGAGGAGGAAGAAGACTCGCAGAGCGTTGATTGTGAAGGAAAAGGGTTGTTGGGTCTTCCTCTGTAGTTGACGATTTCAACCTTCTGTTGTGAAAAATTGCAGTGGCAATAGAAACAACAAGCAGTAATGATGTTAATGCGATTAAAAAGGACAAAATGCCTTCAGCTCTTGTAGTTATTATGGTTCGCTTGTTGGGCAGGGAAGAGAAAGAGGAAAGGAGGCTGACAAATTCTGAAATGAAGCTCGCGCGAGGAAGAGAAAGAGCAAATGTGGGAAAAAAAAATTATGAAAAGGTGACGTGGCACAATAACAGCCATAGATGAGTGTTTAATTTAAATGGAGGGTTGAGATTCAAGAAACAAGACCAGGTCATGTTGTTTAACAACATGACTGGATCTACTCCCATATTGGTGAATATTAACATCAGATTAAAAAAAACAAAAAGTAAAGACAAAACTGAAAAAATAACTATTCCTGAAAAAAGAAAAGAAGAAAACTTGCATTTTTTATTGACACGTAGGTTCTCTTTTATAGTTCCTGCATCAAGTGCAAAGAAGAAACAGAGGAGGATAGAGAACTTATAGGAATTCCAAATTTGAGGCCAACTCAAGGAGAGAATAAAGATGAAAAAGAAATAGAAGTTCCACCGGAATCTTTCACCACTACACATCCTTATTAATCTTTTCAAGATTGATCAACTTCAAAGTCATTGCAAACCAACATAAAAAAAAAATGAATGAGTCAAGAAAAGCAAAAAAGAGAAGCAACGATTTCACATTCTTGGAGAAGTAGAAAGAGAAATCTAGCATAAAAAATTATGAGAAAGAGAGAGAGAGAGAGAGAGAGATATATATATATATATATATATATATATATATAAATGGTGTTTCTGGTAAAAAATAGAACATAATGTACAAATAGTTAAAACGAAAAAATAGAAAGAGGGGTGAAAGAGACAAAGGGAAAGAGATAACAAATGTAGTAGGATGATTCTATGCTTCCATTTATATACACATGAAATGAGGCATTTGAAACCCTAATATCAAATCAAATTTAAATTTCAAAATTGTAATTTATTTTTTAAAATTTAAAGGAGAAAATTACTCCAATTAGTAATTATGCACATTTCAAATTAAGAAATTATTATGAGATTTTAATTTTAAATTTTTGAAATTAATCTAATTATTTAATTTTCAGCACATATTTTAGTTTTTATCATGAATGCATGATAAAAATCAAAGCATGCATTTAGTTATGGTGTAGTTCACATACATTCTGGCATATAATGCACCAATTAAGCAAGGCAGTAAAGGAAATTAATTTCATATCTCAAATATCAAATCAGAAATACATTTATGGAAGCTATTTAATATAATAAATTTTTTGTATTTTTTAAATTAAAAAATAATTATGAGATTTTAATTTTGAATTTTTGAAATTAATTTAATTATTTAATTTTTAGCAAATATTTTAGTTTTTATCATGAATCCATGGCAAAAATAAAAGTATGCATTAAGTTATAATTTAGTCCACATACATTCTGACATGTAATGCACCAATTAATCAAGGTAATAAAGGAAATCAATTATATATTTCAAATATCAAATCAAAAATATATTTATGGAAGCTATTTAATACAATCAAATTTAGTATTTTTTTTTAATTAAGAAATAATTATCAAATTTTAATTTTGAATTTTTGGAATTAATTTAATTATTTAATTTTTAGCACATATTTTAGTTTTTATCATGAATGTATGACAAAAATAAAAATATACATTTAGTTATAATTTAATCCACATATATTCTAAAGCATCAATTAAGTAAGGCAATAAAGAAAATCAATTTCATATCTCAAATATCAAATCAGAAATATATTTATAGAAGCTATTTAATACAATTGAATTTGAGTATTTTTTTTATTTATAAAACACACATACTCTTTATATTGATTTATTTTCAAAATTACTTTTAATGTGAGAAATTCTCAGAGCTTAACACTTGTGAAAATGTAGGGATTCGATGAGTGCCACGTGTCAAGCTATCTTAGAAGTGTATTCTCCTTTTAATATATAGATATATAGGTACACTCAAAATATACAACAGATACAATCAAAATATTATATTATCATTAATTAAATGTAATGAAAATTAATATGCATTTATTGGAATGGTTCGAAGATTATGTTGAAAGACATGACATATTTTATCCTTATTCAAAATATAAAAAAAAATATGGAGGTTTCTTACCTACTTTCTATATAATTGTAGTATGACATACTTCACAAAAATAACAAATAGGAGACAGACACGTGACTTTGTCATTGGCTAGTCTCAGGTTTTCCAGTTACAAAAAAGAATTGGTTAAATTATTGTAATACCCATTAAAATACGAAATAGTAAAACACACTAACTAGCATGAAAATAACAAAAATAGTAGTAATTAATGATTTTTTTTTTAATTTTTTATTTTATTTTACCTGGGGGCCAAGATGATGAACGAAAAAACCACTGGAAGAGAAGCCAATTAGAGCATCGGCGGAAGCGCATAAGCCACAAAGAGTCTGCAAGTGCAGTGCCAATGAGCGGACCTCGATGTTGTTCCTTCGCCGATGGCCATGGAGGCAGAGACACTAATCAAACATATCAAGGCCACCATGGCAGCCAAGCTGGTGTTGAGTGCGATTACCAAACCCAAAACCAAGCCAAGAACTCCGGCGATGACGAAATAGGGGCGGCGGCAATACCCTCGAACTGGGAAAGCATAAGTGAGGATACCCCATATGAGTTTCATAATCCATGGAATGAAGTATATACCCACATAAAACTGGACCACAAAGGGTTGTACCTTCTGCACGTATTTCCAGTAGCAGTCGGCGACCACCTACAATTTATGGGTTTCTTTGTGTTTTTCATTAATTATTGGGTTAAATTTATAAAGTTTATTTAGATTAGCACTTCCGGTGACTATTAAATTGATCTAACGTTGGAGATTGTAATATTTACCTCTGATAATTTAGATGTTTGCGACATCAGGTATAGTATGACATACTTACGTAATATCATAGAATCTCCGAAAAAATATTAATAAAAATACTATGATAAGTCAAGATTGAAAATTTTCATCAAATACAACTGTTACTTTAGTACATATTCTTTTAGAGAAAATTACTGTAAAAAAATATTCATAATGAAAAAGTAGTAGTTTCACCATTCAAAATGACAATTAGTCCCGACAATGATAACTCTTCATTAAAAGATATAAAAATATGCAATATCAAAATAATTGTATAAATCAAATACTTAAAATTGTGTCAGATCAAATGGCCAAAATTGAAAATCAAATTTCAATTCCCAAAAATTCGAGAGTAGGAGTAGGACTTTATTCAGGATCTCCTTCTTCATTTTTCTCTTTAGGATCTCCTCCTTCTCTTTTAATCTCTTTCACAAATTCAAAAATTCAACAGTTCATCTATAGGATACCAAACTTATCAAAAATGAAAGATATTATATTTGAAAATGAAAAAATATTAAATCTAATAGTATAAAAGCTTAAGAATTTAGAAAAAAAAAATGAAATAATCAATAAACATGATCTATAATGAAGAAGAATATTTAGCAATAAATAAACTCAAACAAAATTCAAGAATAGGACAAAGAACATATCAAACTAGAAATTATTATCCAAGACTTACCCTTCTTGATATTCAATATGAAGAAAGAAATCAATACGTCTATTCAAGCTATGATGAAAATAATATTTAAGGAAAAGTCCAAAAATCTCCATGAACTATACACCTTGTACGCTTTACCCACAAGCTTTAAAAACGTAGAGAAGACATCATTCAACTACTAAAATGTGCGTTTTACCCTCAAATACCAGACGGACGTCCATTAATGGACGGAAAGAATCACGTGTCATGCACGTACAGTCTCAAAACTCAAAAAACTAGAAAACCATAGTTAGGAACTTAGAAACCCTTCAAAGAATTTGGATAAATTCATTTTTAATTAGAGAGCAATAAGAGAAAAAATAAAATCGTAGTTCGAAACTTAGAAACCTATAACTAATATCCTCAAAACTTGTTTGGGTAGTGTTAGAAAATGAATTTCAAAACCCCTTAAATAATTTGGAGAAAGATTAAATCATTTGAAAAAAGAAATTGTTTGGAAAGTGTTATAAAACGAATTTCGCACAAAATCCCTTAAAAAATTTGGAGAAATTCATTCTTGATTAGAGAGAACACGTACAGTTGCTGCCTTTAGCTTTTCGTGCTTCATTTTGAGCTTCAATCTTAAAACTAATAGCATAATGTTGTTGCACATTTCACAAACTTCAAAATAGTATATGATTTACAAATTTTAGTTGAGAAATGTGAGAGATATGAAGATGACCCGAATGAATTTAAAAACGGGTCGATTTCTGGAAATGGATACCTGCTAGAGGTTGAAGATGACAAATTTTGAATATTATAATTTGGCTCCAAAAATTTTTAAATATTACTTTTTTACCATAAGTTTATAAATTTATTTTCATTTATATTCTTATAAATTGTATTATGGCCCATATTAAACACTCCACATGACTCTTTTCGTCTATTATTGAACGTCTGTTTGGGTCTTGGGGGTAAAACGCACATTTTAGTAGTTGAAAGAGGTATTTCCTATGTTTTTAAAGCTTGAGGAGTAAAGCTCACAACGTGTATAGTTCAAGGAATTTGTTTAGACTTTTTCCTAGTATTTATGAATGAAATATTGATAGTATGAGTGAATATAAAATATTAAATCATACAAATGAAATTCTCATAATAATTTATACTTTTAGAATTAAAATTCCTTTAACATATCTAAGAAATATTCTTAGAATTATCATTAGTGGTTTCACATAACAACTAAGAGATTAGTGAGATAATTATCTCATTGAAGATCAAAGATTAGAAATAGAGAATTCAATAGATTCTAAAACTAATAATTCAAATAGTATAGAAATCATAATTTATGCTATCATTAAACATTTCATAAGTGAATTTCAACAACTATTGTTGTTCTTCAACCATAAAGCATTGTTTGTTTGGCCTGAACATTCTAATTTATATTATAGAGATAACTTAAAAAATTTATCTGACTGTGAAATAATAATTCTAAATGCTATCTAGAACATTAATAACCTCAGTAGTAAACTAATAATTTTAGAAATAGTAGTAGATTATTTCTGTTGTTTTCATGAAAAATATAACCACAAAGTTTGTCCTACTTGTTGCACATCAAACAATTTTATAAATGATATTATTTGTTAAAATTCTAATTTACTTCAAGAACATGATTCTCTCAAAATTTAAGTAAAAGTCCTATCTGCTCAATTGACTCACAACGGAATATCACCATCATCTCCACTAAATAATGATGACAAATTCTAAAATCATGATTATATAGAAGATAGAACTTTAGCCTCACTAGCTAAAGGAAAAGATAAAATTACTTCTTTAACCCCACTAGTTAAAGAAAAACTATTAAGTGAAGAAGAAAAAGAAAAAAGAAACTCAATAGCTTTTTTCTTTACTCATAATACTGTCAAGAATCACATGCTACAAGATTCTTTTAGCCAACACTTCAAAAAATTTATTACGAAGACTTTTCAATAAGAAGACAAAAGTAGCAGAGCTAGAAGACTCAATAAGAAATGCAAGAATCTTTGACAAAGACAATTTAACTTTTCAGAGAAATGACTCCATAATTAAAAGATCATGAAGTCCGACGAATTCTAATATCTTTGAAGTCCATCTTTCAAGTCTATAAAAAGGCACTTTTAAGACAGAAGGTCACAAGTTAGAAGTTCTAGTTATAAATTCCAAGTTAAAAAGTTAGAAAGTTATGTTAGGAAGTTAGAAACCTTAGAAGTTAGAAAACCTTCCATTAGTTTTAGCAAAAGTTCATCTTCTCCTTATGTACTCAAACTTTGTTTGCACTTGATTTTAAAGCAAGTTTCAAGATTGTAAAAGAACTTCAAAAGTTATAAGTCTTTTCTTATTTAATATAAAATTTAATTTCAAGAATTTCCATTCATCATTCATTTCTTACTTTTTTGGAGGACTACTGTCATACTAACTTTCCTTTTATAGTATTCACAATTTATTTTTTATTTTTTTGGAGGATTATTGCCAGATTAGCTTCCATTTTATTTTAAAATACTGTTCATTTTACTATATTTATGAACTGTTCAAAATTACTGTTCATGACACTGTTTAGTATTTTTCACAGTTACTGTTTATGCTGAATATTTAAATGATTTGCATGCTTTATATGTTTCTTCTGCACCCTTTCATTAAATATTTTTGTTTATTTATTTTGTTAATTGCTCTCTTTATTGTATTCTTTTCTATTTTGTTTGAGTTTGTTTATTGTTAAATCTTATTCTTTATTATTGATCATGTTTATTAATTATTTTTTATTTTTTCTAAATTCTTGAGCTTTTCTGCTATTAAATTTAATGTTTATTTATTTTCAAATTTAATATCTTTCATTTTTGAAAAGTTTGATATTTTATAGATAGGCTGTTGAATTTTTCAATTTGTGAACGAGATTGAAGGAGAAGAAAGAGATCCTAAAGAGAAAAAAGAATAAGGAGATTTTAAAGAGAGTCTTACTCTTACTTCCAAATTTTTGAAAATTGAAATTTGATTTTTAATTCTGGTCATTTGATCTGACACAGTTTTGAGTATTTGATTTGTATAATTATTTTAATACTATATATTTTTTATATCTTTTAATGAAAGATTATCCTTGTCGGGACCATTTGTCATTTTGAATGATGAGGCTACTACTTTTTCATTATGAATATTTTTTACAATAATCTCATCTAAATGAGGATGTACTGAAGTAACAGTTGTATTTGATAAAATTTTTTAATTTTAACTTATCCTAATATTTGTATTAATATTTATTGATTTTAAATAAGGATAAAATATATTATGTCTTTTCACATAATCTTTAAACCATTCGAAAAAAGATATATTAATTTTCATTATATTTAATTTATGATAATAGAATCTTTTAAATGTATCTATTGTATATTTATTAAATTTTTTGAAATATCAATATCTTTTCTCTTTATTAGAATCTTTCATGAATTTTTCATTATCTATTTAAAATTATTTTGATGTGATATTAAGTTGATTATGGAAATCTAACCTAGTGGGAGATATGTTTGATGAGTTTGAATTTTGAGTTTCTTGATAAACAAGTTTTAGAATTACATGTTTAAAATTTATTCCTAATAAATTTATGAAAGAGAAATTTACTGCTTTATTTAATTAGTTTTAGTTAAGTCTTTATTTTGGGCCTTTATGCTTGTAGGCTGAATGTATATTAGATGTAGGGTTTGTTATCATTCTTAGCTTCAATTAAGTTTAGCCTCTTAGCCGAGTTTCTATTTAAGGGATTCGTTTATGTCTTTGCAAAGAACTTAGAGATTAATAATATTCAGTTATTGAATTGTTGAGTTTCTCTAGATTGAGAGCTTTCTTGTGATTCTTGGGCAAAGAACTTGAACTTACCAAGGATCATTCTTTGTTAAGGGTTCACCCTATTAAGATAAATAAGGTCATCTCATTGTTTGGTATCCAGACACTCCGTTCTGATCCTTCGAGTGATGAGAACGCATCATTTGGTATCAGAGATTTGACACATTGGAGTTTCAATCGGTACTCCTAAAACCCCTCATTTTATTTTTATTTTATCTATCTTATTTGTTTGAGTCAATCATCTTCTACCATCTTTCTGTTGACTCAGTTGTATTTCTTTTTTTTGTGTCAATTTCATTTTAAGTTTTTTTCTTCGTTAAGTCCTTTAATTTTATAGTCAAAGTTTTTTTTATTGTTTTCCCTTCCATCATTGTTGAGTTATTTCATTGTTTTGTGTTTAAGAATCACATCTAGGTTTGTAAAATTTTTAGTGTGGCAATTAGGGTTTTGCATAGTCCAAGTCCTAATTGTTAAGTAAAGTCTTAGTATTTTTCAAACTAAAAAAAAATTGCAAAAATAACCCTAAAAATAAGATAAAGCTATTTTGACCCACGTTTTGCTCAGAATGCCGTTTTCATTTGAAAAAGTGTACTCTTTTATCAAAAATGGACATTATTGACTTTTCTAGAAAAAAAAGATCTAACAGAGACAAAAAAAAAAAAAAAAAAAAAAAAAGGAAGTAAGAACCGAAAGAAACAATTAAAATTTGTAAATTGTGCTAGAGGCCGAAATAAAAAAGGGCTTGTGAACTTGTTTAACCTAAAAGACTCTTAAATCAAAACTTTCTTGAGTTGTAAATTCTTTTCTTGTTCAATTGAAACCCTTGTTTATTGTTTCATTTGAGTCCTGGTCATTTCCTTGGAGTTTTGTTTGGCTTTTTTGTCATTTTTTATCAATCACATTTTATTCTTAATAAGTTCTTGGCAAGTTCTTGTTTAAGGGCTTCAAAAGGCATTTGAGTGAAAAAAAGTAAGAGTAGTGAGAGCATTATCGAGAAAGAGCCAATTAAGTGTAAACACGAGTAAAACATGTGAGGTGAGTGTGTGATGTTTAATTTTGTGAACTTGTATTCAATTGAAACATTGCTATAATCACTTTAGGCAAGTATACCTATCGTTTTGTAGGATAGCTTGATTGAGTACGAATGTCGATCCCACGAGGAACTATAACTATTAGTAGTAATCCTTTTTTCTATTATCTAATCTTAGAATTGTGGTTTGATAAGATAAATCAATTAATCTAAACTAAATGAATGAATCAGGAAAGACGATAACAAAGAATTTGATAGATTTATCAAATGAGTAGGATGAGTCAGAATAAGAATTTTCCTATGACATACAATGCATTCTCATATTTAACTCAATGATCGACACTTCTCTACTTGGACTGATGAGAATTCCAGAATTATGCCTTAATCTTTCTCAAGTAATAAGACATTTATTCTTAGGTTGATTGACTGAAATCTCTTCACAATCAAAAACCTCAAGAATGCATTAATTCGTGTTCTAAGAATTCCCTTAGTACATTGGCTTAAATCAGAAGATTTATGTGAATCCTATCTCTAATGATTCCAAGCAAATCCCACTGTCTACAAATTATCTAAATCAATTTATAATTTCTCAATATATAAATTGAAATCTGGTATTAAATCAGTAGCATGCTTTGTCAACTGAACACAAATAGCAATCATAGACAATTCCAAGAAATGAAGGTATATTCTCATTAATTCAAAAGGAGAATAGTACAATTGTATTTCTAGGATTCATCCTAACTAACTTTTACAAATCAGTTCACGATAAAATCTGAATCAACAAAATGCAGAGAAGACAAGATAGAATCAGGAAAACTCATTCTCATGAAGTCCCTTCAAGTAGTTGATCTTCTATCTTGCTCTTCTCCAATCTTCCAAAGTGCTCCTACTACACCTCACATCTGATGTCGCCCAAAATCTCTAAGTGTTCGACTGTCAAAAGATCTTCCCCTCTTTTCCCTTAGGTTCACATATATACTCCATCGAATTCTAGGGTTTCACCCTTCAGATGCGCAAACACGGCCACGACACGGCCGTGTTCACTTACAGTAGCTAGGCGTGTCACTTAAATGCCTTGAAGGGACCTCAGACACGGCCAAAGACACAGCCGTGGTCACTTCTTCTTCAACCCGTGTTCAAACCAACATGGCCGTGTCTCTCTACGGGAGGGGCGTGCTCCACTCAGGGAGACTCTCTAGAGGTCAGACATGGTTATGGACACAGGCGTGTTCATTACAAGGCTTGGCCGTGTTCCTTAGCAACTGGAGCAGGACTCTCTAGAGGTCAGACACGGCCATGGACACAGGCGTGTCTAAGCCGTGTCCCCTGTATGGACTTCATGTTCTGATGATTTTTACTCCAGAAACTCCCTAAAACTCTTCCTCTTGCTTGATCAACCAGAGAAACACCTGAAAGACAAATAGAAGGGATAAGTACCATGTTTAAAGCAAATTGTGCTCGAATCTGAGTAGGAAACCATTGATAAAACATGGCACTCATAGACAAAATGAGCAAATATCAAATCCCCCACACTTGAGCGATTGCTTGTCCGCAAGCAATTCAAATTAGAACAAGTCTCTGAAGCAGGTTTATCCCTGGGAAACAATTGAGTTCAAGGAAGTTTAAACTATATGCTTTACCCTGCACAGTTGCATCACTCAACCCTTATATCAAGCTCATGAACCCAGTTAATTGAACTACAAAATTGTCTTAACTCACCCCTGTGTCTGAATGGGATTATTCTGCTTGCTACTATGTTCTAACTATAACAGAAAAATAAGAAGTAAAGAGTTTTTTTTTTTTTCAAATGGGGGTTCTAGGATGTGGTGTCCGGTCATTGCCTACGACCCACATTCAACTAGCTATGCTTCTATGGCATACTCGTATCCTTCTCCAGTTTCAGGCACAGAAGGTGGAGGAGCAAAGCCCCACTATGTTCAAAATTTTACTCAATTTAAACAATTTATCATAACAAATTTAAGCACAGGAAAAATCCAAAACAAACAACCAGGGTTAATTACTACAAACCTGTATTTCACAAACACAGGTCCACTGAACCTAAATGGTGACCTCCTAATGCAGCTAGTTTACAGGGCAGAGCACTAAGTACAATAGGCAAAGATACAACACTACTCAAAAAGAACACAATTCCCAGGAATATCACCTCAAGAGCACAGAATTCTGGTTCAAAATACTTCAGACATTAATGCTTGTTCAATTCATGCAGCATATTAAGGCATTCTAAGTTCCAGCATAAATATATTCCAGCATAGATATATATACACCCCCCCCCCCCACACTTAAAGCATGCATTGTCCGCAATGTATGAAAATCAAGATAAATAGGACAGAGACTCCCTGAGTGGAGAGGTGCTTTGATGCTTTGGTCAAGTGCTAGCTATATGCCAGAGAAACAGAAAGTGAATCTGCAAAAAAGAGATGAAAACACTGGAAAAGGAATGAAAAGGACACGAACGAGCAAACAGTACTGAAATACTACTATTACAGTTAGGTCAACAATATAGTACAAAACAACTAAACTAATCCCTAGGTGCATCTCCCGAAGGCTGAGGATATGAAGTAGTCGGCAAGTCAGGCGGCTGAGCAGACGGAGACTCGGGAGGTGGTGGTGGTGGTGCTTGGGAGGTAGCGCGTGGAGGATGGGTCGGCTGGACCGAGGGGGTTGGCTCTAAATCATCCTCTGCATCCTGGAAGCGAGGTGACATGGGTGGCGAAGGAGGTTAGAGGCCCATGCTCTGGCTCTGCATCTGTAAGGTGACCTCGACCCACCGGTGATGTGCTCGAGCGTAGGACATCCATTGGAGCACATCGTTGCGTAGCTGGCGGTGGTTCACGATGAGGCGGTTGAGCCGGGCTCTCGTCCCATTGACCTCCACCTCGATACGACTCAGCTACCGCTCGATGGGTGTGGGTTTGCGCTCCTCCTCCTCTGGCGATGTGAAAGGGACTCCTAGGAATGGCTGTGAGGAGGACGGGGATGATGGGCTCGGGCCTGCTGTAGGTGGCACCTGGGATGGACTGGCGGTTGGTGCGTCAGGTCGGGGCTCCTCAGTGACATCTGTGAAGGGTCGCTCCGCTGGTAGTGCCTCAGGCACTGCTCGTGGCGGAGTGTCGACAATAGCTAGGTATGTGCCCTGAGTGTCGGAGCGGCGCTCAACCATACCCATAGCTCGTAAGGGGTCCATCCCTAAAGGTAGCGGACGACAAGCCACTGTGAGAGTGGACTCGTCATCTACAACCGGGTGATGACAGAGCCCCCTCCAATAGCGCCGAAGTTGCCCCTTTGCAGATAGCCTCGGACTAGCTGGAGGAAAGCATATCCTAGGTGGCAATGGCGCTTCTCCTGAATGCACCGGAGGTAGAACATATCTCTTTTGCTGATGACATCGGTGCTCTCCCGCCTCGCAGTCAAGGAGTGGACGAGGAGCTTGTGAATGAAACGGAGGGTGGGTGAGCGAAGAGTTGAGGCCTTAGACCTCTTAGCCTTGTATGCAGCCTCAGTGCTGATGGTTCGCTAGTAGTTCATAGGCTCAGTGCTTGGTGAATGCCAGTCCAGATAGCAGGAGTCATAAACGAATCCCTGCTCAGTTAGCCCTGCTGCTGCGGTGAATTCCTGGAGACTCATACTATGCATGAATGTGCCGAGGTGAAATCTGATGGCGTCCAGCTCATTCCACGTGGCGAAGGAGTCAGTGAATGTGGTATGGATCTCCACCGTGGCGAGAAACTCCAGAGTGAGTTCTCAATAC
Source organism: Cercis canadensis (assembly GCA_003255065.1). Taxonomy (NCBI): domain Eukaryota; kingdom Viridiplantae; phylum Streptophyta; class Magnoliopsida; order Fabales; family Fabaceae; genus Cercis; species Cercis canadensis. The sequence goes on from QAOA01000431.1 coordinate 306,333, forward strand.
ACAAGCTCTCAGAGGTCAAAGATGCTGCTCCACCAACTAAAGCTAAGCAGATGCCACACCTCCTGCTCTATGCCTAGCTCCTGCAGCACGATCCACTCCAGGTAGCGGCTGGGCTCAAAGGGTTTGGTGGAGAGTTTGGCGAGCCTCTCCTTGTGCTCATCCCCTGACATCCTGAGAAAGGGGTGAACAGAGGAGTCAGCAGCCTCGGATCTCTTCTTCTTGGGAAGAGGGGATGGGGACTCTTGAGGTATTGGGCGGTTCTTTCTGGAACAAAATGACTGAATAAACAACTTCCCCATTGACTGCAATGCAATCCCCAAATGTCTTAACATTCATTTGTCTGAAATGTAACCCTCCCCCCACACTTTCATGCTAAATGAAATGGGTGATATATATCACCCATCCAGCCACAGTAGGAATTAACAGGTATGACAGAATTTATTCATTGGCCGTAGCACCATAAAAAAAAAAAANAAAAAAAAAAAAAAAAAAAAAAAAAATTCCAGTAAACCAATAATGTTGCTCATAGCACAATGCAACAGTAGCAACTTCAAATTCCCCACAACAATGCTAAAAGTACAGGAAAGAGCAATTTCAGTAAATGCACAAGTCTCACAACAAGACTTTAATAGTGGCAGTACCCACAGGCAATCAAGCAATCTAAAGACCAATTCTTGTAGAAAATTAGCAAAAACACCAATTCCCGCAACAGGAAATACAGAGCAGAAAAAATCCCCCACATTCCCTCACCAAATAAACAGGAAGTGCCCAATAAAGCATAGTAAAAACGCAGTTAAGCAGTAAGAAAGAAAAGCAAGAGTGAAGAGAGAGAACATACCTGTGGGTGGAGGGAAGAAAATGAATTTGTGCGAAGTAAAGAACTCAACTCAATGCCTAAGGTGAGATGCAGTGTGAGAGTGGAATTAAGCAAGAAATTGGAACTTTTGAGAGAAGGGTTGGGCCAGAAATGGGTGAGGGAGTGCCGGAGGGGTTAAGGATTTGGGGGAAATTGAGAGGAAATTGGAGATTTCTGAAATGGAGGAATTACCCACGAAAAGGGAAATTTTAAGTGCCACTGCGACACGGCCACAACACGGCCGTGTTACGTGGGCGTGTTGGGTCTGAGAGGGAAACACGGGGTGAATACGTGTGTGTCAGAGGGCGTGCTAATGGACATGGGGATGAACACAGCCGTGTTTCGGGCCGTGTTGCAAGAGTGAAAACCCTCTTAAGTGACACGGGATGAACACGGCCGTGTTCAATGGCCATGTTGCGTGGCATGGGATGCTTTAATACTCACCTGGGGTGGACATGGCCGTGTGTTAGCTAGATACATCCTGGACAATAGACACGGCCACAAACACGACCATGTCATTGACCGTGTTCCTCTCCTGAACTCCCTGTATAGTCCACACGCTTGGTGACACGGCCATGTTCACTGACCGTGTTCTCTCCTTGGATGCTCGAGAATAAACACGGGGACATACACGGCCATGTCATTGGCCGTGTTGTCCACTTATAGTCTCTGTGAGGTTCACACGGGGTAGAACACGCCTGTGCTTCTGCCCATGTTCTGCACTCTGATCTTAAAATCAAAATTGCACCCTGCAGACATGCCTCAAACAACACCTACATACTAAAAAAAAAATGGAAACAACTAAGACAATTTAAGAGAATAATTCAATCCAAAGCATAAAGGGAAATGAAAACAAAAGCAAAGCACTAAAATTCTTTTGGGTTGCCTCCCAACAAGCGCTTCTTTAAAGTCAATTAGCTTGACTTGAGGATTGGGGAGCTACTGCATGGAGTCTTGGAGGTGACAGACATCCCTTGGTAGTTCTTGGATGCTAGCACCATGATACAACTTCAATCTCTGCCCATTGACCTTGAAGGTGCCTTTCTCTGGATGAGTGACCTCAACAGCGCCATGAGGAAATACTTGCTTAACCATGAAGGGGTCTGACCATCTAGACCTGAGTTTGCCTGGGAACAACCTTAAGCGCGAATTAAAGAGCAACACTTGGTCCCCAGGCTGAAACTCCTTGGATGATTTAATGCGCTGATCATGCCACTTCTTAGCCTTTTCCTTGTACAACCTTGAATTTTCATAGGCAACATCCCTCCATTCGGCCAGTTGGTTCAATTGGAGCAACCTCTTTTCACCTGCATCACACAAGTCATAGTTGAGAGATTTTATAGCCCAAAAAGCCTTGTGCTCCAACTCTATTGGAAAATGACAGGACTTCCTATAAACAAGTTTGTACGGAGTGGTACCAATAGGGGTTTTGAAGCCTGTCCTATAAGCCCATAGAGCATCATCTAATTTTAAGGACCACTCCTTTCTAGATCACTCTATTGTCTTTTCCATAATTCTTTTGAGTTCCCTATTCGTCACCTCTACTTGGCCACTAGTTTGGGGGTGATAGGAGGTAGCCACTTTATGAGTAACACCATATCTCTTCAGGGTATTGGCTAACTGTTGGTTACAAAAGTAGGTGTCTCTATCACTAATGATGGCTCGTGGCGCTCCAAACCTAGCAAACAATGTCCTAAGGAACTTGACAACTACCCTAGCATCATTGGTAGGCAAAGCCTGAGCTTCTACCCATTTAGATACGTAATCTACTACAACTAGGATATATTTGTTCCCATAGGATGAGGGAAAATGGTCAATGAAGTCAATCCCCCAGACATCGAAGACTTCACACACTAAGATGCTAGTCTAGGGCATTTCATCCTTCTTAGAAATGTTACCTGTGCGCTGACAATCGTCACATTGCTTCACATACTTGTGAGTATCCTTGAATAAAGTAGGCCAATAAAAACCGACTCCAGGACCTTCCTTGCTGTCCCATTGGCGTGATAATGTCCTCCAGTTGGACCCTTGTGGCAGTGCTCCAAGATGCTTTCCATTTCGGGATAGGCGATACAACACCTTATTATTTGGTCTGCACAAATACGAAATAGATAGGGATCCTCCCAAAGGTAGTACTTCAAATCAGAGAAGAATTTCTTCTTCTGAGAATAAGTTAACTCCTTTGGAAGAACCCTACCTGCAAGATAGTTAGCAAAATCAGTAAACCAGGGGATATCCCTCCACTCAACCTCACATAAGTGTTTGTTTTGAAAGGTATCGTGTAAGTCCTCTTCCACTAACTCCCCTTGAGCTGGGAATTCCAGACGAGACAAATGGTCCTCTGCTAGGTTCTTGGATCCCTTACGATCTCAGATTTCTAGGTCGAATTCCTGCAATAACAAAACCCAGAGTATTAGACGAGATTTAGCATCATTTTTAGTCAAAAGGTACCTCAATGCTGAATGATCAGAATACACAATGACTTTAGACAAAATCAAATAAGATCGAAATTTGTCCAAGGAGAAAACCACTGCAAGCAATTCTTTCTCAGTAGTAGTGTAATTCTTCTGAGCATCAATCAAAGTTTTACTTGCATAATAGATGGGTCGGAAATGCTTGTCCCTATGCTGCCCCAAAACTATTCCCACTGCAAAATCACTTGCATCACACATTAGTTCAAATGGTGATGACTAATCAGGTGTAATCATAATGGGGGCCGTAGTCAATTTGTCCTTTAAGGTGCTAAATGCAAGCAAGCAATCCTCATCAAAGACAAAAGGGACTTCATTTTCGAGCAATCTAGTAAGGGGTCTAGCTATCTTGGAGAAATTCTTGATAAATCTTCTATAAAAGCCAGCATGACCTAGAAAGCTCCTGATTGCGGTAACAGAGGTAGGAGGTGGCAATTTAGCAATGGTCTCTACTTTTGCCCTGTCTACCTCTATACCCTTACTAGAAATCTTGTGGCCTAGCACTATACCTTCTTGTACCATAAAATGACATTTCTCCCAATTCAAGACCAGGTTAGTCTCCTCACACCTCTCAAGTAATCTGGTCAAGTTATCCAAACACAAATCGAAGGAATTGCCAAAGACAGAGAAGTCATCCATAAACACCTCCATAGTGTCCTCAACCAATCTATCGAAGATTGCCATCATACACATCTGAAAAGTGGCGGAGGCATTACACAACCCAAATGGCATTCTCCTATAAGCAAATGTACTGTAGGGACATGTGAAAGTTGTCTTCTCCTAGTCTTCTGGGGTGATAGGTATTTGGAAATACCCTGACATGCCATCAAGAAAACAATAAAAGGCATGTCCAGCCATACGCTCCAAAATCTGATCTATTAACGGTAAAGGGAAGTGATCCTTGCTGGTGGCATCATTTAACTTCCAATAGTCTATACAGACTCTCCACCCTGTGACCGTCCTCATTGGCACTAATTCATTTCTCTCATTGGGTACCACTGTCATGCCCCCTTCTTTGGCACCACTTGCACCGGACTAACCCATGAACTGTCAGCAATGGGGTAAATGATTCCTGCATCCAGAAGTTTGATCACCTCCTTTTTCACCACTTCTTTCATGTTCGGATTCATCCTTTGCTGTGGCTGCACCAAAGGTTTGCAATTTTCTTCTAATGCAATCTTGTGGGTGCAAAATGAAGGGCTGACTCATTTCATGTCTGAGATTTTCCATGCTATAGCTTTCTTGTGAGTTTTAGGCACATCCAAGAGCTTCCCTTTTTGTTCCTTTGTCAAGTTTGCTGCAATGATTACAAGCAACTTGGAGTTTTCCGCTAGGAAAGCATATTCCAAGTGCTCTGGAAGTTGTTTTAGCTCCAACTCTGGCGGTTCCTCAATGGATGGCTTGATTCTGATTCTGTTCCCCTCAATCCTCTCCAGAGATGTGTCTCTGGTCAATGGTTTCTGGGCTTGCATGTGTGCCACATGCTCCCTAATCTCAGCATGATCTATCTCTTCCTCTCCCTGCATGATACATGTTTCCAGTGCATCTCTTATGAAGATTTCTTGCATACATTGAAACACACACGAGTCAATAGTATCAACATAAAAACATGTATCATCAGTACTCATTTTGTGTTTCATGGCCTCAGATATTTTAAATATCACTTGCTCGTCGCTCACTCTCAAAGTTAGCTTGCCACCATGAAAGTCAATGATGGCTTTAGCCATAGTAAGAAACGGTCGGCCTAGAAGCAAGGGTACTTCCACATCTTCATCCATATCCATGATCACAAAATCAACCGGGAAAATGAATTTATCAACTTTCACTAGGATATCCTCTATTATCCCATTGGGATAGGTGATAAATCTATCTGCTAGCTGAATACTCATCCTAGTGGGAGTCGGTTCTCCAAGTCCCAGTCTCTTAAACATATAATAAGGCATTAAATTTATGCTAGCTCCTAAATCCGCTAATGCCTTATCAACAGATAAACTACCAATGTTGCAGGGAATAGTAAAACTCCCTGGATCTTTAATCTTCCGTGGTAGCTTGTTTTGAACTATGGCAGAGCATTCCGCATTTAGAGTCACCATAGACAGCTGCTCGAGCTTGCTCTTGTTGGAAAGGAGATCCTTCAAAAATTTAGCATATTTTGGCATTTGTGAAAGGGCTTCCACAAAAGGAATATTTATGTGCAACTGTTTAAACAGCTCAAGAAACTTGCCAAATTGCTCCTTCTTTTTATCTCTTGCCAGCCTGCTCGGGTAAGGGATAGGTGGCTGGTATTCTTTTACCACTCTCTTCTTCGGTTCTTCTACCTTTTCCGAAACAGGTTCTCCCAATTTCTCAGACTCAACAGCACCTTCATCACCCACACCTCCATCACCAGGCTGCTCTTTCTCTACTCCTTTGAGTTCCTTGCCACTCCTCAAAGTGATTGCCTTGGCTTGCTCCTTAAGATTTGGCTCGGTGTAGCTAGGTAGAGTCCTTGGTGATCTTTCTGACATTAACTTGGCTAGCTGGCCAATTTGAGTCTCAAGATTGTGGATGGAAGCCTCTTGATTCCTCAAGGATGTTTCATTGCTGTTAAACCGTCCTTCCGATGCTGTTATAAATCTGGAAAGTTAGTCTTCAATGGTTGGTCTCTGTGGGAGGTTAGAATGTTGCTAAAATTCAGGGGAAGGACCTTGTCTTTGCTGCTCGTGGACTTGTCTTTGCTGCCCTTGGTCGCTCTAAGCGAAATTCAGGTGATTTCTCCACCCAGGATTGTACGTGTTAGAATAAAGATTATTTGTCATTCTACTTCCCAAATAATCTGCTTGTTCTACTGGTGATCCCTAATCGGAGGCTTGGCTTTCATGATTAAAATGTCCTCCCCCACAATTATCACAGCTCATAACAAATGAGGATGACTTGTCTGCCCATATCATCGATCTTCTTAGTAAGGCCTCTATTTTCGCCTCTAAAGAGGTGGAGGCGGCCACATTATGCACTCCTCCTGATCTGGCCTTCATCCTTTGGTTCCCCCACTGGTAGTTGTTGGTAGCAATTTCATCAATCAGAGTATGTAGTTGTTCAAGAGTTTTGAAACTTGTAGTTCCTCCTGAGGATGAATCAATTTGCTGCCTAGTCCCAAAATTGAGACCACTCTAAAAAGTTTGCATCTGAACTCCCAAGTCCAACCCATGATGTGGGCATTTTCTCAACAAGTCATTCCATCTCTCCCATAGTTCGTAGAATGATTCACCATTCATTTGCTGGAAGGAGAAAATATCATTTCTAAGCTTGGCTATTCTTGCTGGAGGGAAGTACCGGCCTAGAAATTTTTCAGTTAGCTTATTCCATGTCTTGATAGACCCCGAAGGTAGTGTCTTCAACCATGACTTTGCCTTACCCCTTAGTGTAAAGGGGAAGAGCCTCCGTTTAATTGCATCCTCACTAGCTCCGTTGATCTTGAAAGTATCACAAATCTCCAAGAAGTTTGTGATGTGAGTATGGGGGTCTTCATCCAGTAAACCATCAAATTGCACAAGCTGTTACACCATCTGAATGACGTTCGGCTTGATCTCAAAATTATTGGCTGTCACCGGAGGTCTTGTTATGCTAGACTCAGTTCCAGCAGTTGATGGCCTTCCATAATCCCCCATAGTTCGTGATCTTTCTTGGTCAGCCATGGTAGGTTCTTCTATGACAATAGGCTCAGATGGTTGGCCTTGCAACAGGATAGCCTTGTTCCTTTATTTTCTCACCACTGTGCGTTCAATTTCTGGGTTCAACTCAAGGAGCTTCTTCTTGCTACTTCGGGTCATGCATCAGAGAGACTAGCTCCTGTTGAGATCAAACATAGGCAATGATAAGAAAGAGGCGCAAAGCTAACCAACAAATTTTTTTTTTAGTTTTCTTTTTTTTTTAAAGAAAAGAAAAATGACTAGAGTAATAGAAAGTAAATGTTCTTAATATTATAGTTCCTCGGCAACGGCCTCAAAAACTTGATGTTTAATTTTGTGAACTTGTATTCAATTGAAACATTGCTATAATCACTTTAGGCAAGTATAACTATCATTTTGTAGGATAGCTTGATTGAGTACGAATGTCGATCCCACGAGGAACTATTGCTATTAGAAGTAATCATTTTTCTATTATCTAATCTTAGATTGTGGTTTGATAAGAGAAATCAATTAATCTAAACTAAATGAATGAATCAGGAAAGACGATAACAAAGAATTTGATAGATTTATCGAATGAGTAGGATGAGTCAGAATAAAAATTTTCCTATCACATACATTGCATTCTCATATTTAACTCAATGATCGACACTTCTCTACTTGGACTGATGAGAATTCCAGAATTATGCCTTAATCTTTCTCAAGTAATAAGACATCTATTCCTAGGTTGATTGACTGAAATCTCTTCACAATCAAAAACCCCAAGAATGCATTAATTCGTGTTCTAAGAATTCCCTTAGTACATTGGCTTAAATCAGAAGATTTATGTTAATCCTATCTTTAGTGATTCCAAGCAAATCATACTGTCTACAAATGATCTAAATCAATTTATAATTTCTCAATATATAAATTGAAATCTGGTATTAAATCAACAACATGCTTTGTCAACTTAACACAAATAGCAATCATAGACAATTCCAAGAAATGAAGGTATATTCTCATTAATTCAAAAGGAGAATAGTACAATTGTATTTCTAGGGTTCATCCTAACCATCTTTTACAAATCAGTTCACGATAAAATCTGAATCAACAAAATGCAGAAAAGACAAGATATAATCAAGAAAACTCATTCTCATGAAGTCCCTTCAAGTAGTTGATCTTCTATCTTGCTCTTCTCCAATCTTCTAAAGTGCTCCTACTGCACCTGACCTCTGATGTCGCCCAAAATCTCTAAGTGTTCAATTGTCAAAAGATCTTCCCCCATTTTCCCTTAGGTTCACATATATACTCCATCGAATTCTAGGGTTTCACCCTTCAGATGCTCGAACACGGCCACGACATGGCCGTGTTCACTTACAGTAGCTGGGCGTGTCACTTAAATGCCTCGAAGGGACCTCAGACACGGTCGTGTTCACTTCTTCTTCAGCCCGTGTTCAAACCAACATGGTCGTGTCTCTCTATGGGAGGGGCATGTTCCACTCAGAGAGACTCTCTGGAGGTCAGACACGGTTATGGACACGGGCGTGTTCATTACAAGGCTTGGCCGTGTTCCTTAGCAACTGGAGCAGGACTCTCTGAAGGTCAGACACGGCCATGGACACGGGCGTGTCTAAGCCGTGTCCCCTGTATGGACTTCATGTTCTGGTGATTTTTACTCCAGAAACTCCCTAAAACTCTTCCTCTTGCTTGATCAACCAGAGAAACACCTGAAAGACAAATAGAGGGATAAGTACCATGTTTAAAGCAAATTGTGCTCGAATATGAGTAGAAAACCATTGATAAAACATGGCACTCATAGACAAAATGAGCAAATATCAGTGTGTGCAACATGAATTATGAAGAATCATTCACCAAATGTCATATGGATACGTATATGAAAGCAATTCATGACCAAATTGCAAGATTGAGAATGAGAACCGATGAGAGATTAGAAAGATTAAAAACTCTAGTTTCACCTAAACCGAAACCTAAAATATTTAGACCCCTTCGGTGTTCTGAAGAGGAGGAATAAGACTATTCTGAGGGTGAAACCGAAATTAGAAGAGAAAGGAGAGCAGCCCCTAGTCGTGATAATAACTTAGGGAGTATAAAGATGAGAATTCCTACCTTTTAAGGTAGGAGTTATTATGAAATTTACCTAGAATGGGAGAGAAATGTGGAACATATTTTTGAATGTTATGATTATTCTGAATAGAAAAAAGTGAAGCTTGTTGAGTTCAATAACCATACTAGTATTTTGTGGGACCAGCTAGTGATTAACCGGCGTAGAGATGGTGAAAGACTTATTCGGTCATGGATTGATATGAAAGTCGTAATGAGGAAATAGTTTGTACCTATACATTACTATAGAGATTGTTTCAAGAAACTACAAGATTTGAAACAAGGATCTATTAGTGTGGCTGAGTACAATAGTGAGATGTAGATAGTCATGATGAGGGGTAATGTTGATGAGAATCGTGAGGCAACCATGACATGATTTATTAGTGGCTTGAGGTGAGAATTGCTAAAGTAGTAGAGATAAGTCACTATGTAGAGATTGAGGACTTGGTGCATAAAGTCGATCATGTAGAGAGACAGTTGAAGCTAGAGCAGGTTCTAGATTCGGTTTGGCTCCTAAAACTTTAAATTTGAAACCGAATTGGAAGGATACCCTTAAAACAGCTCAAAAACTGAGAGAAGAGGCAAGACCAAGGCCTATGGGTTATACTCTTATTCCTCAAGGAAAAATTGAATATAATTATTCTTTTAAGTCACGTGATATCAAGTGCTACAGGTGTCAAGGGCGAGGATATATATCTTCTGAATGTCCAAATAGAAGGAAAATTGTTATGTTTGCTAGTGGTGAGTATGATAGTGAGGAGGAATATATTGTTACACCCGGTTGTGAAGACATGACACCCTTAGAAGATGCTAGTGACGTGAAGGGTATTGATAAAGCTCTTTTGGATCACTATCTAATGGTGTCTAGGTGTGTGCTCAACATGCAATCGAGAGAAGATGAAGTAAAAGAGCACTAAAAACATATCTTTCAAAGTCGATGCTTGGTGAGAGACAATGTATATATTATTATTATTGATAGTGGATCATGCACTAATGTTGCTAGTACCTTGACAGTAGAGAAATTAGGTTTACCTACTATTTCACACCTCACGCCTTATAGGCTAAGGTGGTTGAATGATAGAGGAAATATATGGGTAAACAAGCAGGTTTGGATTGTGTTTGCTTTTAGCGCTTTTAAAGATGAAGTGTTTTGTAATATGGTGTCCATGCATGCTTGTCACATCTTGTTGGGGTGACCATGACAGTTTGATAGGAGAGTAAAATATGACAATTACAACAACACTCACACCGTCTACAAAAATAACATAGTCACTTTGTTGAAACGTTTAAAATTTATTCTTGCATATGCGGATGAAGCAAAGATTACAAAAAAATGTAAAGCAAGAGAATAGAAAGAAGAGAAAGAAAAAGAGACTGAGAGAGAAAGAGAGGCCGTAAGAAAGAAAAAGGCCGAGAGGAAAAGAGGAAAAGAAAAAGAGGAAAAAAAAAAAGAAACTGAGAGAGAAAAAAAAGAGTAAGGCCGAGAGTAATAAAAGACAAAAAGTGAATATTTTTGCACAAAAGAGTGAGGTGAATAGTGTTTTATTGTCTAGACCAAAATTTCTTGTACTTATGTACAAGGATGTTTATTTTATTAACTCTCTTAACCTTTTTTTGCCTAGTGTGATTATTTTTTTGATGTAAGAATTTACTGATATTTTTCTTAAAGAGATATCACATAGTTTGCCTCCCTTGAGGAGCATAGAGCACCATATTGACTTTATTCCTAGATCGATTATCCCTAACAAACCAGCCTATTGAGCTAATCCTGAAGAGACAAAAGAAATTCAAAGGCAAGTGGATGAACTAGTGCGAAAGGGATTCATAAATGAAAGTCTAAGTCCATGTTCGGTTCCGGTTATCTTGGTGCCAAAGAAAGACAGGACATGGCGCATGTGTATGGATTACCGAGCCATTAACCAAATCACAGTTAAGTATAGACATTATATCCCTAGATTCGATGACATGTTTGATGAGTTATATGGTTCGAGTATCTTTTCTAAGATAGATTTAAAGAATGGATACTACCAAATTCGTATGAAAGAAGGAGATGAATGAAAAACTACCTTTAAAACAAAATATGATTTATATGAGTGGTTAATAATATTTTTCAGTTTAACTAATGCATTTAGCACTTTCATGAGATTGATGAATCATATTTTGCGTGCCTTTATTGAAAAATTTGTAGTGATTTATTTTGATGATATCTTAGTTTATAGCAAAACCTTAAATGAGCATGTGTCTCATTTGCATGATGTCTTTATTGCTTTGAAAGAACATAAATTGTATGTTAATTTTAAAAAATGTGCATTTTTTTTTTCGAATTCTATTATATTTCTTGGGTTTGTTGTAAGTTCTAAGGATATTGGCATAAATGAGGAGAATGTTATGGCAATATAAAATTGGCCTACATCTAAGAATGCAAATGAGGTAAGATCTTTCCATAACTTAACAAGTTTTTATAGGCGGTTTGTAAAGAATTTCAACACCATAGCCGCATCCCTAAATGAACTAGTTAAGAAAAATATGAGCTTTAAGTGGGGAGAGGAACAAGAGAGAGCGTTTACCACTTTGAAGGAAACTTTAACTTGTGCTCCTCTTTTATGTTTGCCTAACTTTGACAGAGTTTTTGAGATTGAATGTGATGTTTCAAGTATTAAAATAGGGGTTATCTTGATGCAGGATTTCAAACCTATTGCATATTTCAGTGATAAGCTTAATTGAGCAGCATTGAATTATCCCACTTATAACAAAGAGCTTTATGCTCTAATAAGGACTCTCCAAACGTGGCAACACTATCTATGACATCGGGAATTCATTATTCATTCGGACCATGAGAGCTTGAAGTATCTGAAATCCCAAGGTAAGTTAAATAAGAGACATGCCAAATGGTTAGAGTTCATTGAGACGTTCCCCTATGTTATTAAATATAAAGTTGGAAAGGAGAATATTGTTGCTGATGTCTTGTCTAGAAAGTATTTATTGGTGTTGTCACTTAACCAATTAAATTAAACCGAATCCCCTAATTAGAATGCAATAGAGGGCATAATCCAGGTTTGTCTCACAAGGAATACAATGTGTAATCAATAATTTCAAATTAAAAACAGGAGATTTTTGAAACAAGATTATAATAGTAAATTGCATAATTAAACAAAGATTAATGTAGTTGATTAAAGACGTAACATAGCTAGACATCCATCAAAAACCGGTTTGATTCATCCTAGATTAACATGAGTGATTAAGTCTTAATGTAGCAATGCTAATTGAGTTTAATCACAACCGAAATCTCTAATTGTGACTAATTATTCCTACTAAGTTATCACTCAGAATTTGATTAACCACATACAATCACTAATCTTGTAATCACAAAGACTAATCAATTAATGATTAATCTAAAAACTAAACATCAATTAACATAACATAGCTTCTTTGAATTCTAACCACAGATTAAAGATTGATCAATCTAAATTCTATTTCTTACTTCAATATCCATATAAATCACAAAGATCTCCATGAATTCATACAAAGATTAAAGCAAGACAGAAATTCAAAGAAGAAGAAATTGCATTAAGTTTAATCCAATTAAGAACATAATCTCAAAATCAAAATCGAATTTAATCAGGAGTCTAACTTGGTTACAAGGATTCTACTCCTCCATGGTCATGAAATCCAAGCTCCAATGGAAAAGTGCAGTCATAAATCAAAGAGCTCCAAACTTTTTAAAGAGAAAACAAAAGCTGCCTAGTCTAGAATTGATAACTCGTCTGCCTCCTTTCTCTATTTATAACTCCCTAACTTTTATGCACACCCAATTTACCCATAATCTAGTTTAAACCTCTGGACCTCAACTTCAAATGGGCTCTGGTTTGGGCCTAATTGGGCCTGAATTAAGGAAGTTAAGCTCATTTAAGTCCATCTAGGTCCATGTAGGTCTCTAGACTAATCAGCAATTTTCGAGAGGCAATAAGACCATCTTAAATTCATAATTTGTTGAACCGGCCTTCATAACAATTGAAGCACTACGCCTTATCTTTCTAATGGGACTAGTTTCAAGACCATACGAAATGTACAACACAATTTATGATCCAAACACTGCATGCGGGTCAGGATCCAGAGGCATCAACTCTACTCTGACTTCCGGGTTAAATTTGACCCACTGAACGTCTAAATTGGCTTTGGAGGTCTGAATGAAAGTTGTAGATAATCATCTTATCTTTCCTACAAAGTAAGAATCACAATTTTTAGACATCCAAAACTAAAGATATAATCAAAATACAGAATAGTGTCAAAACACTAATAATGTTGAAAAACACACTTAAGTCCAATTTTAACCTAATTAATGAAATATGACCCAAGCCCAATCAAATAGGCCCAAAATAGGATTAGGAGGTTAAAAATGTGGATTAATTAATATATAAAAATACTGTTCATCAAATCCCCCTACACTTATCTTTTGCACGTCCCGGGCAAACTAGAGTTAAAACTAGGAAAGAAGGAAAACAACTAAGACAACTAAGCAACTAAGAGATCATTTCCTAACAACAACTTCCAAGAATGCAAAATTTAAGTGAGCAAGAAGAACAATCAAGAATTTAAAAGAATCAAAACAATCATGAATCTATTTCTTGCACTTTCAATCAACAAGCATGGTGAATTTAAATGAAGTGAAGAACTAAGAAAGATAGAACCTCACACAAGATACATTCTTAATCCCTCAAGTGTTTAAGGGGGTTATTGTTTCACTCAAATCGCATCATGACAATTTGCACTACCATAAGCTTGCTTATTTTCTAATCTTCACTACTTTAAACACATGCATGCACAAATCAGAATGACTTTATTTAAAGATGTAATGGGGCCAAGGACCAAGGGAAAATAAAGAATGAAATATGGATATGGCAAATTAAAATCAAAGAAAACATGAGAACATTGAAAATGATGAGTCAAAACCAACACTAAACACAAAAATACACACAAAAGCTTTATGCAATTTTCTTTACAGATTTCTTCCTCTTTGGAAGGCAAACCACTACTTTTATTCTCTCTTTTTTTCTGATTTTTTCTTTAAACAAAATTTTCTTTTCTTTTTCTTTTGGCTAACATTTCTTTGTCTTTACATTTCATATAGTCATTTTCCTTCAAATTTCACAAATTCTCCCCCCTCCCCCACACTTAGAATTTCGTCCGTCCCAGATAAATAGAACTCATCAATTGATCAACCAATGCTTTCATACTCCCTAAGGTAGATAGAAACATGGTTTTACAAAACTTGCAATGAGCTAAATGAAAGAATGGAAAAAATAGGTTCAAGGGGGAAATCAAGGGAAATGATGTTAGGAATGCTATTTGGCTATCTAGCTAGAAAGAAGAAAAGATGACATTCATCACATTCATGCATGCAAATGACAATGTAGTCTCAAAAAGAAGCAAAGCAAGTTCTAGAGCAATAAACATCATGAGCACAATGCACACAAGAAAGGAATATAGAATGACAATAGGTTCAAAAACTCATTAGGTATACTCCATCAAACTTAATCCATCACATCAAATTCCATCACCAAATTAGCTAACTAAAATATGCAAGAATCTATTCAACCATGCTAGAAACTTCAAAATGACAATTGCTTCAAGCTCACAAATTCTACAATTCTCAAAGTGCTATGAAAAATGCAAAAAGAAAAGGTGGAAAGATGAGTAAAATAAGAGTAAAGCAAAACATCAAAACAGAATGGAAAACAACTAGAAAAAAATGTGGGACAGCGAATGAAGAAAGGATATCAAACCAAAATTCTGCACAGCTCAAGAAGAAGCGTGAACAGAATCTGGAACATGCTGAACTACACCAAAACAGCAAACAGAGAAAAGAAGAAGAATAACAGAAAACACAAAACAGACACGTAAAACAGAACCAACAAACAGAATTAAAAACATCAACAGAACAAAACTAAGCAACAAGAACAGAAAATTAACATAATCCGAAACATAATCCGAAAGAACAACAAAAACAAAAACATAATCCGAAAGAACTCCCCTGAAGCTCAATCAAGTCAGGTAGATGACATCTTGCAAGTGAACCTCCTCCACGATGTTTGCAATAAGCAAAGTAAGATACCTGGGTCAAAGACCACTCTCACAAAGTCCTTAAAAGAAACTACAAAACTGAAATTATTGTAAAGAACACAAAAACATAAACAAGCATAAAGACATAAAGAAAATAATGAAGCAAATATTATGGGACTAGAATCAAATACATTTAACCATTGATTTAAAAATTCAGCAAAGTAAGCATTTAAAATGTCATAAAGGGAAATGTGCAGCAAGAAATTTACAATCCTACCTAAAGCATGAGAAGCATGAAAAATCTTGTTAGGTATATACAACCATCTATGGTTCCCATATATAAGTCTAAAAGAAGGAAAATAATTATGTCCTACAAATCTAAGCTTATAACAGTCATGCTTAAGGTCATTCTTACAAAATACATTAGTGTCACACAACATATTGTTCATACAAGGCTCAATATGACACTTAAATTCGTGCAAAGAATTGGTAAACACCGACATCTCTTGCTTGTCATTCAAAGAATAGTTTGGCATATGGTTTGCTTGGACAGCTCATTTATTTCCCACACTCACTCCACCAACATCAAAATATTCACTTGCCACTAAGGTTCTAACATGATCTATTCCTAGTGCTCTAGCATGTGAAGAAGTAAGAAGCATTAAATCTCCTAATCTATCAATATTAATTTTTACATCTCCACATGCATACATCATTACAACAAGAGTAGGATCATGATTAAACAAATTTTCAGCAAGTGCACAATTAAAATAAGGATGTGTCAAAGTGGGAAAAGGTGTAGAGTTAACCATAGCAGCCGTGTCAAGTTCACCTTGGGTTGTCTCTTGAGAGTTTTCTTCAAAATCTGTAGAACCAGATTTACTAGAATCCTCATATCTCAAGAATGTAGCGATCTCAGCACACACAGCACATGACAATTCACCATCACAATTAGCACATAATTGGCCCTGCACAGAATCATCAAAATCAACACAATCAGAAAAATCAGTACCTAACTCATTGTAGACCTCCTTGACTAAATCCTCCTCTGTCTTCTTCGACTGAGTGGCTCTATCAGATTCTGAGGTCAATGAATCAGGAACTACTTTCTCTGCTACCTGTGGTTTGTTTTCAAGTTAAGGTTTAGTTGGTTCTGGCATAGATTCTTCAGTTGATTCTGGAATTGTATGTGAAGGAATTTTTTCAGAACTTTGGGCCTGCAATTGACTCGTTGAGGATGCCAATTATCCAATCTGGATATCTAAATTTTGTATGGCGGCCTCTGTCCTCTGCTGGAACTGCATGGTATGAGTGACCAATTGCTTCACCAAGTCCTCAATTGAAGGTTCAAATTCTGTGTATGTTGAACATGGTTGTTGCATAGGCTGCTCGAATGATTGCCAATATTGCTGTGGAGGCGCTGCATTGCCATATGTCAGATTGGTATGATCTCTTCAATCATAGTTATAGATGTTGAATGATGGATCATATGTACGCTGCTGTTGGGGTTGGTATGATAGTTCGCTAGGAAATACAGCAGCTACAGCCACAGAGAGATCTTGAAATCCATAAACATCATCCTGAAGTGTAGGGCATGCATTGGCGGGATGAGAGGTACAAGCACATATGCCACAAAATTGGATTGGTTGCATGGCTGGTTCAGGTGCTTGTTATCCCACTGCCAATTGTCTCACCAAAGATGTCAATTCATCAAGTCTATGGTCTATCTTCTTTTTGTTAGAAAGTGATGCAACAATTTCTTTGACACTTTTAGTAGTAGGGGAACTTAGTATGCACCATGAATAAAAAGTGGCAGAATGCCAAAACACACTAAAACAGGAACACAACACAGAAATAGGGACAAAAAAATGGCTAAAATAAAAAGTAATTGACATAAAATAATCAGCAGAAAGTAAACGACATAAAATAATTGACAGAAAGTAATCAACAGAAATTAAATGACAGAAAGTAAATGACAGAAATTAATCGACAAAAATTAAATGACATAAAGTAAATGACAGAAAGTAATCGATAGAAAGTAATTGACAGAAATTAATCGACAGAAATTAAATGATAAAAATTAATCGACAAAAATTAAATGACAGAAAGTAATCGACAGAAATTAAATGACAAAAAATAAATGACAGAAAGTAATTGACAGAAATTAATCAACAAAAATTAAATGACATAAAGTAAATGATAGAAAGTAATCGACATAAATTAAATAACAAAAGTTAAACGACAAAAAGTAAATGACAAAAAGTAATTGACAGAAATTAAACGACGAAAAGTAAATATCATAAAGTAAATGACAAAAAAGTAATCAAAATATAACAAAGCAATCAATTCAAGGAATCTACTAAATCAAGCCAAAATGAAGAAAAAACAAACACAAAGCATAGGAGGAATTGAAGCAAATGACTAGAATTCACACAATGAACTTAGATCTCCATGAATTCATACAAAAATTAAAGCAAGACAGAAATTCAAAGAAGAAAACATTGCATTAAGTTTAATCCAATTAAGAACATAATCTCAAAATCAAAACCGAATTTAATCAGGAGTCTAACTTGGTTACAATGATTCTACTCCTCAATGGTTATGAAATCTAAGCTCCAATGGAGAAGTGCAGTCATCAATTAAAGAGCTCCAAACTTTTTAAGAGAGAAAACAAAAGCTGCCTAGTCTAGAATTGATAACTCATCTGCCTCATTTCTTTATTTATAACTCCCTAACTTTCATGCACACCTAATTTACCCCTAACGTAGTTTAAACCTTTGGACCTCAGCTTCAAATGGGCTCCGGTTTGGACCTAATTGGGCCTGAATTGAGGAAGTTAAGCTCATTTAAGTCCATCTAGGTCCATATAGGTCTCTAGACTAATCATCAATTTTTGAGAGGCAATAAGACTATCATAAATTCATAATTTGTTGAACCGACCTTCATAACAATTAAAACCCTACACCTTATCTTTTCAATGGGACCAGTTTCAAGTCCATACGACATGTACAACACAATTTATGGTCCAAACACTGTATGCGGGTCAGGATCCAGCGGCAGCAACTCTACTCTGACTTCTAGGTTAAATTTGACCCACTAAACGTCTAAATTGGCCTTGAAGGTCTGAATAAAAGTTGTAGATAATCCTCTTATATTTCCTACAAGGTAAGAATCACAATTTTTAGACATCCAGAACTAAAGATATAACCAAAATACAGAATAGTGTCAAAACCCTAATAATGCTGAAAAACACACTTAAGCACAATTTTAAGTCCATACGACATGTCCATACGACATGTACAACACAATTTATGGTCCAAACACTGTATGCGGGTCAGGATCCAGCGGCAGCAACTCTACTCTGACTTCTAGGTTAAATTTGACCCACTAAACGTCTAAATTGGCCTTGAAGGTCTGAATAAAAGTTGTAGATAATCCTCTTATATTTCCTACAAGGTAAGAATCACAATTTTTAGACATCCAGAACTAAAGATATAACCAAAATACAGAATAGTGTCAAAACCCTAATAATGCTGAAAAACACACTTAAGCACAATTTTAACCTAATTAATGAAATATGACCCAAGCCTAATCAAATAGGCCCAAAATAGGATTAGGAGATTAAAAAGAGGATTAATTAATATATAAAAATACTGTTCATCAAGTATACTTTAATTATTTATTTGCATGTTAAGCTATTAGGTTTTTAGCTTATAAGGGACTTATATGAATCTGATTTTGATTTCTGTTAACTATGGATTGCTTGTGCTAAGTATGCTACTGGTGATTATTATAGGCAAGATAGGTACTTGTTTAAGAAAGATAAATTATGTGTGTCTGCATGTTCTATACGTAATTTGCTTATTAGAAAGACGCATGATATTGGTCTAATGGGGCACTTTGGCTTTAAAAAGTCTTAAGATATTTTGCATGAACATTTTTATTGGTCTCACATGAAGTATGATGTGATTTCTGTTTATAAAAAGTGTATTACTTGTAAACAGACCAAGTCCAAAGTTATGCCACATGGACTTTATACACCATTGTCTATACTTAGTCAACATTGGATTGATATTTCTATGAATTTTGTGCTAGGGCTACCAAGGTCACAAAGTGAAAAAGATATTATCTTTGTGATTGTTGATAGGTTTAGCAAGATGACTCATTTTATTGTTTGTGCTAAAACTAATGATGCAACACACATTACTGATTTGTTATTTAAGAAAATAATGTGTTTGCATGGTTTACTTAGAACAATAGTAAGTGATAGATATGTGAAGTTCCTAAATCATTTTTAGTGAACCCTATGAGGTCGGTTAGGGATTAAGCTTTGATTTTTTTACTGTTGCACATCTTCAAAGGGATGGGCAAACTGAGGTTGTTAATAGAACATTTGCTACTATATGGCGTGCTATTATGCAAAAGAATCTTAAACGTTGGGAACAATTTTTGCCACATGTTGAGTTTGCTTATAATCGCACTGTACACTATACTACTGCTTATTCCCCTTTTGAGGTTATTTATGAATTTAATCATTTGACTCATTTGGATATTTTACCTTTGTCTACTAATGAGTTTGTTAATATTGATAGTAAGCAAAAGATAAATTTTGTTAGAGACTTGCATTCCAAGGTTTGGGCTAATATTGAAAAGAAGAATGAACAGTATGCTAGGCAAGCCAACAAGGGCCAAACTAGGGTTGTATTTGAAACAAGTGATTGAGTTTGGGTACACCTTAGGAATGGACAATTTCTTACTCAAAGGAAATCAAAGTTGCACCCTCGAGGAGATGGGCTATTTGAAGTCATTGAGCGGATTAATGACAATGCCTATAAAATTAATCTTCCTAATGAGTATGACAATGTTAGTGTTACTTTTAATGTTGCTGACTTAACTTTGTTTGATGTAGGTGACGATTTAGATTCGAGCATGAATCCTTCCGAGGAGGGAGGGAATGATACGAACAGCTTACTACACGCCCTAACCCTAGGCGTGTTCATGATCCTTTGCTTAGAGTTAAAGGCCTAATGACTAAGTATAGGGCTAAGAGTATAAAAGATGTATTGCTGAACCTAGTCCAAGAGGTGCAGACCAAGGAGAGAGCAGCTGGGCTAAGTTTAGAGTTGAGATAGATCACTTATCAGTTTTTTGTAGAAGGTGCGCATGGACCAACTTGAAATCCAAATTTGGAGCTTGTTTTGAAGGAAACTTGAAGATCAAGTTTGGACGTTAACTCAGGAATTAATGAGCCCAATTTGTATAGTCTAGAGATACATCGTGGGCTTTATCTTGTTATCGTTTTAGGCCGAATATGTTAATGTTTTGTGTTGGGCCTTGGGGCCAAAACTATGTCTTATTTAATTAGTTTTAGTTAAGTTTTTATTTTGGACCTTTATGCTTGTGGGCCGAACGTACATTGGATGTAGGGTTTGTTATCATTTTTTACTTCAATTAGGTTTAGTCTCTTAGCTGAGTTCTTATTTAAAGGATTCGTTTATGTCTTTGCAAAGAACTTAGAGATTAATAATATTCAGTTATTGAATTGTTGAGTTTCTCTAGATTGAGAGATTCTCTGTGGTTCTTGGCCAAAGAATTTGAACTTGAACTTAAACTTACCAAGGATCATTCATTGTTAAGGATTCACCATGTTGAGATAACAAAGGTCATCCCACTGTTTGGTATCCAAACACTCTATTCTGATCCTTCGGGTGACGAGAACACATCATTAACCTTTTAGGAGTTATTGATTGAGAATTTTGAGTGTTTATTTTTATTATTAAAGTTTTATTTTTTGGAGATTGTTTAATACAACCTATATTGATTTTTATTTTCATGATTTTGTAACAAACTCTAAATATGATTGTCATGTGTTTTATTCTTAAAAGAAAATTTTCATCTTTTGACTTAATTTTTAGTTCTAAAAATTTTGAAATTTGAGAATAACTTATTCCCATGGTGTAATTTGGGAAACAATCTAAATATATGAGACTATTATAAAGATTTGACTGAATGACTCTTATGACCGAGTCTTTAAATTCTACTACTATTTTATCTTTAAAACACACTAAAATAGGTGTATCTATTCATAGTTTGTGAAGATGTTTAACAGCTATTTGAACTAATTTCATATGGAGATATTTAAAGTCTTCATTTCTATATTTTCTAATCATATCCTCTAAAAGAAAATAGATTGTATCTTTTTGATTTTTTGACTAATATTGTTTATTCTACTGTTTTAATAACATAGTTTTAAAATATGTCAAAACTACATTTTTTTATAAACTTTTGTTGATGAAATTTTAGAAATAGTCTAATTTTGTAAGTTTTGTTCTATTTTATAAATAACAACTTCTCTATTATTACCATCATTTTGATTATCTGTTGAATAGTTATGTTCTTCAATATTTGAACTAGAATGTTCATATTAGTTAGACAACAATCTTTTAATCATTCTTGACATTATAATTTATTTTAACTTTAATCTAATTAATTATCTCTCTTAGACTTGTTGGAACCACCATACTAACTAACAGTTTTACTGTCTCCTTAGGACTTACTACCGGGACCACGTTTTTTGGCTGACCAATGCTAAGTCAAGAAAGACTCTTAATCTTCTTAAAGTCTTGATATCTTATAAAGTCTTTGACTTTAAAGATCTATGTCCAACTTATTGAATTTCTAAATCAAATATTTGAATAGTGGCTAAACATAAGCAAGCTTCTTAAACTTATTTGTTGCAATCTTTTGATAATATTTAATTAATTTTTGATTATAAGACCTATTATTTTTAAGGTAATTAGCTCTATACCAATAAGCAAATTTTTTATTTTCAATGTACGGACCATAATATCTTGATATATTACTTAGACAATTAATTATGAAATTTTTCTTATTATTTGATTTTATTAATAATATCTATGTAATAAGGATCTAAAATTTGAACAAGTTTTTTATCTTGAAGAATACTCCTAAAATATATAATTAAAGCTTGATCTTCTAAAAAACATAACCATTATATCTACTGGCTCTATAGCTAAACCACCTATTTATTATGATAAAGTCATACATAGAAGTGTCAAATTGGGTTGGGCCGGCCTACCATGCAAATGGGGTGGGTTGGTTTCATGTATTTCTAACTCGTTTAAAAGCGGGTTTCTGAGCCCGCCCCATTTGGGTTGAGGGCAGGTTAACCCGCCAGTTAATTCTTTTTTTTTTACAAAAATATTTTAAATCAAAAATCAAAATCCCTAACCCCCAAATTCCCATTTCTATTTCTCAATCTCTCCCTTTCTTCTCTACTCTCTTGCACACAAGCACCTTACCTCCGACCACCATTTCTTCTCAAATTTCTCCTTTGCATGCCATCACCGATGGCACCGACCACCGTCGTTGTTACTGTTGCTAGGTGATTCTTAGTCATTGTTGTTGGAAATTTCTTCTGGGCTTGCTGAGTTGTTGTTACTCCATCGCACGCATCGGGCTGAGTTGCTGTCGTTGTCGGTGAATTTCTTCTTTGTTCTTGCTACCCTAGTTTGTTCTTAAATGTTCTTGGTGTGGATTCAACTTGAATCACCACCGATTACCTCATTTCTTCCTATTTTTTGTTGTTCTTTTCATTTTATATCTATATTATTATAATATCAATAATAGAGTACACAATGTGGAGCTGACAAGTGTCGTTATCTAGGTGATGACAAGTGGCAGGCTATATGAATTTCTTCTATTCTACATCATTTAAAAAATAATCTAAAATATGAAGTATGTCTGATTTATAAATAAAAAAACATGAAAAAGAAATTAAAATTTGGGGCATTAAATAATTTCCATTTTTAGATTTTTCAGCATTTATTATTTGCTGAATAATTAAAAAATAAAACGTTTGTATTTATTAGCTTCCATAAATATATTTCTTTGATATTTGAAATTAAAAATTAAAAACGCATATGCTACAAAATTATATAAACTTAATTAATTTCTTATGGTAATTAATGATTCACAATATACATATGCCAAAACGCATGATGTACATCAAAATGCTTAACTCATGGCTTTTTAATATTCGGTTATTTATCATATTTCATTACAGTCAACCAATTATTTATGTCTACATTTACTGAATTTATAATTGGGGCCTATCTGTCACAATTCATGCCTAATTAAAATCAATCAAAATCAATGACTTAATTGCCAAGACCAATTGGTACACTTATTTGTAAATATAAAACATAAATCAGCAATTTCAAGGGGATTGCCTAATTAATTTGACACAATTTCTCCTATGCATTTGAAGTTCTCTAATCAGCATTTAAATTACAATTTTTAAATTGAAATTGAGGGTTGTGCAACAGATGGAATTAAGAAAAAAAATAGGGTTTCTTGGTCCCCATTCCTGTGTAAACAAGAGAAAACTCATCTCCTTCACTCTCTTTAGCATGACCATTGGTGTAGGATCCTCCTCAAAATGGGCTCCAATAAGAATTTCCCTTGCAAAAGTTATTGGGAAGGCTCATCTTCATCTTCCGTATATAAGGTTTCTCTCCTTCACTCTATTAAATGTTGATCTATTGCTTTCTTTTTGTTCTTTCTCGGCTTTATTCATATGCTAGCTTTCTATGGATTTCATTTTGTCTCTTACATCTGAGCATTTGTGTCATTAAAAGGTATGTTTTTTGTGTTTTCCTCCACAGAAAGTTTTGTGAAGAAAAATAAAATGGTAATTTCTCTCTCTCTATCTATTTGTCTTGTGTTTTCTCCATTCATGCTTGATGGAATCCCTTAACTTTTGTATACATCTTAATTTATTAAGATAGGTCAGTTTATCTTTCTCAGAAAACTTCATGTTAATAGTAAGGTAAGTTTAAAGATATGAGCTTCTTTAAGAAAATATGAATTGTAATAAGCTTCTTGCACATCCAAGCCTATAATAGAGAAATTTTCTCCTATCTAATCATCCTAGCAGGGCACAAGTGCTATTGGAGGTAAGAAAAATACATTAACCGTTCTATTATTGTTGAATTTTTTTGCCATGTTTGAATTCTGATTTTAAATTGGGAGGATCAAGGTAGTGTGTGAATTGCTTAGAATCTTGATTTTGTTTGATTCATACTGTGTAAAAATATAGCATAATATCATGTTAGCATCCTTCCATTTCATGTTGTGCACTTCCTTCTACCCAAACCAATGCAAATTATTGCTTGAAGACTGTTTGCTTATAGGGTGATCCAAATTATCACTTTATGCAGTGAAGTCTTTTTTTTCTTTCTTAATTTCTTTTTTCTTTTAGTCTAAAAACATAATATATTTGGATTTTCTTTTCTTGATCTGTCTTCCTTTAATTTTCCCTTAGCTTTATGAGTAACCAGAGATTCAGAGCTATCAAGAAAACAAAGCAAAGATCTTTGTCAACTTATAGCTAGCTTTTAATTCTCTATTCCCTTTTTTCATTGTGATATTTTTCACTGACAATATGAATCAAACAAAATATTACTATTTGATCACACTTCAGGTCTCTGAGTTCAAAAGAGAAAAGAAATGACAGTGATTATGTCTGCATACGATGCATAGACACGAAAACTTTCATTTTTAAGGTTTTTTCATCTCAGACAAAGCATCTATATAATTTTCTTTATTTACTTTATAGCTGTGAAATTGTTTATTCAAGTAAGTCAGAGTTGATGGGCATTAAGATGGATTGTCTTAAAAAATTGAACTACTTTGATTAGGACAAGAGGGAAGAAGATTTCATGTTCAGCTTTGATAGAAAGAGCAAGCAGATGTCTATGAGTTTCTAGCTGTTCCCATAGTTCGAAGTACAACTTCAAAATACTCACCACNTTTATTCAAGTAAGTCAGAGTTGATGGGCATTAAGATTGATTGTCTTAAAAAATTGAACTACTTTGATTAGGACAAGAGGGAAGAAGATTTCATGTTCAGCTTTGATAGAAAGAGCAAGCAGATGTCTATGAGTTTCTAGCTGTTCCCATAGTTTGAAGTACAACTTCAAAATACTCACCACATATATTTAATGCAATGCAAAGATTGAAGTCTTCTTAAATTACAATTGCTTTCACCTCCTTATAATTGAAACATCATATTTCTCTAAGCCAAATATTGCATTTGTTTTGGTTAAATGCAACTATATGTTTTGGTTTGACCAGCAGTATTTCTTTGGCTTAGAGAAATGGCAATCTCAACAATTCCTATGTATACTTGAGATCCTTTTTTCAAGAACAGTTGGTCAAAGCATTGGTTATAGGGATCTGTCAACAAAAATTGACATGGAAAGGGTTAAGAATGTTGCACAAAATTGCTAATGCAGACAAATTTATTAAAAAACTTCCAGAAGGATACAAAACAAATAATGGACCAAGGGGCTCAACTTTAAGTGAAGGTTAGAGGCAAAGGTAAACTATCAAATTTAAATCTCATTCCGTTCTCCTACCTAGCTTAGCCATAAAAATGAACAGCTAAATTTTGTTTCTATTTTAGGGAGTTTTTGGAATGTTTGATTAGTGTAATGATTGACTTGATGTATTCTATATATATCAGAAAGACTTCATCATCAATCTACTACTTCCTTTTCTACTCAAAACAGAATAGCTATTGCAAGGGGACTTTATCATAATTCATCTATGATCTTGCTACAATGTTCACTAATTGCATGAGTAGTACAAAGTGGTAATGTTGAGGATGCAATTGAGAAAGTAAATGACTCAAATCCAGAGGTAGGATATTTGTTGGTAGTTAGTCCATGATAGCATATATTTTGGTCATTGTGAAAATCTTGAAGCTAGAGAAGCCATTGATGAGGTTTTTTTTTTTTTTTTTTTTTTTTTTTTTTTTTTTTTTTTTTTTTCTGGTGCATGTTTTTGAGGTCCCAATATGCTCTAGCAATTTAAATGTCATTTAAGCAAAATAAGGGGTGGGGAAGGGAGGTTCCCAATGACGTATATATGTGTTAATTGATGTGTAGTAGTTGTTTTGGAAAAACTAAAGTTTCTAAATAAGATTTTTACTTGCTTTGTCTTAGTATAGTTTTGTTATTTTTATTCACTTTGTCTCACTAAATATTTCTTGATATTATTGTATCTCTCCCCCTCCCCCCTCTTCCTCCCTCTTCCTCCCTCTTCGTATTAAACAAAATTGTAGACAAGATCATTGAAAGAATCCCCACAAAAGACGTTTGGATCTATTGCTCTATTGGTCTCTTTTAATCCTTTGATTGCTTTATACATTCAATAAAACTGACAAGTGTCCTATTACATGAAAACACTTAGTTCACTATGTAAATTTATTTGATGGAGGAGTGTTTAATAAATCAATTAAAATAATTTCTCTATGTTTTTTTGAATTATAAATTATGAAATAATAATTACATTTATTTACATTAATTCACTACCATAATTGCATTTTAAATAAATTTTGTAATATGAAATAATATGAAAACATAATAGCATGTGTTTGATTGCAGTAATAATGTTTAATAAGTGTATAAATTCCTCAAATCGCTCAATATTTCAAACTTGCAAAAATTCAAAGTTGACTTGCTTTTTTATGAATTCAAATTGAATGTAATTATTTCACATTCCAGTTGTCTCCTAAAAATACGGAAACTAATAAAAAGGGCAATAATCAATAGAAATCAATCACAATTATTTCATATTCCAATAAACTTGCGAAATTAAAGAAAATTTCATAGTCAATTGAAAATTTTCAAACTATCTATTTTCCAATTTATGAATTTAAATTAATTTCAAAATTTGACTTTGAAATTTAAATAATTCCCCAAACTAATTGCCATTAANGAAACTAATAAAAAGGGCAATAATCAATAGAAATCAATCACAATTATTTCATATTCCAATAAACATGCGAAATTAAAGAAAATTTCATAGTTAATTGAAAATTTTCAAACTATCTATTTTCCAATTTATGAATTTAAATTAATTTCAAAATTTGACTTTGAAATTTAAATAATTCCCCAAACTAATTGCCATTAAGCAAATTGTTGGCTACAATTACTCAATCTATTTAGCCCATCACGTGAAATCTAGACCTGTAATTTTTATGAGCTGTTTTGTAGTATTTAATTCCTATATAAATATGTGCTCTCTTTCTCGATATCAATTCCATTCTAATATATCTCTTCATCTCCTCATGCAACTTTATTACTCTTTTACTTTTTATAATTCTTTCCACCTCCTTAATCTCCATAAATAATAAAGTTTGTTTTTTCTTTATACAATATTTGTCTCTCTAATATTTGGTTTTAAATCTATCCTTATTTTTTTAGTATCTCTTCTATCTCCTAAAACAACAAAGTTTGTTCTTTCTCTATACATCATTTATTTATGTAATATTGGTTCTTAAAAATATTTTTCTTTATTATATAGAGTAAAACCCATTTTTGGTCCTTGAAAAATAGGTCCACTGACAAATTCGTCCTCCAAAAATTTTCGGTGACAAATTAGTCATCGAATTATGCTTCCGTCTGACAAATTGGTCCTGTGATTGGGTCCGTTAGTCATTTTTTACGGACACTGCCACGTGGCACGTTAAGTGCTGATGTGGCAGTTAATTGATGAAATGGCACGCTAACGAGGCATCCAACAGGCTGCTTGGCTGGCATAGGTAAAACGACGTCGTTTTACTCAGTGCTGAGAAATAAGTCCCTCCTCCCATACGACGCCGTCTCTATCATTGGTATCTCTTCAACCTCCATGAAACTTGAAAATCCTCCCCATGTGCGATTATGATGCTTGAATCGAAGGAACCCTAAGCCCCAAATCGTTGATTACACTAGCATTTTTCCATAATCGAAGCTTAACCCATCATCGATTGGTATTTCTCCTTAGTGTCTATTCGGATTTTCCTTTCCCCTGCCCAAGTTCGAACCCTAGCCTAATTCGAAGTGCCGTCCCTTGACTGACAGTGGAAGAACAACCCGTCCACCCTGTGATAATCATTCATTCTGACCCTCTTAATCAGTAGGAGCAGAGTCGATAAGGTGAGGTTTCAAATTCGTTGAAGCATGTGTAGTAAATATTTTTGCCTTTGTGGATATGCCGAAGTTTATATTGTGGTCCATGGGTTCAAATATGTTTGGAAAGTAGTTCATATTATATTGTGGTCCAAGGTTTCATTTTATGGTCCATGAATTGAGAAAGGTGTAGACATTTTGTCAAATTGGTGGGACAGTGGTTGTCGTATTGCCTTTATTTGGGATATTGTTATAATAATAATGTTGAAAAGAGCCACTATCACTCTAACTTAGTCTGCTTGCTGAGAACAATTACAAAAAGTTTGAAAGTGTATTAATCATGCCTCCCTGTAGAAAGCAGAAAATGCCAAACCTGTTGTGGTCCCTGAAAAACAGTATAAATTGCTTTCATTTATCTATGCACTGGTGACATTTGAAACTACATTAAATATTCTATGCTCAATTTTTAATTGTATGGAAACCTTTTAAAAAGGTTGAGATAGTACGAATGTCTTGAATTCTATTTTGAAATAAGTATTACTCACTGTAATCTATGCTTTGAATTCTCAACATAATGAACCACAGTTAATGTCAATTGTATATATCTATGGTTTACTTTAAATCCGACTCATCTGTTCTAAAAGGTGATGCAGTTCTTAGTAAATGAATTTTTTTTGTAAATTATATCTGTTGTGGCGTGGTTCTTAGTTGCATTTGTGGACTTATTTTGTGCTGCTGTATAAAATAAAATACTATTTCATTCCCAATGTTTGCAGAGATTTTACTTTTCATAATGTGTTTAGTTATTTCTCTTTCACAAATATATAATTTGTTTATGTCCTGTGTATGGTATGCAGAGTGCATGGAGCAATGGGTAATCATATTATTATTTCTTTGCCATAAGTTTGTAAGCAACGCATATATATCATTTTATGCAGGGTGGAAATACTATGTANAGTAAATGAATTTTTTTTGTAAATTATATCTGTTGTGGCGTGGTTCTTAGTTGCATTTGTGGACTTATTTTGTGCTGCTGTATAAAATAAAATACTATTTCATTCCCAATGTTTGCAGAGATTTTACTTTTCATAATGTGTTTAGTTATTTCTCTTTCACAAATATATAATTTGTTTATGTCCTGTGTATGGTATGCAGAGTGCATGGAGCAATGGGTAATCATATTATTATTTCTTTGCCATAAGTTTGTAAGCAACACATATATATCATTTTATGCAGGGTGGAAATACTATGTAGGAATGTGGATTGTGAAGCATCATAGTTATCTTTTCTTTTTCTTTTTTGTTATTATTGTTGGTTGTTGCTGTTTTCTCCTTTAGGGGAACTGATTTATTTTCAGCTTTATTCATTTAGTCATTTATTGTCCTATAACCTTTTCAACTTTGAATTTCCTTTTTGTGTAACTAACGTTTGGCTAATTGGTTTTTTCTTGTTCCTTCTCTAATTAATCCATTTTCATTTTGTTGAGATTTTAATTATGTTGTAGTTTTGTATGCACCTGATATTTTCTTTTAATGATATTGACTAGTTTGTTCTTTAACATTTTATAGCATCTTATAATTCTTGGTTAGATTATCACACCTACAGTATTTACTTAACCTTAAGTCCTTAACCGTAAATGCTTGGAGTTGTTTACACAATTCTGCATTGGAAAGGTTTTCGTTCCAATTGTTAAGTCATCTGACATATCCCTAACTATGTGCTTTACATTTTTCATTTTTTATGTATGTCTTTCATAGCAGTTGTTTCATGCCATTTTTATATTCTGTTGCTCCCTCTACATTCTAATACTTTAGTGGCTGTTGGGTTCCTGTATATTTTATCTTTTTCAATGTATTACCTTTGCAAGTATGCATTACTTAAATGGAAATAGACCATTGTATTGGAACAAATTATGGAAGTGTGTAGCTTGGCTGTGGTATATTTTATTTTTTTCAATCTATTACCTTTGCAAGTATGCATTACTTAAATGGAAATAGACCATTGTATTGGAACAAATTGTGGAAGTGGGTTGCTTGGCTGTGGTATATTTTTTTTTTTCAATCTATTACCTTTGCAAGTATGCATTACTTAAATGGAAATAGACCATTGTATTGGAACAAATTGTGGAAGTGGGTTGCTTGGCTGTGGTATATTTTTTTTTTAATCTATTACCTTTGATCTAGTAACGCTCTTGTGTTGAATTAAGCAATTATGGACTATGGATTGATAGAGGTGCAAGTACCTACTTTATATTCAAGTGGTTCATTCTTGCAATTATGATGTGCAAGGATTTAGTTTATTAGCATCATTGAGTATACATGCCTGAACAAAAAAATGTCTTGATTGAATTTTATTTTATCTATTGAATTGGCTGCACTTAAGATATTTAAAAATGCTTGTTTTCATCTATGTGAGACTTAATCTTAGCTGAAAAGTATGTAAGAATTGTGACTCTTAAATGGAACTGTGGGCAGAATATTTATTTTTCTGTAAGTTAATGTCAGTTTTTTCTGATTGCAAGATGGACCGTTATGTAACCCTCGTAATGCACCACGGTGGCAAATTTGTACGTGAACCCACGTTGACATATGTTGATGGTGAAGTAGATGCGTGGGAAGACTGTGATATTGATAAGGTTTCAATCCCAACCATTACAGAGTTATTTTGTGAGCACGGTTACGAAAGTTACACAGATTGTTATTGGCTAGTGCCTGATCTAGAGCTAGAGGATGGACTTAGACCCCTTAAAAGTGACAGTGATGTGCTAGAGATGTTTGGGGCTGTAGAAAGGGTAGATGAGATACAACTTTACTTTGAGTCCCCAGTTATTGTGAACCCTGAACATGTATGGGAAATTGTGACTTTACCATGTGAGACGGAAAGGGTGAATGAGTGTGAAGAGTTAGATAATACTTGCAATGAGGGTGTTGAAGAGATGCATAACACCGATGAAGAGGAGGAATATCTCACTTATTTAAGAAGGGACCTTAGACGGGCATAGTTGTATAACATTCCTGAACAGCAAGATGGTCACATGCAACACCATATATGCATAAGTGATTCAAATGCACATGAAGATGTTGATGCTGGTGTAAATGAGAATGCTGATGAAGATGCTAATGCTAATAAACATGAGGTATATGTGAATGAGAATGCTGGTGATGGACAAGGTCCAAGCAGCAGTCATGCTTGTGCACATGACTACACTAATGTTGATGAAGACTTGGCAGGGATTGATATTGAAGAATGTACAAGCAGCGGTGCTTTAAGGGGTGATGAAGACATAAATGTTGATGAAGACTTGCAAGAGTTTATTGTGCTTGGGGCAGGAAGCAGTGGGACTGCTTGTCATGCAGCGAAGCCAATCGTTAAGAAGAAAAAGAAGTCCCCCCATGAGGTATATGTGAACCCCTTCGAGGGTCAGGGATATGAGATGGAGGAGTTGCACACTCCTGATTGCTCTGAACCTGAGGTGGATGGGTCCAAAGAAGCTGAAGTGTATCCTCAGTTTAATCCTCGAGATGGTTTTGGGGAGGTGAATCTTGAGCTTGGAATGGAATTCCCAACCTTGTCTGCATTCAAGGCTGCAGTCAAAGACTACACAATCCATCTTGGGAGGCCGCTAGTGTGGGTGAAAAATGACAAACAGCGGGCCAAAGCAATATGCACCAATGGTTGTATGTGGGAAATATTTTGCTCCTTTAGCAATGCCACACACAGCTTTCAGGTGAAGACATTGAACAACACACATACATGCAGCAGGAAAATATCAAATAAGCAAGCGGGAACAAAGTGGTTGGCACATAAACTTATAGATGAAGTTAGGGGATTTTCGGGGATGGAGGCTATTGATGCCAACAACTTGGTGAAGCGAAAGTTTAACATCAACGTTAATGAGAGAACCATCTTTAGAGCATTGAAAGAAGCAAGAAAAATGGTAGAAGGCACCGAGAAAGAACAGTATGCAGCCTTGTGGGACTATTGCGGAGAGTTAAAAAGAGTGGACCCTAGAGGGACTATTCAGGTTGCTGTTGAGAGACCCCCTGGTGCTTTGGTGCCGAATTTTGACAGATTGTACATTTGTCTAGAGGCTTGTAAAGAGGGTTTGAAGGCTGCTTGTCGACCCTTGATAGGCCTAGATAGGTGCTTCCTGAAGGGGTACTATGGGGGAATTTTGTTATTTGCATTTGCTCAGGATGGGAATAATTCATTCTATCATGTTGCTTATGTTGTTGTCGACCTTGAGACAAAGGACACTTGGAAATGGTTCTTGACCAGACTTATAGAGGATATTGGAGATCTAAGGGATTGTGGCTGGAACTTTATATCAGATCAACAGAAGGTTAGAAACATTTTCTACACTTGCTGTTTAAGTTTTATAAATGATTTGATTAGAATACATCATGCATACAAGTTGTGAAAACTTATAATTTTTTCTCTTGTGACAAACACAGGGCTTGGAACCAGCATTGGCCGAGGTGTGTCCTACAGCTCCTCACAGGTCTTGTGTCATGCATATCTGGAAAAAATTTTGTAAGACCTGGAAAAGTAAGGAGCTTAGATCGAAGGTGTTTATGGCAACAAAGTCTACCACCATGGCAGAGTTCGACAGACATATGGCCAAGATCAGGTGCATTGATTCGGGTGCTTATGATTGGTTGCTGAAGAATGCCCCTGCTAGGTGGGTTCGATGATCATTTAGCACCTATACAAAGAACCAAGCCATAACCAGCAACATGTGCAAAGAATTTAAGAAAGAGTTGCGTAAGTTCAAATGTAACCCTATCCTGACAATGCTTGAAGAAATAAGGGGATACATAATGAGGAAGAGATCAGACATGCTTACAAAAATTAGAAAGTACAAGAGCAAGTATGTGCCTATGGCAGTGGCGTTTATTGAGATTGAGAAGAAGAAAAGCAGTGAATGGTGTCCACTGTGGGCCGGAGATCCTGCTGGTCATAAATATGAAGTGAGTAGGGGACCGACCGATAAAGTTGTGGTTGATCTGTCTGCTAGGACATGTTCCTGTAGGAGCTGGGATCTAACAGGGATACCTTGCAGGCATGCATGTGCTGCCTTTGCATTGAACAACGATGACCCAAACAATGCAATTTCTGATTGGTACCTAACCACCACATGGTTGAAGGCTTATGAGCCTTTCATTCAGCCACTTGCAGGGCAAGACTACTGGCAAAAGACATACCTTGGTGAGATTAGTCCCCCTCCATTCAAGAGACCAGCTGGCAGGCCGAAGAAGAATCGAAGCAAAGTGAATGATGTGCCACAGGATTCAAGCCGTCTAAAAATGAAATACGGGGCCACTAAATGCTCTAAGTGTGGTGGGACAAGGCACAATACGAGGACTTGCAAAGGAGTGGAACCACGAAACCGACAAAAGAAGAGCAAAAATGGAACCGGACAGCCGTCTGCACAGGAAGAGGTTCTAGTCAGTCAGCCTATTGACTCACAAGCCCCACCACCTGTTGAAGATTCTCAACCTCAACAACGACAAGGCGGCAGGAAGAAGGTAGCACCCAAACGGAAGAGAAAGGTATTGATCATTTATAGCTTTGTTAATACTGGAACTGGATATTTGTATAGGGTTGTTATTTGCATACTTCTATCTTTTGTTTAAAAAGTTAAGCAATTAGTCTTTTTTTGTTCACAGAGTTCAAGTCATGAAGGCAACATTGCTGTCAGTGAAGAGAATGTGACTTCACACACCATTCAAGCAGCAACAATGGCTACTAGAAAAAGGTTTTCAGCATACCTTTCTAATGAAGGATCAAGGAAAGGGAAAGAAAAGCTCTTGTCTGATGTTTAAAGAATCCTTGACTTGTAACTAAATTTTGGTGTATTTATGATTAGTAGTAATGTTTCACTGTTGTAAACTGCGATATTGGTTCAAGAAAAATTTATGTAGGATTTAACTTTGTCTTGAGCAGCCTCACATTTTGTATACCATAACTGATTTACAACAGTCATGCTTGGCTTGTCACCATTTAGAATATATGATATTAGATTGTTATTTTTGCACATATAGTGAACTATTGTAGTTGTACTACACTATAAGTTTGACATGATTTAATGACTGTAAAAATACTGCACAGGCCAAGATTTATATATGCGGTTGTGTTCCTATGTACTCTTAAATGTGTTCTCACAGTTTTGAAATTTTCCTTGACATTTTTAAGTGAAATCTTTGAAATATTAGTTTTGGCTTTTCTGTCCCAGTTTGAATTTTTTGAATTTCAGAAGGTTTTGGCAGAAAGAAAGAAGGCAAAGCCTTATGGCAGTGCATGATGTATTCTACACTTTGGCTTATTTGGTTGGAGTAAAATGCTTGGATTTGTTAAGAGAAATATCTATCCTTAGATTTATTGTGTCATAGGATTGTGTTTATGGGCTCTCTCTGGTGCTATGTACATGGTTTCGTTAAGGGGATATCCTTAACTGAGAGAATGGAGAGCCATTCTATTTTGATGTTTTCTCTGTCTATATATATATATATATATATATATATATATGTATATGTATATTTATATGTATATGTGTATGTATATGTATATGTGTATGTATATGTATATAGCTGTCTTTCTTTTGTTCATGGAGGATATCTTATCCTTGTCCTCCTCCTTTGCATCCCTCCTTTCTATAATGAATTTCTTCTTCTATTAAAAAGAAAAAGAAACATTTTTGAATTTGACTCTATTTTGTTGACACATTTTGAGTTGAATCATAGAAAAGCTCATTCCACCTGTTCTTACATTTTGGAAAATTATTGCTGCCAATGTTGGTTCAACAAGTACTTCATTCTTCAAATACCGAAGAAAAGGTACCTCAAACAGAAGTAAAAGCTGAGAAACATATAAGTTTTAGAACTCAGTTCATAAATTATATCGGTTTTAAACATTTTAGGATATTTGTTTAATAATTCAAAGTTGATAATAAAATCTCCAACTTTGAGATTTTGAGAAATACAAAGCCTTTGGTGATATCATCATATTAATATATACATCCTTCTCTTTCATACATAATTGGACTTGTTCTTTCTTTTTTGATCTATTTACCTTCTTTTTCTTTTTTCAAGCCATTATATTATTTTGGAAAAGAAGTCCCTCAAAAAAATATATATTTTGGGTCTCTTGCTTTTGTTCTATGCTCTGTGGTCTTTCTAAATTTTCTTTCATTTTTTCTTTATATTCTTTCATTACTAACAAAAATAATAAGGAGAATACTCATTATGTAACTGGGATAAAAAAAGGGAACAACATTCACACATTCTTAAGATTTAGTTTTAATAAACAATCTCATTCTAAGACACTCTTTTGCATTTACAATACTCCCCCTGCATATAAGTCCTTTCACAATTTGACTGTAAAAAATACTGCACAGGCCAAGATTTATATATACGGTTGATGTGTTGTTTAATATTTATCTAACACACAAATATACAACATGACATAGGGAGGTATATGTTAACATTATAGTCATAGGTGCTTTCAACAAGTCTGAAATATATTTATGATACATGAAATTCACATTATACCAAATTGCCAAGTTCAACTTCACAACAAAGCCATTCGAAATAACTGGCTTGTTATTTTAAAAAAAATTACAATGAACAACATAACAAGTAGCAAACTACAAACAATCTTTAGTTTCCTAACTTCACGTTCAAGACTCTTAATTCTCTTCTTTTGCATCTTTCTCTTCATTCGTTCATTTGTTATAATTGACTCATTATTTCCTGGAACCATTCCTTCAAAGTTTTCAACCTATTGAAAGAATCCACAACACAAGTCTTCATTTTGCATAAAAAAAAATGTAAAGTTGTTAAAACATTGAAATTTAGACTCTGAAATTACATTCCAATTTAATTGAATAAATATGTATTTAAAATAATGTTCCTCTAATACCTTGTAACGTGGACAACGCCAAAATGGACGATCTGGGTTCTCCTTCGTCTTTGACATCAACATGATCACCCTCTTGTTACAACCACAAACATAAGGGGTATTATGTTGCGTGGGATATGCACCGCTAATGAAGCTTGACCCAGAGGAGCTCCCTTCCTGCACATGCTGAGTCCGGATTGCTGGCGTCAATGTCTCGCCATCAATCACCACATAACGTCTTTTAGAGACTCCTTCATCGGCTGATGCCATTTGAACAATACTTTCTGCGTCTAAGTAGCACACAATTACCTGTTAAGAATACTGGAAGTTGTTTTACAGCAATGCCACAAATTTATGATTCTTGATAGAACAAGTGTTAGTCGTTTGGATTCCAGAAGATTGCTTATTTATCTAATTAGTTATATTCAACTTGAAAGACCACCAAATCAATCTTTTTCATAACCAACAAATAAAAATTATAGAATTTAGCAGTGATACAATTTTTAGGAGTGATATGTAAAGTTTGAGTCCAACACAGCTATGTGTAAAGTTTCTACTAGTAATGATTCTTATATTGAGGTAAATTACTTTATCTTAATACCTGCAAATGTACTAAGATTTAGTAGGTACATGCATATGTATTTTGCATCTTTCACTTTGCTGTCTTCGAGGTTTACTCTCAGTAACACCTAAACAGAAATTGCTTACAATGACTTTCAACAGAAATAGTAATATGCCCTGTTACATGATTACCACATAACAAATTCCCACCTCTTTTAGCTTATAGGCCTAAATATTGCTACCAAATCAGGATAGTAAATACTAAATAGAAACCACGGAAAGAACTATAGCAATTTGCATCAAGATGGTGACAAGAAACTATTCCTACATTTTTCCAATTTTACTTAACAACTCAAGCTAAACCACTTGTGTTCTCTGAGATTTACTGAAGTCCAATTGTCGTGGTACTTCCTCCCTGTCCACATATCCTAAGACATTTACTACTCCCTTCATAAAAGGAACTTGAAAACCATTAGTATTTAGTTCCTGATGTGAATACCTTTTTCATAACATCATGTTCCTCAAAACTATGTCAAATTCAAAACAAGAGATGAAGAATATTTGATAGTGGGTCAAACCATGCAGGCAAAAATATCAACAAGAAGCAACTAAGCAAATTTTGCTTTAGAAGAATAACAACCTTCAAAGCAAATAATTTTCCGACCCACTTATGGCGAACAAGTTGTACTACACCACCACTGCCTTTTCCAATCACTTTGATGGTCTCGAGATCTTCCAGTGAGAAATCAAAATCAAATTCATTGACATCAGAAGGTTGTTCCAAAAGGCAAGCAGGGAAAAAAGGAGGTTGTAAGTTTGCAGATTAGATGTTAAAGTAAATACACAAAAAGGTAACGAATTTACCAATAATGTATGCAGAACAATGGTGTAAGTACCCAAAAAATCAAAACACACAGACACACATTTTTCTTGAATGAAGGTAAACAGTCTATGCCAATTCTATAAGAACCTCAAAGATCAAAGTTTTTGTTTTTTAAGTGAGAATGGAAGTTGTTTTATGAATCATCAGAAGACTCTTCAAACTCACCCCAGTTTTATCTGTCTTGATAAGTTCAGGTCGCAAAAAAAATAAGTGGGTTTTTTAATTCAACGAATTAGCCATAATAATTTATGCAAAATAAAGTAAATAATAGAACCAAGAATTCGATAGGTGAATTTATGGACTTACGCGTGATTCTTTTTCTTCAGAGATGAGCCGCAATCCTTTCTGGTTCAAGAGCAGATCTCCATCGTGAAATGTACCACTTGCAGTCCTGATAATTTGAGGATAATTTGGGGCTTAGGGTTCTTTCGATTCAAGCATCAGAATCGCACATGGGGAGGATTTTCAAGTTTCATGGAGGTTGAAGAGATACCAATGATAGAGACGCCGTCGTATGGGAGGAGGGACTTATTTCTCAGCACTGAGTAAAACGACGTCATTTTACCTATGCCAGCCAAGCAGCCTGCTAGATGCCTCGTCAGCGTGTCATTTCATCAATTAACTGCCACGTCAGCACTTAACGTGCCACGTGGCAGTGTCCGTAAAAAATGACTAACGGACCCAATCACAGGACCAATTTGTCAGACGGAAACATAATTCGAGGACCAATTTGTCACCGAAAATTTTTGGAGGACGAATTTGTCGGTGGACCTATTTTTCAGGGACCAAAAATGGGTTTTACTCATATTTCTCCATCTCCTTATACAACTGTGTGACTCCTTTACTTTTTCTTCTTCTTTCCATCTCCTCAATCTCTCAAGGTAATAAAATTTGTTATTTCTCTATACATTATTTGTTTATCTAATATTTAGTCTGTCATTTTTTCTTTTTTCAACATCTCCTCTATCTCTCAAAATGGCAATAAATTATAAATGGTAGTCAATCAATTATAATTACTAAAACTTTTCATTTATTGTAATTTTATTAACAATTTATTTCTTTAATTTAATTTATTGTAATTATCAAAATTTTCCTTAATTGTCTCTTTTTAACATTAATGTAAAAGTTGAAATTTTTCATATTAAATAGTAGTCAATGAACTATAATTATCAATTGATTGCAAACATATAATATTGTTGAATTTCATGTTAAATGGTAGTTAATCTATTGTAATTATCAATTTATTGGCATTAATACACTTCCATAATTAGCTACAAAGATTATTTGTATTATAAAATAATCTAAAAATGCAAAAGCATGGGGTCAATGAATTAAATATTTTAGAATGCAAATCTAATTTAGTTAAGAAAACAATTTTTGCCTTATATAACAATCCTAATTGAAATCTCTCAAGACTATTTGATTGATTGTAGTCATCTAATTTGAAGAGAGCATGATTAAGTATTGGAGGAATTTTAGCTAATTGTCAATAATCAAACCTATTTGAAATTATAATTAATATGTCTTGCATTAAATAATTTTTTTTAGATTGTCAATCAATGAATTATAATTGACATTTGAATATAACTATTGTGTAATTTTTTATTTTTATATTAATTTCGGATTTATTTTTTGTTTAAATTTTTTAGCAATATATGATTGTTGCACATATTTATAGGAATTTAATTTTGAAAAATATTAGGGTTTTTTTTTTATAGTGCCTCTTTTGTGAATAAATAGGGTCCCAAGCTTAGACATTATCCTTTCCTCTTATGCTTTGTGTTTTTCATTCTTGCACGGAAACTAATACTTTCTATTTTTCTTCTCCTAACAGAAGTGTTTGTTTGATTCTCCTTCTCATGGATGAAAATGTAAGCATCTAAACTTTCTTTGCTTCTTGGTTGATATTTATTATTTAGTTACTACTTTCCCTTTTCTTATTTCTTATATTCTTTGTTTGCTATGCTCAAGTGTTTGACAATCGACAATAATATAAATAGGATCACCCCTTTAGTCTTCTCTATCAATCCATGGCTGCCTTCATTGATTTTTGGAAGTTAATAGTTTGTTTTCTTTTGATATTTTTTAATTTCAATCTTTTTAGAGACTAAATTTGGATGGTATTTCTGTGTAGCATTGGCTGTCTTTCATAGGGGTATTGGAGATATCATATTTTATGAGGTACAATGTCTAAAAATTTTAAAGCTTTTGAAGGGCTTTCAATTTCTCCTTCTTATGGATGAAGAAGTAAGCATCTAAAATTTCTTTTCTTCTTTGTTGATATTTCTTATTTAGTTATTGTTTTTACTTTTCTACACTTATATATTCTTTGCTTGATATGTTCAAGGGATTGCAAATCAACAATGATATAAGTACGATCAATCTTCTATAATTCTCTATCAATCCATGGCTGCCATAATTTTTTTTTTCATAAAACGACTGATTTTCTTTTGATATTTTTTAATTTGTGATTTTTTTTTGAAAAAGAATATAAATAAGAACAAGTATTATTTAAATAAGATTGAGGGTCATGTATGATGTGGAGTTAAAAAAAAAAAGTGAAAAATGTTGAAAATTTTAAATTAATCTAAAATTATAAAATTTAGATTTATGCGTCATAATTTTGTCTAATTCAACAGCTCATAGCAATTTAAAATGTAATTTATTTTAACTATACCTTAGTAAGGCAGCTCTGCCATTATCCACAAAATTATGCCCTATAATAACTTCACTTAAGATATGTAGAAATTAATAATGATAATTGGATATCAAGGGTTCTCTAATTAGCAAAGATGTTCTCAAGTCATCTAGCTCAATCAACAAAGATATGTCATTTGCAGGGAAAGTCATGGTACTGGTTGGAGACTTTAGGCATATATTATTAGCAATACTAAAAGGCACACGACAAGAAATTGTTTCTGTCACCATCAAATCATCGTTCTTTGGATATATTGTTAGGTAATTACTCTAATTCATCTAGATTACAACGAGTTTATTCGAATGCGCATTATCTATACTAATGTTCATTTTACGATGACTCTTATAGGTACTTACCTTGACAAGAATCAT
The DNA here is from genome assembly GCA_003255065.1 of Cercis canadensis. Taxonomy (NCBI): domain Eukaryota; kingdom Viridiplantae; phylum Streptophyta; class Magnoliopsida; order Fabales; family Fabaceae; genus Cercis; species Cercis canadensis. Next base: position 346,877 of record QAOA01000431.1, read on the forward strand.
GAGGTTGGCAACAGGATCTTCAAATGCAGACGCGTTGAAAATGAGCAAGTTCACATCATGACTGCTGAATATTGGTGACAATGATGCATGAGATCTAAATGATGGTGAAACAAATATTGATATACCGGATGACCTTTGTGTGCATAGCTCTCATGAATCAATCGCTTATATTGTTAACTCTACCGATTTTGAGTTTGGGACAAACATGCACAATCCAAATCACTGTCAAGAAAAAACTATTCTCGCACCTACCATAGAAGTGGTGAAACAAGTCAATGATTATATGATTTTTTTTATGTCTGATGATGAGAAAGTTTTTCTGAGTAGAGACAGTACATGCAAATCATTTGGGAACATAATGGATAACATCCACACACCCAAATTCCTACATAATATCACACTGTCTAGCCTACCAAATCATATGTTATCATTGGAAGTTGGTATGTTAATCATGTTATTGAGGAAAATTGATCTTCGTAAAGGACTATGCAATGGTATGAGGCTAATCATCACACAACTTGAAAAATATGTGATTGAAGTCAAAATTATTTCAGATAGTAATTCAGGAGAGAAGATATTCATCTTAAGATTGAATCTGACATCATCTGACCGAAGAATGCGGTTTCAATTAAAACGGAGGCAATTTTCTGTGTTTTGCTATGACAATAAATAAGAGTCAGGGACAGTCACTTTCTCATGTGGGGCTGTACCTCCCAACACCAATATTTAGTCACGAACAACTTTATGTAGCTTTCTCAAGAGTTATAAATTGGAGTGGTCTAAAGGTGTTATTGATAGATTCAGATGGGACGACCATAAAGAGCACAAAAATGCAGTCTTCAAGGAGGTGTTCTATAAGATCAATCGAAGATGTATGTTATAAAACGAAAAGCCCTACAAATTCCAAATATACTTATACATAATAAATATGTACTTATATATTTATTTATTGGTCCTGTAATATAATTTCAGGTACACAGAAAAATGGTGAGCCCTTAGCAAAGTATCATATCAGTAGCAGTTCAAATCAGATACTAGAGGTTATTTCACCGATGTGATATCACATTGCCACATTATTAGATTGGCTTAATTGCAATTTTGGTCCCCCTATTTTAACCAATTGAACGTTTTGGACCCCCTTCTTTAAAAATGAACTATTGAGTCCCTCTATATTCATAAAATGTACAAGTTTAGTCCATTTATCTTTAAGTCAAAATTCTTAGGTTTATTTCAAGGTGTAAAGTTCTCTGATTCATAATCCCACCGTTCAGATTGAAGAGCTACGTCTTGTGAATTTTGCCATTAAATTTCAGCTCAATCTAATGGTGAAAAAGTCTAAATTTTTTGTTAGATGAAAACTTATGGTTTTGGTATTTTGGGTTGCGTCCCACCGTTAGATCGAGCTAAAATTTAGTGAGGAGGTTCACAATATGTAACACTTCAATCTGAACGGTGAGATTATAAATCAAAGAACTTTACACCTTGAAATAAACCTAGGAATTTTGACTTAAAGATAAATGGACTAAACTTGTACATTTTATGAATATAGAGGGACTCAATAGTTCATTTTTAAAGAAGGAGGACCAAAACATTCAAGTGGTTAAAATAGGGGGACCAAAATTGCAATTAAGCCTATTAGATTATAAGAAATCCTATAAGTAAGAATTGATCACAAACTTTATTTTGTGCCGGATCCCGTCCCGCCCCACCGCGCATCGCGCGGGGCAATCTACTAGTAATATTAATAATAGAGTACACAATGTGGAGCTGACAAGTGTCGCTATCTAAGTGACGATAAGTGGTAGGCTGTGTGAATTTCTTCTATTCTACATCATTTAAAAAATAATCTAAAATATGAAATATGTCTGATTTATAAGTAAAAAAACATGAAAAAGAAATTAAAATTTGTGGCATTAAATAATTTCTATTTTTAGATTTTTCAGCATTTATTATTTGCTAAATAATTAAAAAATAAAACGTTTGTATGAAATATGAAATAAATTAAAAAACATGAAAACGTTTATTTACATTAATTCACTACCATAATTGCATTTAAATAAATTTTTTAATATGAAATAATATAAAAACATAATAGCACGTGTTTCATTGCAGTAATAATGTTTAATAAGTGTATAAATTCCTCAAATCGCTCAATATTTCAAACTTGCAAAAATTCAAAGTTGACTTGCTTTTTTTATGAATTCAAATTGAATGTAATTATTTCACATTCCAGTTGTCTCCTAAAAATACGGAAACTAATAAAAAGGGCAATAATCAATAGAAATCAATCACAATTATTTCATATTCCAATAAACATGTGAAATTAAAGAAAATTTCAAAGTCAATTGAAAATTTTCAAACTATCTATTTTCCAATTTATGAATTTAAATTAATTTCAAAATTTGACTTTGAAATTTAAATAATTCCCCAAACTAATTGCCATTAAGCAAATTGTTGGCTACAATTACTCAATCTATTTAGCCCATCACGTGAAATCTAAACCTGTAATTTCTATGAGTTGTTTTGTAGTATTTAATCCCTATATAAATATGTGTTCTTATATATGGACATTACATCGCCTACCGTCATCGTCTAAGTGCTTTTGTCCAAATAGGGCTTTGTATATTCCACATTCAATTGAGGTCTATCATCTTTCTCATTGCTTTTCTTTTCTTACATGAAGAGAGGCTGAAAAATCACTAAAAAGTTGAATAAGTANTTCTTTTCTTACGTGAAGAGAGGCTGAAAAATCACTAAAAAGTTGAATAAGTATTGTCCTCTAAATTAAACATATGAAAATATAATAAAAAAAATTGCATTAAATAATTTCATATTTTAGACTTCCTAATTTATTGCATTAAAAATTCAGATTGTGAGGGAAGAGGTAAAATCAATTTAGATGCAATGGTGCTATAGTTTATTTGTCAATTTCTGGAATTTTTTATGATGCCTATAAAATATTGTTACAATGTATTTCAATAAACACATGGTTTTTCTATCAAGGCTGCTGGCAAGATCTATGTGATTTTGATAAAGAAAACAGAGATTATACTCAGTAGTCAAATGCATGCAAGTTCTTTTCCTTCAAATCTTTCTGAGGATGAGAGTTTAGGCTAGAGGCCAACAGGTGTTATAAATCCAAAAAAAAAATTATGTTCATAGAAATTATAACCAATGGTCAAATTTATGCAAGTGTGAGATTTGAAGTAGCTTATTCTTGATAGGCCATTGCCTTATGCGCTAGAAGATTGGAATGGAATGCCATCCACGTTTGAGCCATATGGACTAAATCAATTGTATGTAATGATACATGGAACTATGGTGAAGGCACCAAGTTCTTGCTGGATTGTTTTTCTTCAATAATCTTATTACTTGAAAAACTTCAATTGTCATTGTCTTTTAACTAGGGCACTTAATGATATTTGTAAATGAAATATAATGATGAGGTTATAGAAGATGATAATTGCGGCTGTTGCAATTTAGATTCTTCGCAAGCAATAAGAATCTGAGATTGTTAAAGTAATGCTATAATGTCTTGGGTTTTTACAAAATATTATTTAATAAGGTCACTTAAAAATGCTTGTGACATTGTGGTTAATTAATTGGCAGGTGGATCTTTTCTCCACTAACAAAAGAGAGCATGTTGACGGTAAGTGTATTATCAATGTCCATGTGATCTTCTATCTATACTTATTCATTGTTGACCTTATCTCGTTTAATGTATAGCATGGTTTAATGCCTTTTAATTTTTTGATCTACAAAACCATTCCTATTGCGTTTGCTTTTTGCACTAGAAAATTTTGGTTTTTGCCATTGTTGATAATCAAAAGGTTACAATATAAGTTCCTGGTTGCAATAGGTCTCTTTGTTCTTCTTTCCCTTTTGTTGGGGTAGGAGTGTTTGTGTAGAGGGTCACTAAAACAAATGAGTAATAATTCCTGTCTAACATGGATTCCTCAGATAAAATGTGGACTGCCCTTAATAAGATAGATGCCTATGACTCATATCCTTTTCAGTTTTCTCTTTGATGGGTTCTTTTTTTTTGTGTGGTTGTAAATCTGAGCTGCTTTTATTCTTACAGACACATATTTGCCATCTAAACATACAGAGAATATAAGTCTTCTCGATAGGGATTAAAAAAAGAGGCATGACAAGGAACTACACATGGGTAAATACTATCATCCAATATGAGCAAGTTTTTGAGTAGGTGTTCTTTGATCCACCTTATATTAGCGGAAAGTAAAAAATGAAGATAACTAAGCAAAAAGAAAAAAGAAAAACATTGGACTTACGTATAGTTCACTACCTAGGTTTCATGTGGGGATATGAATGGTTGTAGTTTTTTAGGAATGACAAAGAGGAACAAATTTTTTTCTTTGCTAGAGAGAGTCTACCTATTTGGTGTAATTTTAGTATTGACCTTTTTCAGTGTTCTTTAATTTATTTAAGAGTCTACCTCTTTCTGACCTTGGCTTCAAATTAGGATTTCATTTGTTAGAGTAAGATTTATTAATTCAATTGTGATTTATTTTTCATTTTTTTGTTGGAATCAATATGAAAGTTGCTTACAGCAATTAAGATCCCGGGGCAAAGTATATTTTGATTATAGAGAAGAAATGTGTTTTATGCTAAGTTACCTTTTACAATTTGGTGTTGAGCATCAAGTTGTGTAGCCTCCTTTATCAATGCATATGAACTAGAGATCTTTCTTATGTTTTTTGAAATATCATTGGTATGGACTTTATACATTTTTCTGAAATGTGCTATGCTTAAACTTTTTGGCTGTGAAGTGTGAGGGTTTCCTTCTAACTATGTTTGTTATCTCTATTATCTCTGCTTAAACTTTGTAGATTTTTCTAGCAATTCCAATCTTCTCCTTGTGCAATATAGAGTTCAACTACTTTATTCTTATAAGAGTTTTCTTTTGAGATTTAATCAAGCTAGAAAATTTAGTAAGGTGACTTTGTCACGAGACTATATCCCATATTATAATTACAATTTAAATTTATACATATTTATAATGATAATTTGGATGACACATGGCTACTCTAATTAGGTGTCAATTTCTCTATCTTGACTAAAAATAAATGGGTGCAATGAGTAAGGTTTAGGTAATTAATAATAAGGATTTGACGATGCCTGAGTTGAGAATTAGAGCTCGGCACTCGAGTTCAGGGCAGAGCATCGAACCCTCGAGATCGGGTTGCACTGAGATCAGGTTATTTCTGAGGTCGGTCCACTATGAGGTCAGGTTTTCTTCGAGATCGGTTGTCCGGTGATTACCTGAAACACGAGCCGGTGTTTTATTTTCTGGCTCCGAAGGTCAAGTCAGTATGGTTTGAACCTGACAATGTAATATTCCAGAGATAAATGTTCGACCCCTTACCTTTGAGTGCCAGGGGCTATTTATAGGAAAACAAACTTGGACATTGCGGTATACCCAGGGTGGGCTATCGGGTCACCCGTAATAACTAGTGGGTGACCCAGTGCCTGAGCTGCTTTATTGGGCCAGTGTTTCCTCTGGGCCAAGTTTATTTGGGCTCTGAAACAGACCCACCACACTTGCCCCTCAAGAGCTCGGAGAATTGGAATCAAGATCTCCGAGTTGTAGGTCAGCATAAAAAAGACTTCTTGCCGATGTCTTTTTATCTTCTGCCCTGCCACGTGCACATTTATTATTGGTATTTCCAATATGGGGGTAATGATGGCCGCCGGAAATCGCGCGTCTCGAGATGTGAAAGGCTGCTGTGGGTATGACGTTTGTACTTCCCAAGTCAGTTAGTTAATCCTTCTATCTTTTTCAACTCTTCATAAACTAACATCCTCCTATTGGCTCCATCTGATTCATGTTTAAAACATGAAGCCAAGTCATTAATAGTACTAGTACTTCTCTCATATAAGGTACCAAACTTGTCAATATTCTCAGATACCATTTCAACTAATGAACTTTCAAACCAGTCTCTTTTTTTATTTATTTATTTTTACTTTTTTTTTACCATTTGACCTATTACCCTATTCCAACATTAGTGGTTGTTTGGGTTTCAGCAAGAGAGTCAACTGGTTCATCAAGTTCTTCTCTAACATGGGTTTTAGCATCAACATCAATATAAGCTTTTTTGTCCATTGCTTCCATAGCTCTGCATCTTCTCCATTAGCTCCATCTTTACCAAAAATTGGACCAAGTACTCTACCAAAAATTGGACCAGGTACATCAAAGTAAGGGGAGGGCTTGTTGTAAAACCCTTGAGCATTATGGTGGATATTGCCAAGAAAAATTATAGGCAACATATATATTAATTTAAGAATAAAATTGCATCAAAGAGAAATTGAATAGAAAAAAAATATCATATATTACCTTTACCCAATCTTGATATATTTTTTTGTCGACCACAATCATTTTATCCTTGTCATTCCAGCCAAACTCAATACTACCCCCTAGGCCCTATCATTTCACATATCGCAGTATAATGCTTCTTGAGTTGCTTAACCCTTGACTCAATAGGAGGGGGTAGCTCTCAAGGTACAGCTGGGCATCTTTGGAACCCCAATCTAACATGGGCTCATTGAGTTACTCATCAATTAGGGCTAAGCTCTTTGGCTCACTTTGATGAATCTGGTGATAAATTCTGGTGGGGCTTGGCCCCCGTGTATAACCCTAATCCCAAGTGGAGATTTTTGCCACTCCTAGATACTATAAAATGGCATAATCCATAGTAATCAAGACAAAGATGAGTGAATAACTTTCAAGAGCCTTGCATTAAAACATTCAGCTACACTGCACCTGTATTTTTTTTTTTTTCTTATAAGATGAACAATGAAAAGAAAGAATGTTTTCTTTCCCATGTCCTTATTGTCACTGGCTGGTAAGTCATCTTCATTTGAGCTACATTAGACGTTACTTGCTCCAGGTGCTTTAACTTTTTTTTTTTTTTCAGGTGGCCCATTTAAGTTGGATTTTGTAGTCCATTAACCAAAAACGAAAAAAGGAAAAACTTGAAGTTAATAGTCACATAAAATTGATTCATGCTAGGCCTTCAAGCTCAAAGCCCATCAACATTAATTGTAACCCCCAGTAGTTTCCTACCTGCATTAGGGTACGCATTAGCTTGAAAGTTTCTTATTCTACTTGCCAAAAGATAAAAAACAAATAAGAAAGTTTCCTATTTTGATTATCTCACAAGGGCCAAGCATGGGTATAAATTAATATGCATAATTCCACCTGCTATAACCCCTTTGCACAGCCTCCTCCTCGCCCATATACGCAAACTCTCTACAGAAAATCTTTCTTCATCTATCTACAGGTACAGATTCTCTCTTTCTGTCCACCAATTATTTGAGCTATAATTCATAATTTATGGAACATTATCAAGTTCACTAATATTCATTACATGTACTTTTCGCCCCTAACTTGTGACGCAAGTTCTCCCACGTGTGTGTGTGTTTTTTTTAAGGCTTAATTGCAATTTTAGTTCCTCTATTTTAACAACTTGAACTTTTTGGTTCTCCTTCTTTAAAAATGAACTATTGAGTCCCTCTATAGTCTATATTCATAAAATGTATAATTTTGGTCATTTTGTCTCTAAGTCAAAATTCTTAGGTTTATTTCAATGTATAAAGTTCTCTGATTCATAATCCCACCGTCCAGATTGAAGAGCTACGTCTTGTGAACCTCCTTACTAAATTTCAGCTCGATCTAACGGTGAATAAACCTAGATTTTCAGTTAGATAAAAATTTATGATTTTGGTATTTTGGGCTGAGTCCCACCGTTAGATCGAGCTGAAATTGAGTGAGGAGGTTCACAAGATGTAGTTCTTCAATCTGGACAATGAGATTATGAATTAGAAAACTTTACACCTTGAAATAAACCTAAAAATTTTGACTTAAAGAAAAAATGATCAAAATTGTACATTTTATAAATATAGAGGGACTTAATAGTTCATTTTTAAAAAATGGGACTAAAACGTTCAAGTTATTAAAATAAGGAGACTAAAATTGCAATTAAGCTTTTTTTTAATTAATTTATGAGTCTAACAGTGCTTCTCTAGTAACTCAAGATTTTGATGGTAGACGTTTGATACTCTCTTGTGCTCCTTTTTTTTTTTTTTTTTTTTTTTTTTTTTNAACTATTTTTGATAATTTGACTTGAATTAATTCTTCTTTTCCTATGTTTCTTTCTTTTCGGTACGCTTTGGAGTGACATCTGTGTCTGTTGATCTTAAGGGAACCCATGGAAGGCCAGAAAAATTCAAGCTTGAAAGCTAACCGCAAGGAAGGCCAAAAGGGTACCAAAAAAGCAATGTTTTATTAGACGTTGGTGTACCTTTGAAAAGAAAAATAATGGATCTAAATCTGAAAGAAAGAGTGCTTCAAACCAATCTGAAAAATCACCGGCAGCGGCTGAGGCGAAGCCAGTGACGATCACAGGCGACAGTGATGTGAAGCTAGCAGCTCTTGCCATGAATGATCATGAGGGGAAAGAACTGTTGGATTACCATGGCGTGATCCACTTTTTCAATGATGACAACACAGAAGGTTGTAGCGTAATGTGAGTCAGATGCTATTAGCAGCCTGCATTGTTAATTGGCTTCGGATTCCTCTACACAAATAGAACGTTTTAGTTTTGGCCTGAAGAAAACTTAGAGAGAAGATTAATATACTACCAAATTAGTAACTGATAGATTATGAAACTTATATATATTCAATGATATTGGCTTGCGAAGTTTAATATTTAAATTTTATGCATGATTTTCTTTATATAATTTTTCCATACTATTAGCTTCCCAAGTGCACCAACCACGGGATGTTAATTTAAGTGGCAAGGGACTATGCTCCTTTCCTTGTTGTCCTTGGTTTGAATACATTGGAAAATAATGTAACTGGAAATTTCTATAAATTCATTCGATTAGATGTTGATATTCTCGCTTTGAGGAAACCCTAACTAATTTTGGGATTCAATATTATTAAATTATATATATAGAATTGACTTTGCTTTCCTTTGGGATGGAGTTGGTTAAAACTTTAAAGGAGCTGAAATTGTGGTTGGTTGAGCCGAGTATCAAAAGTAAAAGATATGCCTCTTTGAAAAATATTGCCAGTGCACGTTTTATATACAGAGTGATAAGACGTGGAATAGCTTGTTCGGTTCTGTCAATAAAATCATGTTTAGAGAACTACCTTATAGTGAAACAACTCATAGTTATATTCTCTTCAACATTTCAAAACATATATTAGAGAACTACTATGCTTGTTTGGGTTTGTATATTGGTAGACCCAATTAAATTTAGCATTCTAAGACACTTAGACCTTCTGCCTAGAATCAATTTTGGGGAGCTAGCTACCACTTAATCAAACACATTGCATTCATGAATCCTTTGACTACACGGGCAATTTGTATATCCTTTAAAAATGGAGAAGGAAAATTAGTAATGTATATATCAAGTTGTGTTTCGTCTCTAATTTTATTGATAATTCTATATTTTTTTTCTTTCTCATTTTATATATGTAAGAATTTTTCCTGACTATACTATTCTCTCTCTCTCTCACTCTCTCACACACACACACACAGGACTTACATAATTTTCTTTAGAAGTTGATAATGTGATGAATCATTAAGCAAGCATAAGGATTCATTTTTGAGAAATAAAGTGAGAGAAACTTTAAAAGAGAAAATTATATTGGACAATTTGAGAAAAATTGTGGAAAATGGAAGGCCATTTTGAAGGATTATCTATCTATACAAGTAGATAAAGGATATACCTGGAAAATTAACTTAAATAATGCATTTTAATTAATTATGTAATTAGGTTAGTTTTTAAAATATTTACCAAAATGGGTCAGTTTTTAAACCTAATAAACGCCAATTAGTTTTCGTAATAAAACGCCAAATCATATGCGCGTTTTAATCAATAAATGCCAAGTTAAAAATGCGTTTTATGTAATAAACGCCAAAATGATAAAGTGTACAAAACACAGATTCAAAATTAGACGCTGACATGGACCTCGGGACTCATGAAAACGCTGAAATCATATTTGTTTTTTCCTCTGTAAAATGCAGAATCATTTCGGTGTTTTATACATAAAATGTGGATTTGATTCTGCATTTTTTAGAGGAAAATACGGATTTCAATTTGGCGTTTTCAAGACTCCCAAGGTCAATGCATTTGACCGTTAAGCCTTTTCACTCCCCACCCCTTCACTTTCACCTTCATCCTCCGGCCTCATTCTCTTCTCCCTTTCTCCATTGCATTTTCCTCTCCGGCCATCTCCTCTCCCTTTGTCATTTTCATACAGTGTCTCTCAGTGTCATTTTCACTCTTCACTTATACAGATGGCCTTACCTGGACCAATAGATAACTCTTTGTTAAGTTTACAACCAAACCATATTTCGAATGATATATGGAACAATGAGGTTAGTAAAATTTTAACTTATCTTTTGGTATAAATTTGTTAAGATTATGAGTTACAAGTTTGTCTTAATTATTTACTACATTTTTATTTCTAATTATTAAATTGTTAGAGTTAAATTGGTAGTTTAGATTTTAAGTTATATTTTTATTAATTTGTCTTAATATAGTTTAGATTAAAAAAGTTTTCTTAATTTGTTAGTTTTAAGTTCTTAGTAGTATTTATTTAACTAGTATAATTGATTAGTTAGTTTAAATTTGTTATTAAGATTAAATATTGGGGACTGTTTGGTTATTTTTCCATCATATGCTTGCTGCCTTCTTGAGATATTGCACAAATGGGATAAATGGTTCTTTATACTTTAACTTCTGGTTCGTGCTTGCTGGCTTTTATTTGCAGACCTTGGCTTTGATTTGAAGTGGCTTGTTCAGTTTTATAAATTGTGCTTGAGTTGTTTTAGAATGGTGTAGGAACTGTTAGAAAAATGATAATGGAGACTAACTAGGTTGGCTTTGAGGCGTGAACAATTACACTGTCTTGAGTGTAATATTGCTTCTCTATAAAAGCAAGTTACCCCAGGATACAACAAAGCCCTCAAAAACTCTCAATGGAAAAGTGAATTCTAATGCATTAGGGTGTTCCCTTTTATAGAGTTGAAAAGACACGAATGAACAAATATAATTGGTCAGAAATTAACAGACATAATTGTCTATTCGGAATAGTCACAATTATCTGTTTAGAATAGTCACAGCAGTCTGTTCAAAACAGACACAATTGTCTATTCGAGTTTATTCATCTGAACCTGTTAATTTAATTAACTACCATCCGAATCGGGTCAAACCGACCCGACCCGGTCCGGTCCAGATATTAAAACCAATATTAAAATATTTGTCAAATCAAAGACCATTAATGGACTTTGTCTTGCTAGGCTATTTGGGCTTGTGCCCATTTAACTAAAGTTACTTTATAACTTTAGTTTGCATTTATAAATTCTTTTACATACTCTAAGTTAACCAATGTGGGACTTGGTTAATTATTAACATATTTACAAACTATTTCAACAGGAACTTTATTGGGGTTTTAATATCAACACATGTAAAAGATTTTGAGCCTCTCCGTGTGTGAGAATTGTATATATAATTCTTCTCTAGTTCAGGTTTCTAGGCTTGGATCTGGTGTCTGTTGTTAATCGTTGTAATGTATGTAAATATGCTTGAATTAGAACAAGTTTTAGCACTTGCTTTTAATTTAGTTCATTGTTGTTTCCATAATTCAGCATTTTGATCCCAGGACACTATTTGTCAAAACTCTTCCTCATACGATCATATTTTCTCTGTTTCTGGTGGTTTCTGGTTTGTGTGTAGTCTTAATTGCTGGATATATATTTGCTGAATATATTTGTCTGCTCATGTGCTTTTACTGTCTGTACATGTGGCTTAGCTTTTACTGGCTTCTGTTCAATGTTCATGTGGTTTAGTTCATAAGCATGCAGAAATCCATACTTTGTTTTTTCTCTGCTGCAATATTCCAAAATCTGTTCAAAGTGCTGGAATTTTCTGTTATTTCTTTAGGTTATGTTCAGCATTTTTCTGCTTTTTTTTTTTGGGGTACATCTTGCTGCAATTTTATACAATGTTAAGATTTGTGTTTTGGCATCATTGTTGTAACTATTAATTTGTTCTTGCTTATTTTTTACTAGTTCGATTGTTTCTTGTGAGGACCTTAGGCATGGTTTGTACAATTCTTAGAAATGTTGAGTTACAATTTTTTTTCAAAGTCCAACTTGCTGCCATTGGGGTTTCAAGATTTTTTGATCTGGGTTTTGGTTGTAATTTGTGATTGCCCCTAATGAGATTAATGCATCTTAGCCATATTCTTGTATTGTGTTTGATATCTGATTTGGCTTGCATGAAACCATAATGGAAAGTTTGTTAGATGACTTGCCTTCTGCCACCTTTTAGTGCCCAAAATAAATTTTATTTCGTGATTGTAATAGCATGGTTATAATCTTCATGTTGTTTGTTTTGTTTAGCAAGTCTGTTAATAACATGATTTCTAGTGATTTTCTTTTTATATGAAAATTAAATTTTTTAATTACATTTTGGGCTCAATTCTTTTTCATCCCTAGGAGAGAATGGTAAGTTGTTAGTAAATCAAACCTGTCCTTGTTTGATGCTGTCTTGTTGATATTTCAGCAGCTTGATTTTTATCCCTTGGTTTAATATTCTAAATTTGAGTTTTGTTTGGTTTGAATTTTACTACGTAGGGTGCTGTTTTCTTGCTTTTTTGGTACAATTATGTTCTTTTTTTAATAATAAAATGTTGAAAGTGAGGAATTGTTTGGGGATTGATTTGAAGCTATTTCTGTTCTATTTTTTTTCTTAATAATCCTGAAAGAATGTAAGCTTGTTAAATTTACAGGAGCACAATTCTTTCAAGTTATGCAATAATAAGCTTTGAAAACATATTTTAATCTACGCATATTAAATTATTGTAGTCTAATCATTATAAAATTCAAATATAAAATTAGAAAATTTTATCTATTATTTTTAAATTATATTTATTTATATATAATATTAATTATATAATTATAGTCTATTTCTACAATATATACTGAGTATGTCAATGTTCTATGATCAATTAATTGATTTTAATGCATGTACTGCTAATATAGATACTAATTTGTATTAGATATACAAATGGATATCCTTGGGAAAAAAAAAAGGAACGCTTCAAGTTTGTGGAAGGTATCTATGTCACTCATAAAGGTTCGTACATGCTTTTATAAAATACCTCTTCTCTTTGTTTTTTTTCCTACTTACTTTTACAAATCCATCTCAAATTCTTTTCTTTTTCTCCCAAAGAATGAGGTTTGTGTTCTTTGCCGTGTGGTTTGCTTCTACATCTACAGTTTGTATGCTTTTTTATTTTTATTTTGGAGGCTTTGGTTCTAATCTCTACAGATTTCTGCATTTGACTACTAGATATTCCAGTCAACTATTTTTTCTTTATCTTTCCTTCTATTTTGGTTTTTGAAAAAAAAAAAAAGAAAAACAAGGAAATAAAAAAAAATAAAACTAGACTTCCCATTAGTTTAGTTAAATTAAGTTGAAGTTGCATTCTTTTTTCTCTAGTACTTAGACAATTGGGTTGAAAATTTGACATTTAGTTGTGAAAGGAAAGGATTTTTATTAGAAATATTTTTATTTATTATATTTAATAAAATATATTTATTATATTTGGGAAAAATAAAAAATGTGCGTTTTATCCCCAATCCTCAAACGGGCGTCCAAAAATAAAAATAAAAGAAAAACAAGGAAATATAACAAAAATAAAACTAGACTTCCCATTAGTTTAGTTAAATTAAGTTGAAGTTGCATTCTTTTTTCTCTAGTACTTAGACAATTGGGTTGAAAATTTGACATTTAGTTGTGAAAGGAAAGGATTTTTATTAGAAATATTTTTATTTATTATATTTAATAAAATATATTTATTATATTTAGGGAAAAATCCAAAAAATTCCTATGAACTATACTCTTGTTGCACTTTACCTCCCATGCTTAAAAAACGTAAGAAAGACTTCATTCAACTACGAAAATGTGCGTTTTATCCCCAATCCTCAAACGGGCGACCAAAAATAGACAGCAAGTGTCACGTGCCTAGCACGTGAAGTGCTTAAATGGCTAATTCTGCTTAAAACTCATATTAAGTGCGCATGTGAAGGGCACATGACTTAAACACCAAAAATCATTCTTTCTCCTCAATTTTGCTTTTGATTTGGGGATTTTCAGAGAAATTCTTAGAGACTGAGAGAGACATTTTTTGAAAGAACTACGTTGAAAGTCAAATGCTGTGGGTTCTCGATTGCGCTTAGCAAGAAATTGCGATACGTTGGATTTGAGGTCATAGCTCGGTTTGATAGCTTAATCTTTTTGAGCCAGTTCTTTCTTTGTTGGACTCATGGACCCAAAAAATTGATACCAAGTAATCCAAAAGAAAATTGAACTTTGTAAATTTTGTTTGGTGTTGTTTTTGTTTGTAAATGCAAACTGTTTATTCCTTCTCGCCTAAAATAAATGGAAGTGCTCATATGAATTTTGATTAAAATGTACTTGTTCCTTTGGAAAATGGTTGGGAATTTTTTGTTTGATTTGTTGAGTAAGAGAGAAATATTGACACACAACATGGAAAGAAATTTGGTGTTATTTTGCATATGGTTTAGGCATTTTGCACGTGAATATTGCTGTTTCACATTGAGGAACATGGTTTAGGCTTTGGGCTTTTTTGTCATGTGGTCCTGGAGCTACTGTGCTGTGATGTGGTCCTAACATGTGTTCTTTTTTATTACAACATGAATTATATAGGGTTTGAGTTGTATAATGGAGGAGCACTCATGTATTTTCCCTCATGAGATATGAAAGTGGGGTTAAGGAAACAATAGAGGACTTTGATATTGATTATTTATCTGTAACTCATTTGAGTAAGCATATAATTGAAGAAGGGTATGGAAATGCTGAGTTTGTGTGGTATAAGTTCGATGATGAGTTTTTTGAGGATGAGATTAAGCCCTTTCTTAGTGACAAGGATGTGAGGCATATTTTGAATAGCATAGGTAACAGAACTAATAATGTGTTACAATTATTTCTTTAGCACTATGTGGACACACCTAAAGTCAGTGAGGTGCCGTTGAGACTAACAGCTGAACCTCATATGGACATGTGGACATGGCTGATGAGAAGGGTAATGAAAATGCTAGTGCAAGAGACAATGCTGAAATACCAATGGTAGAAGGTGGAGGTGGGGGTGAGGGTGAGAGTGAGGAAGTAAATTTCGATGACAGTGATTATGCTGAGTATGTAGATTTATTTTGTGATAATGAGAAAGATTTCAGTTGGTTGTCTGATGATATGGGACATACTGGGCCTTGTAATAAAGCTGGCCTAAGTGCTGAGGCAAAGGCAGAGGGCGAGGGCCAAGGCCCAAGTGCTGAGGTAGAGGCCGAGGGCCAAGGCCCAAGTGTTGAGGAAGTGAGAGGAGGTTGAAGGCCCACAATTGTACTAGATCATGATGGTGAGGCCCAGAGTGATTATAGTGACTCTGAGGTTTTGTGTAGCCTGGATGAGGAAGGTAGTGATCAACCCAAGAGAAATAGATACCCAAAGTTTAACCATCACAATGACATGAAGAAAAAAAAAAGGCTTTAAGTTAGTATGTAGTTTGCCAACTTTAGGGTTTTTAGGGATGCCTTGAAATAGTACTGCATCGAGAATGACATTGACTTCATATATAAGAAAAATGAGGCAGCAAGAATAACTGTTGAGTGCAAAAGGAAGTGTGGCTGGAGGATGCATGCCTCTAAGAACCAAGAAGGCAGTACTTTTCAAATCAAGTAATGGGGAAATCAAGAGTATACTGACTGTGCTTGGGAAAATAACAATTGGAAGGAAAATTCTGCTTGGCTGGTCAGTAAATATTAGGATCATATTCAAGATAACAAGGGAAAATGAGAGAATGATGTTTTCATAAATTAAGTGGCACAAGATTACTCTACTCAAGTGTCAAGGTGGCAAGTGTACAGAGCCAATAAATCTGCAAATTAGAAAATTGAAGGTACACACAATGAGCAATATGCTCTATTATGGAGTTACTGTGCAGCAGTCTTGCTTTATAACCCAGGTTTTACATTGAAGGTGAAGGTGAAAAATAGGTATTTTTAGAGATTGTATGTGTGTTTGGATGTTGCCAAGAGGGGGTTTAAGTTCTGCAGGCTTCTCATACATCTAGATTTTTGCTTCCTGAAAGCAGGGATGGGTGGCATGTTACTGGCTGCTGTGGGAAGGGATGCAAATGACAACATGTTTTCCATTGTATATGCAACATGTGAAGCAAAAGTGAATGAGACAAGAGAGTGGTTCTTAGAGATCTTGATAGCTGATATTGGACCTTCTAATGAACATGGTTGAATCTTAGCAAAAGTGAATGAGACAAGAGAGTGGTTCTTAGAGATCTTGATAGTTGATATTGGACCTTCTAATGAACATGGTTGAATCTTCATGTCTGACCAACAAAAGGTAATGACCTATCCATGTGTGTTTTGGTTTACTGTTTCCCAAGTTTAAACTTGTTTTAAGTTCAGATTATAACTGTATATATGTTTCACTGTTTAACAATATAGGGCTTGAAAGAGGTTTTGGCTGAGATGGGGGTAAAGCACAAATTTTGTGTTAGACATTTATATGACTGAGGATGAAATGTGCCAATTGTGGCCAGTTTGACCATAAAACTCGCACTTGCAAGAGACCTGTCAACCCTAATAGAAGGGTATATAAGAAGAAGTCTGGTGCTAATAATCTTGTGAGTAACCAATTTGTAAAAAATAATTGCATGACTTGTATGAAAAGAAAGTCAAATGCTGTGGGTTCTCGATTGCGCTTAGCAAGAAATTGTGATACGTTGGATTTGAGGTCATAGCTCGGTTTGATAGCTTAATCTTTTTGAGCCAGTTCTTTCTTTGTTGAACTCATGGACCCAAAAAATTGATACCAGGTAATCCAAAAGAAAATTGAACTTTGTAAATTTTGTTTGGTGTTGTTTTTGTTTGTAAATGCAAACTGTTTATTCCTTCTCTCCTAAAATAAATGGAAGTGCTCATATGAATTTTGATTAAAATGTACTTGTTCCTTTGGAAAATGGTTGGGAATTTTTTGTTTGATTTGTTGAGTAAGAGAGAAATATTGACACACAACATGGAAAGAAATTTGGTGTTATTTTGCATATGGTTTAGGCATTTTGCACGTGAATATTGCTGTTTCACATTGAGGAACATGTTTTAGGCTTTGGGCTTTTTTGTCATGTGGTCCTGGAGCTACTGTGCTGTGATGTGGTCCTAACATGTGTTCTTTTTTATTACAACATGAATTATATAGGGTTTGAGTTGTATAATGGAGGAGCACTCATGTATTTTCCCTCATGAGATATGAAAGTGGGGTTAAGGAAACAATAGAGGACTTTGATATTGATTATTTATCTGTAACTCATTTGAGTAAGCATATAATTGAAGAAGGGTATGGAAATGCTGAGTTTGTGTGGTATAAGTTCGATGATGAGTTTTTTGAGGATGAGATTAAGCCCTTTCTTAGTGACAAGGATGTGAGGCAGATTTTGAATAGCATAGGTAACAGAACTAATAATGTGTTACAATTATTTGTTTAGAACTATGTGGACACACCTAAAGTCAGTGAGGTGCCGTTGAGACTAACAGCTGAACCTCATGTGGACATGTGGACATGGCTGATGAGAAGGGTAATGAAAATGCTAGTGCAAGAGACAATGCTGAAATACCAATGGTAGAAGGTGGAGGTGGGGTGAGGGTGAGGGTGAGAGTGAGGAAGTAAATTTCGATGACAGTGATTATGCTGAGTATGTAGATTTATTTTGTGATAATGAGAAAGATTTCAGTTGGTTGTCTGATGATATGGGACATACTGGGCCTTGTAATAAAGCTGGCCTAAGTGCTGAGGCAAAGGCAGAGGGCGAGGGCCAAGGCCCAACTGCTGAAGTAGAGGCCGAGGGCCAAGGCCCAAGTGTTGAGGAAGTGAGAGGAGGTCGAAGGCCCACAATTGTACTAGATCATGATGGTAAGGCCCAGAGTGATTATGGTGACTCTGAGGTTTTGTGTAGCCTGGATGAGGAAGGCAGTGATCAACCCAAGAGAAATAGATACCCAGAGTTTAACCATCACAATGACATGAAGAAAAAAATAAGGCTTTAAGTTAGTATGTAGTTTGCCAACTTTAGGGTTTTTAGGGATGCCTTGAAATAGTACTGCATCGAGAATGACATTGACTTCATATATAAGAAAAATGAGGCAGCAAGAATAACTATTGAGTGCAAAAGGAAGTATGGCTGGAGGATGCATGCCTCTAAGAACCAAGAAGGCAGTACTTTTCAAATCAAGTAATGGGGAAATCAAGAGTATACTGACTGTGCTTGGGAAAATAACAATTGGAAGGAAAATTCTGCTTGGCTGGTCAGTAAATATTAGGATCATATTCGAGATAACAAGGGGAAATGAGAGAATGATGTTTTCATAAATCAAGTGGCACAAGATTACTCTACTCAAGTGTCAAGGTGGCAAGTGTACAGAGCCAATAAATCTGCAAATTAGAAAATTGAAGGTACACACAATGAGCAATATGCTCTATTATGGAGTTACTGTGCAGCAGTCTTGCTTTATAACCCAGGTTCTACACTGAAGGTAAAGGTGAAAAATAGGTATTTTCAAAGATTGTATGTGTGTTTGGATGTTGCCAAGAGGGGGTTTAAGTTCTGCAGGCTTCTCATACATCTAGATTTTTGCTTCCTGAAAGCAGGGATGGGTGGCATGTTACTGGCTGCTGTGGGAAGGGATGCAAATGACAACATGTTTTCCATTGTATATGCAGAATGTGAAGCAAAAGTGAATGAGACAAGAGAGTGGTTCTTAGAGCTCTTGATAGCTGATATTGGACCTTCTAATGAACATGGTTGAATCTTCATGTCTGACCAACAAAAGGTAATGACCTATCCATGTGTGTTTTGGTTTACTGTTTCCCAAGTTTAAACTTGTTTTAAGTTCAGATTATAACTGTATATATGTTTCACTGTTTAACAATATAGGGCTTGAAAGAGGTTTTGGCTGAGATGGGGGTAAAGCACAAATTTTGTTTTAGACATTTATATGACTGAGGATGAAATGTGCCAATTGTGGCTAGTTTGACCATAAAACTCGCACTTGCAAGAGACCTGTCAACCCTAATAGAAGGGTATATAAGAAGAAGTCTGGTGCTAATAATCCTGTGAGTAACCAATTTGTAAAAAATAATTGCATGACTTGTATGAAATTTTTTACTAATGTTTAATTCCATATTTTGGCTCCAGGTTGGAAGAAGAAAGAAGGTTGTGGCCCACAATGCCCAAAGTGCATTAAGTGTTGCCAATCCCTCATGTGAAGGAGAAGAACAAAGTCAAGCAAGTGCTGCTATGACACACCAACATGATGCACAAGGTTTAAAAAGGCAGACCACATTGATTGGTGAATGAGCCTTTATGACACAACCACCCACTAGACAAGCATCAATGACAGATGAAACTCACATGGAAAAGTCCAAATCCATGGGTAAAAGAAGAGCAGGATAAACACAATAGCAACTGTGTCAACTGTGTGGGCCACTTGCTGTCTTTCATTATTTTTTGCTTTTTTAGATAAGGCCAACCAGACTATTGTGCCTTTTGAGGTGTTTAGTTGGCCATTTGTGAGCTAATTATATTTTTTGTAATGGTCTCAGAAGATGTATAAATATTTAGGCACTTTTTAAATAGGGAAGTTTATGGCTCAGCTATGAACCATTGTGAGTCACTTGTAATTGAAGTTAACATTATGTTCATTTTCAGATGAATCAATAATGAACGATGTTGGCAATATAGTTTTCAGATGCTTATTGTCTTCATTTCATCTTGTATTCTTGCCTGGCTATGTCCTGCATTATTACTGTTAGCAACTTGTTTTATTGCAAAAGTTTTGAAATACTATTTAATTCTGGTTTGCTACCAGAAATTGTTGAACTATGTTTCAAATTTGGTTTGCTGCCATAGGACTTGAATTGTGATTGATTTCTGGTTTGCCTATTGGATTATTATTTTATTGCACATTTTCAGGTATACTCTTCAATTTTGGTGCACATGATGTAAATCTAGTTTCATTTTACAATTATGGGATGTTATTAAAATNGAACGATGTTGGCAATATAGTTTTCAGATGCTTATTGTCTTCATTTCATCTTGTATTCTTGCCTGGCTATGTCCTGCATTATTACTGTTAGCAACTTGTTTTATTGCAAAAGTTTTGAAATACTATTTAATTCTGGTTTGCTACCAGAAATTGTTGAACTATGTTTCAAATTTGGTTTGCTGCCATAGGACTTGAATTGTGATTGATTTCTGGTTTGCCTGTTGGATTATTATTTTATTGCACATTTTCAGGTATACTCTTCAATTTTGGTGCACATGATGTAAATCTAGTTTCATTTTACAATTATCGGATGTTATTAAAATTTGGTTTCATATTGTTGAGTTCTGGTTTAATCATACGAAATTCTTTTTTGCTGCCATATGTCTTGAACTATGATTGATTTCTGGTTATGTTATTAAAATATGGTTTCATACTGTTGAGTTCTGGTTTAATCATACGAAATTCTTTTTTGCTGCCATATGTCTTGAACTATGATTGATTTCTAGTTTGCATGTTGGATTATGGTTTGCCTGTTGGATTATGGTTTTATTGCACATTTTCTGGTATACTCTTCAATTCTGGTGCACATGATGTAAATCTGGTTCCATTTTGAAATTCTGGTATGTTATTAAAATCTAGTTTCATTTTGGAATTCTAGTTTCTCATGATGTTCTACTTGACTTGCTATGTCAGCTGCTTCAGACTTAGGAAATGAAGGTCATTTTGTTACAATGACCTATTATGTGCAAGGCGGCATAATAATGATTTATGTGGCTTATGTATTTAAATTCCTTATATCAGAGACCAACCACTGATCAATTTAATTTACATCATATCTACTACACCCAAAAAATCTCCTGCTTGGGTTCTTTTCAGTCCAAGAACTTTGCATGCGGCATGGAAGAGCACAGTGGCACCTCTGGACGTCTTCACCATAAATTCTAAATGTCTTTCCAACACTGTCGGAAGACATTAATCACTTCGACCCAGAGTTCCAAATCTTTAGCTGATTTAAAACCCACAAGGTTTGGGGTCCAATTCCTTCTTCTATCTCTCAAAAAATGACTCTTTCAGTCTCTAGGGATATCACCAACAAATCCCCAAATCAGAAGTAAAATCGGGGAGAGAGAATGATTTTTGATGTTTAAGTTACCACGTGCCCCTCACATGCGCACTTATCTGAGTTTTAAGCGGGATTAGCCCTTTAAGCACTTCATGTGCCAGGCATGTGACACTTTTCGTCTATTTTTGGACGCCTGTTTGGGAATTGGGGGTAAAACGCACATTTTCGTAGTTGAAGGAGGTCTTTCATACGTTTTTGAAGCATGGGAGATAAAATGCAACAAGAGTATAATTTAGGAAATTTTTTTAGACTTTTTCCTTATATTTAATAAAATATTAATTTTGAAAATTTAATTTGTCTTCTATTTTAAATATATAATGATATAAATAATAATAATGAAATATAAATAGTTGATTGAATTTCTTTTTTATTTATATATTTATTTTATATTTTTTAATTAATATAAATTAATCATATATGATCTATCTAATGGAGCTAAAGAGAAAGGAAAAAGTTAAATGGCTCATTGAATAATTGTTTAAAAAAAAGAGTTTTCATATAAAATATGATAATTCTGAAAAGATTTTTTTTTTTTCTGTTTATTGACAAGAAGACATTACTTAAACCAATGTCAATAAAACTTTCCATCTTTTGATTCTTTGGTGTTATAAGTTTTGTTTCCTTGTTCGGAGTTTAGTTTGGTTTCTCTTGTATCACTAACTAATAGTATCTATTTTGTATGGTTAGTGAACTAATCTTTGGGTTACTTTGATTTTGTTTGTTGATTTTTAACTTCTTTATCTTTGCGTCATACTTTTCTTTTTTCTGTCATTTGCTTACCAGCTTTGTTGATGTGACATTCAAGTAGGGAAATGATTGAAATGGATAGCTCATGAGAAATATTTACTAAGAAGGAAGCATTAACCAATTCACTAGATTGTTAATCAAGTTAAGATGTGGTTAATGCTTCCCTTGTAGTAAATATTTATTCAAGACTATCATTTTTTAGTTATTTCCCCTTCTTTGTTCCTTTATGAACTTGCAACGGAGAGTTATAGTGGCAGTGAAATGGCGTACCATTGACCTACATTGTATACCCGAACTTATCCAGTATGTTGTTTGTTTCAACTTTTAATTTTGATTTGGATTCAAAATGAACAAAAGTTCAATTAATTTGTTTCAAATTTCTTCCTCATTTGTTGCCATGCCTGGGATAGTCACCGAAAATGGAATGGCTGGCAAAGTGCGTCAAGGACACATACATCAAATTCTTTGAGGATAAGAATCACGCGAACTAGGAATCATTGTGCGCCACAACGACCCTTCTCTTTGCCAATGCTTGTATGATTCTCTTTTTCTATGCCTCTTTGGATTCTATTAATTGAAGATAGGAATTTTGTTATTCTTTTTGAAGTTTATATCAATTTTATCGCCAACTCATGTTGCTATATTAGTTAAAATTTAAATTTGTGATAACTTTATTTTTGTGTAGTGTGGAACCAGCCTATAATGACAGTTCTAGACCGTAACTTTATAGCTTGGTGAAGCTTTTGTGGCTAAAGATTAGCTTTTCAATTTAGCTCACTGATTTATACTGTTTTGTCTCAGTAGATTTTGAGTCAAGCTGAATTTGGAGTTTTTACATCTTAGAAGCTTGTAATTGAACGACCAAGCTTGGTTTATGCATTTGAACTTTAGTGGGGATTTTCTCACGAAACATTTTTTTTTTGTGTGAGAAATCGCTTGTGAGAAATTACGTGAGAAAATTTCATCAGAAATTTAATTTCAACAAAAACTTCTAATGAAAATTTTTTCCTTAAGATAAATCATGAGAAATTTCTCGAGAAAATTATGTGAGAAATTGAATTTCACGCTACAAAGTTTTCCGTGACAAATGAAATGAAATGTTTCACTAAAGTTAAAATTAGGGTTTTCAAATTTTCAACACCTTATTTCCTTCACGCAGTCATTCCTCAATCGGCAAATAGCTCTAATTTTCCCTTTCTTTTCTCCCCTTTCTCGGTCCTCCTCAATTCCACTATTCTAGCTGATGCATGGAAGGGTTTGTGGCGATCCACCACTAGCCAAAGCAAAGCGCGGAAACGGCCTTTAAACACATTAAAGCATGTAGTTCTCAAAAAATTATTTGAAGAGAAAAAGCATCTCGTATAGCATGCGATGTATAGCTAAGTCAAGGACGTTCAAAGTTTTGCGTCCAGCATTACACCACGGCCATGACAGTTCCACGCATTCACTCGCATGCCATGAACCATATAAATCAATCTTCTCTACCATCTATCGGAATCCCCAAGAGGTCAACCATCTTAGCAATACGCTCGAGCACGATTAACTGTGGAGTTCTTATGTGATTTGGTGCCCCTTTTAAGCAAAAGGAACAGTGCAAAGGACCTCTACCCATTTTGTTGCGCGCAGATCTCGAAAAGTTTTATGAAATGAAAAAAATATCTCTTAAAACGAGTGGTCGTGCAGAACGTTATGGCCATCCAAAGTTTCACGTCTAGTATTGCATCACGACAATGACAAATTTCACATATTCACAAGCTTGCCCAAAGTTTGTCAATTAATATTCTGCAATGTACATCATGGTTATAGGCTCGTACACTACAAGAAAACATGCAATTTCTCACTAAAAAATATTTCGTGAGAAAATTGAATTTTTGATAGAATTTCTCGCAGAATTTCTTTGGAAAAACTTTTCCGCGAGAAATTTTTGAGAAAATTTCTTCAGAAATTCAATTTACTTAACTTCTCACTAAAATTTTTTTCTTAAGAAAAACTGTGAGAAATTTCCAAGAAAATTTTTTTCGTGAGAAATTTCTCAAGAAAATTATGTAAGAAATTGAATTTCTCGCGACAAAGTTTTCCATGACAAATGGAATGCGCCATTTTACTAAAGTTAAAATTAGGGTTTTCAAATTTCTCACAAAAAAATTTCAGGAGAAATTAGGGTTTTCAATTTAAACAACTTCTCATGGAAATTTTTTCCTTAAGAAAAACTTTGAGAAATTTCCACAAGCTGCATCTTATCTCCCTCACGTAGCCATCATGTCATCTACAAACAATTCTCATTTTCCCTCTCTTCTCTCCCCGTTCTCGGTCCTCCTCAATTCTATTGTTCTAGCTGACGCACCGATGGGTTTGCATTGGTCTTTAAGTACATTGCAGCATGTAGTTCTCGGAAAATTATTTGAAGAGAAAAAGAAAACATCTAGTATAGTGTGCACCGCAGAGCGAAGTCAAGGACGTTCAAAGTTGTGCGTCCAGCATTACGTCATAGCAATGAGGGTTCCACGCATTCTCTACGTGCCACGAACCATATAAATCAATCTTCTCTGCCATCTATCGTGGTTAAGTGATCTTGCAATCTGTGCAACTACGGGAAGAAAGAACACAAGGAATCCCTAGGAGGTCAACCATCCTAGCAATACTCCCGCTCAAGCACGATTAACTGTGCAATTCTTACGCGATCTGGGGCCCTTTTTAGGCAAAAAGAATAGTGCAAAGGACCTCCAACCATTTTGTTGAGCGCAGATCTTGAAAAGCTTTATGAAATGAAAAAAAAAAAAAAAAAACATCTTGTAAAACAAGTGGTTATGCACAAAGTTATGGTTGTCCAAAATTTCAGGTCCGGTATTGTGTCATGGCAATGACAGTTTCACATGTTCACTAGCGTGCCCAGAGCTTTGTCAATCAATATTCTGCCATGTACATCGTGGTTATAGGCTCTCACACTACAAGAAAATACGCAATTTCTCACGAAAAAATGTTCCGTCAGAAAATCGAATTTTTGATTAAAATTTTCTAGAATTTCCTTGGAAAACTTTTTTTGCATGGGAAATTACGTGAGAAAGTTTCTTCAGAAATTCAATTTAAACGTCTTAGAAAAAATTTTCCTTAAGAAAAATTGTGAGAAATTTCCACGAAAATTTTTTTCGTGAGAAATTTCTCGAGAAAATTATGTGAGAAATTGAATTTCACACAACAAAGTTTTTCGTGACAAATGGAACATGCTATTTCACTAAAGTTAAAATTAGGGTTTTCAAATTTCTCATGGAAAAATTTCGAGAGAAAACTGCACCATATCTCTCTCACACAACGATCCTTTCATCTACAAACAACTCTTATTTTCCCTCTCTTCTCTCCCCATTCTCGGTCCTCCTCAATTCCACATTTCTAGCTGGCGTACCAAAGGGTTTATGCCGGTCCACCATTAGCCAAAACAAAGCACACAAATGGCCTTTAAGCACATTGAAGTGTGTAGTCCTCAAAAAATTATTTGAAAAGAAAAAGAAAACATCTCATATAGCATGCACCACAAAGCAAAGTCAAGGACGTTCAAAGTTGTGCGTCCAACATTATGTCATGGCAATGAGGGTTCCACGCATTTTCTCGCGTGCCACGAACCATATAAATCAATCTTCTCTGCCATCTATCATGGTTAAGTGCTCTTGCAATCTGTGTGGCTACAAGAAGAAAGAACACAAAGAATCCCCAGTTGGTTAACCCTCTTAGCACTACTCTCACTCGAGCACACTTAACTGTGGAGTTTTGATGTGATCCAGTGCCCCTGTTAGGTAAAAAGAATAGCACAAAGGACATGTAGTTGGTTTTTTGTGTGTAGATCTCGAAAAATTTTATGAAATGAAAAAAAAAACATCTCGTAAAACGAGCGATCGAGTGCAAAGTTATGACCGTCAAAAGTTTCACATCTAGTATTTAGTCACGACAATGATGGTTTCACATATTCACTAGTGTGCCCTGTCAATCAATATTCTGCCTCGTACACGAAAAAAATGTTTTGTGTGAAAATTGAATTTCTTATGGAATTTTCTAGGATTTCTTGCAGAATTTTTTTGGTTAAACTTTTCCGCAAGAAAATTGTGAGAAAATGTCATCAGAAATTCAATTTAAACTTCTCACGGAATTTTTTTTTCTTGATAAAAATCGTGAGAAATTTGCACTAAAATTTTTTCAGTGAGAAATTTCTCGAGAAAATTATGTGAAAAATTGGATTTCTCGTGGTAAAGTTTTTTGTGACAAACAAAACACACCATTTCACTAAAGTTGATATTAGGGTTTTCACAAGAAAAAATTTCGTGAGAAAAATACATCTTATCTCTATCACGCAGCCATCCCTCAATCTGCAAACAACTCTAATTTTCCCTTCCTTGTCTCCCCCTTCTCGGTCCTCCTCAATTCCACCGTTCTAGCTGACATACCGAAAGGTTTGTGGCAGTGCACCATTAGCCAAAATGAAACGTGCAAACGCCCTAAAGTCACACGCTATATGAGATCAAGAAAACATCTCGTACAACATAGGCAATGAGCGAAATCAAGGACGTTCAAAGTTGTTCATCCAGCATTATGTCATGGCCATGACAGTCCCACACATTCTCTCCCATTCCACAAACCATATAAATTAATCTTCTCCGTCATCTATCGTGGTTAGGTGCTCTTGCAATCTGTGCGGCTACAGGAAGAAAGAATACAAGGAATCCCTAGGAGGTCAACCATCCTAACACTACTCTCGCTTGAGCACGCTTAGCTGTGGATTTTTTATGTGATCTAGTGCCCCTTTTAGGCAAAACGAACAGCGACAAGGACCTTTGGCAGTTTTGTTGCGCACATATCTCAAAATGTTTCATGCAATAAAAAAAACATTTTGTAAAACGAGCGGTCGAGCACAATGTTAATGTCATCCAAAGTTTCACATTTAGTATTGCGTCATGGCAATGACAATTTCTCATGTTCACTAGCATGCCCATGGCCTTGTCGATCAATATTTTGCCCCGTACATCGTGGTTATATGCTCTTACACTATAAGAAAACACAATTTCTCGCGAAAAACTTCTTTGGGAGAATTTCTTGCAAAATTTCTTTGGGAAAACTTTTCCACGATAAAATTTTGTAAGAAATTACATTAGAAAATTTTATCAAAAATTCAATTTAAACAAGAAATTTCCACATAAAATTTTTTTGTGAGAAATTTATATAGAAAACTAGGTGAGAAATTGAATTTCTCGTGTCGTTTCACTAAAATTAAAATTAGGATTTTCAAATTTCTCGCAAAAAAATTGTGAGAAAAGTGCATATTATCTCCCTCACGCAGCCATCCTTCCATCTGCAAACAACTTTCATTGTCCCTCTCTTTTATACCCTTTCTCAGTCCTCCTTAATTCCACCGTTCTAGCTAACGCACCGAAGAGTTTGCGGCGGTCCACCATTAGCCAAAACGAGGCGCGCAAACGGTCTTTAGGCACATCCTAGCACTACTCTCGCTCTAGTAGGCTTAACTGTGGAGTTCTAATGCAATCTAGTGCCCTTTTTAGGGGGGAAAAAAAAAGGAACAGCGAAAAGGACCTTTAGCCGGTTTGTTGCGCACAAATCTTGAAAAGTTTTATGCAATTAAAAAAGCATCTTGTAAAACGAGCGATCGAGCACAATGTTATAGTTGTCCAAAGTTTACGTTGAAACTACATGAGTTCACTAAGGTGGAACATGATCCGCCAAAATCAACGTAAGTTAGGTGCTATTGATGGAACATGGTAAGCCTATCTTTCACCATATGGGAATTTAGAGATGTGAATAGAGGAAGCCTCAAAAAGTGAAGGCCAAACTATAGGTCACGTGACTTGCACCGACTTGGTGGCTGACTAGGCTTTTCCTTGATCAAAGTAAATTAGCTCACGTTCTTGTTATCCAAAAGTCACTTGAACCAGCCGAGTAGAACGTCGAATGAAATAGGTAGCCAGGTTCTCTTTCTAAAACCCTTTGATATGATAGGCTTGACCCACCTTCCCTTATCCCATATGTTTAGGAGTGAGATCTACCCAAGAGTGAGTGGTGGTATGAA
Source organism: Cercis canadensis (assembly GCA_003255065.1). Taxonomy (NCBI): domain Eukaryota; kingdom Viridiplantae; phylum Streptophyta; class Magnoliopsida; order Fabales; family Fabaceae; genus Cercis; species Cercis canadensis. Next base: position 374,988 of record QAOA01000431.1, read on the forward strand.
AACGTCCCACACCCCGTTTACCAATAAAGGAAAGAAAGCCTCAACCACAATCACATTCCTTTTGCGTGCAAATGTTGCTAAGTATTTGATTCCATTGGTCATAATTCCCTGTTGCGGCCAGTGCTTGTTTGCACGTGCGTGAATCAACCCAAAAAACAAGGAAAAGATGCCTCGGGATGATTTGAGCCGTATAAAGGGAAACTCTCACGTATAATTTTTTTTTTTTTTAGGGGGATTCCAGAAGAGCCCGACAAGGTCCCCCACTAACTTAGCCCAAGCCTAAGTGAAAGTGAAATGGTGGGCTTAACCATCCCAACTACGGTTATGCTAGGATTCGCGAAGAGCATCACCTTACGATGTTTATGACTTATTAGATCCTGACGTACCAGTAGGTACCAGAGGAAATGGCTATGATGGTTATTGTATCTGTATTGAAGAGATGGATTAAAGAATTAGGATCATTGTGCAATGTCTCTAATGGCATGAAACAAATAATCATCATTCTTAATTGAGACTTAGGTTAAGCTCTGTCTCGTAACCTTGTGGGATTAGGAGTAAAACATCCTAAGGTTGGCGCATCTCGTTAGGGGTGGAGAAGCATTGGGAACCCTAATTTATTTCTTCAAAGCCGTTTCTTTTCCCGTCCCCTTGCCTTGACATAGCACATCACTTCTGGTTCTTTGAAAGAATCAACTAACATCTCCTTTCTTTATTGATCTGGGAGGAAAAGGAACCGTCTACGAGTTGGGAAGCTAAACATCAAGTAAGTGGCTTGATGAGGATAACTAAGCTGACACACCAAAGTTGGCTGTTGGCACAACAAGGTGGTGCCTTACTATACCACAGGCGAACACGGGATAACATTCGTGGTGGTGCTTCAGGATTCCAATGTATTGCATCTAATATCAAAATGATCTTTTGCCAACAGACCACTACCATCCCTTTCTTGATTGAGTTGGAGCGCAACCATCTTATCCACTAAACTAGCTAAAAGCTCTCGCTTCAGGTCGAAGCACTAAAAGAAAAAGACCAAGAAGCACGGAAGCATAGGAACCCCTAAACCCCTTACTAGTAAAGGGAAAACAAAAGTGCACTCCTGCAAACTGGGGAAAATGCTCTAGTGATGGGAAACGGACCACTAGTTACAAAGCTCCAATAAAGTATTGATTAGAGTCTAGGGTTAAGGCTCTAGGTTTTATGATCTAGTTTTAGAATCTAGCATTTGGGGTTTAGTGTCTACGGTTCACATTGTACGGTTTAAGGGTGTTAGAATATTAGCTATAAATATTGTAGTTATTATAGCATATTTTTAAGCTTGTAATTAACTTATGATTAGGCCCATGTTTGCTGTACAGTTAGTATAAATAATAGATGTGAGAAGCTAGTCTCACAACCTTTTTCACTTTTCTCACATGGTATCAAAGCAATTTTAGTGAGAAAAACCTCTCCCTTCCCGCTGTGAATTTTTCCAACGGCGTTTTCCCTCCTTCCCTGCTGTTTTCTTACTCTAGCAGTGTTCTTATACTAGGGTTTAGTGGCTATGTCTCTATCCAACCACCCTAGGACTCAAGATTCAAAATTTTGACCCCACAGTCAACCTCAGCACCCTCTGATCGGTCTGTCCCTAGAAGTCTGCCACCAGCAGACGCTGCATGCGCCCACACGCGCCGCCACCTTCTTTGCGCGTGAAGCCCACGCGCAGCCACTTTCTTCCGTAGGTGGAGGCGCGTGTCAACTCCGATAGCCGTGAAATTTTCCAGATCTCTCCTCTGGCGTAGTTCTGACCTTTTCCTGCACTCACTTTGGTGTTTTTTGACCTGGACAACATCCTAACTGGTCTGTTCTGCTTTGTAAAAGGTTCGTAACATATCCAAATGACTTCTTCAGACAAGGAAACTTCTGACCACCATTCATTCCTTACTTTTTCTTCTACTCTAACTATCTGTGCTAAGAAATTAACTAGCTCTGGCAACTATATGACTTGGTCAGCCTCTGTAGAGTTATGGTTTTTAGGTCAGAGCCATGAGGAACATTTAGTAAAACAAATTAAAGACATCCCTACTAAAGATCAGCCTAAGTGGAAGCAAGCTGATGCTTATCTCTATAATGTTCTCTGCCAATCTTTTGATCGTGCTCTTGTTGGCCAATACCGCCCTTATCATACCTGTTATGAGGTTTGGCAGAAGGCCAAGAAACTCTACTCAAACGATATAAATCGTTTGTATACTGTTGTCTCTCAGATGAAAACTCTTAAGAAACAGGATCTGGATATGCAAACTTATCTGGGGCAGATCGAAACTCTTCAGCAGGAATTCAATGAGATGATGTCATTCTCAACTAATATCGCTCAACAAGAGGCATATCGTGGCAAATTCTTTATGGTCCTTGCACTTGCTGGTTTGTCTTCTGAATTGGATTCGGTCCGTAATCAAATTCTAGCCAACCCTGGGGTTCCTACTATGGACACGATATTTGAGGAGTTAATCCGTATTTCCGCACCTATAGGTACCTCTGTTTCGATTACCTCAGCTGATTCTACCATTCTAGCCTCTTAAGTGAACCATCGAGAGGATGGTAAGGGCGAACGTGGTGATCAACGAGCTCGAAATAGAGATCACCCCCAATGTACTCACTGCAATAAAATTGGCCATACAGTGGATCGCTGTTTTCTCCTTCATGGTCGACCTTCTAAGCTTGCTAATGTTGCACAGTATGGTTCCTCCTCTGGCACTCCATCTGGCACTGTATCCGTCTCTGCTCCTGATTACAATGAGTTCCTCAGATTCCAAGACAACCAACAGTCCACCTCCCTTGCCTCTATTGCTTAGACTGGTAATCCTATTGTATGCATCTCTCAGTCCTCCTCTCTTGGACCTTGGATTTTTTATTCTGGTGCTTTTGATCACTTGTCTGGTAACAAGAATTTATTTTCTCATATCACTTATTCTAATTCATTATCCACTATTACCTTAGCTGATGGCTCACACATTACAGTCAGAGGCATTGGTCAGGCCACACCCTTGCCCTCCCTATCTTTAAATTTTGTTCTCTTTGTGCCTGGGTGTCCATTTAATTTGATTTATGTTAGCAAATTAACTCAAACTCTCCCTTATTCTGTTACCTTTGTTGCTAATTCGGTTATTGTACAGGAGCGAAACACTGAGAGGATGATTGGAGTCAGACATGAGTCTCGTGGGCTATACTACCTCGCCCCACCACCATCTCCTATGGCTTGTATTGCTGCTGATTCACCTGAACTTTTTCATCGTCGTTTGGGACATCCTAGCTTACAGAAAATACAGAAGATGGTGTCAGTCTCTCTAGTGTCTCTTCTTTAGAATGTGAGTCTTGTCAATTAGGCAAACATGTTCGTAGTTCTTTTCCTAGTCGTGTCAATAAATGAGTCGAGTCTCCTTTTTCACTGGTTCATTCTGATGTATGAGGTCCTAGTCGTGTCAACTCAACTTTGGGTTTTCAATACTTTGTTACCTTTGTTGATGATTTTTCCCGATGTACTTGATTATTTTTAATGAAAAATCATTTAGAACTTTTCTCTATTTTTCAAACTTTTTGCTCAGAAATTAAAACTCCATTTGGAATCACCATTTGCACCTTCCAGATAATGTCCGAGAATATTTTTTTGCTCTATTTCAATTTTTTATGACTTCTCAGGGCATTCTCCATCACTTTTCTTATGCTCATACTCCTCAACAAAATGGGGTGGCTGAGCGGAAAAATAGACATCTAATTGAGATTGTCCGTACTCTTCTCATTCATAATAATGTTTCGCTGCGTTTTTGGGGAGATGCGATTGTCACTGCATATTATTTAATTAATCGCATGCCATCATCTGTTTTACAAAATCAGGTGTCTCATTATCTTTTGTTTCCCAATTAGCCACTCTACTCTCTTTCTCTTCGTGTCTTCGGTTGCACATGTTTTGTTCATGATCTCACTTCAGGTAAAGATAAGTTACATGCAAAATCTCTCAAATGGGTCTTTTGGGTTATTCCCGTTTGCAAAATGGTTACCGTTGTTTCTCTCCTGAACTCAAACGATATCTTGTTTCCCCGGATGTCACATTCTTTGAGACAACCCCTTTCTTTCCTTCTTTAGGGCATCCTGATTGTTCTACTATTACTCAGGTTCTCCCTATTTCTTGCACTAGTCCTCTTCCACAGGTTGTTTCTTCCCATGACTCCACTGGTCCTACAGAGGACTCGGCACCTCCTCTCCTCACCTACCATCGTCGGCCTCGATTTGAACCTGTTGAGGACCTTACCATTGTGTCACCTATCACTGGGCCTGTTGAGCACCCACCCATTGTGCCACCTGCCCTTGAGCCTGTTGACAACCCTCCCACCAATGACCTCCCTGCTTCTGCCCCATTGGATTCATCTCTTGCTCCAGTCACTTCTCAGGTTGCGATCTCTGACTTGGACCGATCTATTGCTGACCGCAAAGGTATTCGTTCTACTCGCAATCCTTATCCCATTTATAATTTTGTGAGCTATCACCGTTTGTCTCCACAATATTCTACTTTTGTATTGTCTTTGTCTCCTGTTTCTATTCCTAAAAATATAGGTGAAACACTTTCTGACCCAGGCTGGGATAAGGCAATGATTGATGAGATGGTTATTTTAGACTCTAATAGCACTTGGGATTTGGTGCCTCTACCACGTGGTAAATCCACTGTTGGTTGTCGTTGGGTTTATACAGTCAAAGTTGGCCCTGATGGTTAAATAGATTGTTTGAAAGCCCGCTTGGTTGCCAAGGGATACACCCAAATCTATGGACTTGATTATGGTGATACCTTCTCTCTAGTTGCCAAGATGGCATCTGTTCGCCTCTTTCTCTCTATGGTTGTCATTCACCACTGGCCGCTTTATCAATTGCATATTAAAAATGTCTTTCTACATGGCGAATTGCAAGAGGAAATTTATATAGAGCAACCTCCTGAATTTGTTGCTCAGGGGGAATCTAGATTGGTGTGTCGACTTCGCCGATCTCTCTATGGACTTAAACAATCTCCACGGGTTTGGTTTAGGAGATTTAGTTCAATTTTCCTACAGTTTGGTATGACTCGGAGTGAGGCTGATCATTTAGTCTTTTACTTTCACTCATCTCCTAACCGATGTATTTACTTGATTGTCTATGTGGATGACATTATGATTGCAGGGAATAATTAAGAAGACATACAAAAACTCAAGCAACATCTATTTCAACACTTTTAGACAAAAGATTTGGGCAAACTCAAGTATTTTCTAGGAATAGAAATTGCTCAATCCCGAAAGGGTGTTACCATCTCACAGCGAAAATATGCCTTGGATATATTGAAAGAAACAGGTATGTCAAACTGCAAACCTGTGGAGACTCCAATGGATCCAAATGTCAAGCTCCTACCTAGTCAGGGAGAGCCCTTATCAGATCCTAGTAGATATCGGAGACTTGTTGGGAAACTCAACTACCTTACAGTGACACGCCCTGATATTGCTTCCCTATGAGTGTACTTAATCAATTTCTAAGTGTACCGTGTGATAGTCATTGGGATGTAGTAGTTCGTATTTTAAAATACATCAAGAAGACACCAGGTAAAGGCCTATTGTATGAAAGTAGAGAACATACTCAGGTGGTTGGATATTCAGATGCTCACTGGCCAGGCTGTCTATATGATAGACGCTCAATCATTGGATATTGTGTATTTGTTGGGGGCAATCTAGTGTCATGGAAGAGCAAGAAACAATTAGTTGTTGCTCTATCCACGACTGTGGCAGAATACCGAGTCATGGCTAAAGCAACATGTGAGCTCATATGGCTGAAACAGTTACTTCAGGAGTTAAAATTCATGAAGATTCAACAGATGAAACTAATATGCGATAACCAAGCAGCTCTCCACATTGCCTCCAATCCAGTCTTCCATGAAAGGACCAAACATATACAGATTGACTGTCACTTTATTAGACAGAAAATACTTTTAAGGGATATTGCTATTAGTTTTGTTAGATCAAATGACCAGTTAGCAGACATATTCACTAAGTCTCTCAGAGGCCCTCGGGTTAACTACATTTGTAACAAGCTTGGAAGATATAATATGTATGCTCTAGCTTGAGGAGAAGTGTTAAAATATTAGCTGTAAATACTGTAGTTATTATAGCATATTTTTAAGCTTGTAATTAGCTTATGATTAGGTCCATTATTGCTGTACAATTAGTATAAATAATATATGTAAAAAGCTAATCTCACAACCTTTTCTACTATTCTCACAAAGGCTTTAGGGTTTACATTGAGGTTAATGATATCTAGTTTAGAGTTTAGGGTCTAAGTTTAAGTTAAGGGTAAAAGGTATGTGATTTATGGTTTAGAGTGTTAGATATAAATCTATTCATAGGCCTATACCTATCAGCTTAAGCTTTTAGGTTGAATCAGTTCTTGATATGGTATCAGAGCCTCTTTGACCAAACGGTCAGGAGATCGAATCCTTCTGCCCACACTTTCTCAATTAAATTGAAATTTCAACACATGGTATAAATGGACATGTGCTTTGTCCACGCTTCAAGCCCACAGGGCTTTCGCGTGCGGGGGCGTGTTAGATATAAATCTATTCATAGGCCTTCACCTATCAGCTTAAGTTTTTAGGTTGAATTGGTTTGTTAGAATATTAGCTGTAAATATAGTTATTATAGCATATTTTTAGGCTTATAATTAACTTATGATTAGGCTCATAATTGTTGTACAATTAATATAAATAATAGCTGTGAGAAGTTAGTCTCACAACCTTTTTCACTAACTCTCACATGATATCAGAGCAATTTTAGTGAGAAAAACCTCTCCATTCCCACTGTGAATTTTTTCAGTGGTGTTTTTCCCCCTCCCTGCTGTATTTTTACTCTAGCAGTGTTCTAATACTAGGATTTAGTGGCTGTGTCTCTATCCAGCCATCCTAGGACTCGAGTTTCACAATTCTGACCCCGCAGTCAACCTCAGAACTCTTCGACCGGCCATTCCCCGAAAAAACCGTTGCTAGCCGCACGTGCCCACACGCGCCGCTTCAGTCCTTGATTGTGACGCCCACGCGCCGCCACTTTCTTCTGCTCGTGAAGGCACGTGTATGCTCCGATCGCCGTGAAAATTTCCAGATCTTTCCTCCAATGTATTCCAACCTATTCCTGCGCTTGCTTTGGTGTTATCTGACGTAGACAGCATCATAACATGTTTGTTCTTCTTTGTTAACTGTTAGTAACATATCCAAATGGCTCATTCAAACAAGTAGTCCACCTTCATAACCTCTATTGCTCAGACTGGTAATCCTATTGCATGCATCTCTCAGTCATCCTCTCTTGGACCTTGGGTTATTGATTATGGTGCTTCTGATCATATGTTTGGTAACAAGAATTTATTTTCTCATATCACTTATTCTAATTCATTATCCACTGTTACCTTAGCTGATGGCTCACAAACTAAAGTCATTGGTCAGGCCAAACCCTTACATTCCCTATCTTTAAATTCTGTTCTCTTTGTGTCTGGGTGTCCATTTAATTTGATTTCTGTCAACAAATTAACCCAAACCCTACCTTATTTTATTACCTTTATAGCAAATTCAGTTCTTGTGCAAGAGCGGAACACTAGGAGGATGATTGAAGTAGGGCATGAGTCTCGTGAGCTATACTACCTCACCGCACCACCATCTCCTGTGGCTTGTATTGCTGCTAATTCACCTGAACTTTTCCATCATCGTTTGGGACATCCTAACTTACAGAAACTACAAAAGATGGTGCCGAGTCTCTCTCGTATCTCTTCTTTAGAATGTGAGTCTTGTCAATTAGGAAAACATGTTCGTAGTTTTTTTCCCAGTCATGTCAATAAACAAGCTGAGTCTCTTTTTTCACTTGTTCATTCTGATGTATGGGGTCCTAGTCGTGTCAACTCCACTTTGGGTTTTCAATACTTTGTTACCTTTGTTGATGATTTTTCTCGATGCACTTGGTTATTTTTAATGAAAAACTGTTCAGAACTATTCTCTATTTTTCAAACTTTTTGCTCAAAAATTAAAACTCAATTTAGAATTACCATTCGTGCCTTTCAGAGTGATAATGCTCGAGAATATTTTTCTGCTCTATTTCAATCTTTTATGACTTCTCAGGGCATTCTCCATCAATCTTCTTATGCTCATACTCCTCAACAAAATATAGTGGCTGAGCAAAAAAATAGACATTTGATTGAGACTGCCCGTACTCTCCTTATTCATAATAATGTTCCGCTGCGTTTTTGGGGAGATGCGGTTATCACTGTATGTTATTTGATCAATCGGATGCCATCCTCCGTTTTACAAAATCAGGTGTCTCATTCTCTTTTATTTCCTAATCAACCACTCTACTCTCTTCCTCTTTGTGTATTCGGTTGCACATGCTTTGTTCATGATCTCACTCCTGGTAAAGATAAGTTACATGCAAAATCTCTCAAATGTGTCTTTTTGGGTTATTCCCGTTTACAAAAGGTTTACCGTTGTTTCTCTCCTAAACAACGTTTTATAGTTTTTCCGGATGTCACCTTCTTTGAGACAACCCCATTTTTCCCTCTTTAGGGAATTTTGATTGTTCTTCTGTTACTAAAGGTTCTCCCTATTTCATGCAATAGTCCTATTCCACAAGTTGTTTCTTCCAATGCCTCTAGTGGTCCTATAGAGGACTCAGCACCTCCTTTCCTTACCTACCATCGTTGGCCTTGACCTGAACCAGTTGAGAACTCTACCATTGTGCCACTTGTCACTGAGCCTGTTGCGAACCCTACCATTGTGCCACATGTCACTGAGCTTGTTGAAAACTCTGTCATTGTGCTACTTGTCACTGAGCTTGTTGAAAACCCCACCACCAATGACAATCCTGCTACTATCCCATTGGATTCATCTCCTACTCCGATTACTTCTCCAGTTTCGGCCTCTGACTTGGACCGTTTCATTGCTGAATGCAAAGGTATTCGTTCTACTCGCAACCCTTACCCCATTTATAATTTTGTGAGCTATCACCGTTTGTCTCCACAATATTCTATTTTTGTGTTGTCTTTGTCTCCTGTTTCTATTCCTAAGAATATAGATGAAGCACTTTCTAACTCAGGCTAGCATAAGGCAATGATTGATGAGATGACTGCTTTGGACTCCAATAGCACTTGGGATTTGGTGTCTTTACCACGTGGTAAATCCACAGTTGGTTGTCGTTTGGTTTACACAGTCAAAGTTGGCCCTGATGGCCAAATAGATTGTTTGAAAGCCCGACTGGTTGCCAAGGGATACACCAAGATCTACAGGCTTGATTATGGTGATACATTTTCTCTAGTTGCCAAGATGACCTATGTTCGCCTCTTTCTCTCTATGGTTGTCATTCACCACTGGCCCCTTTATCAATTGGATATTAAAAATGTCTTTCTACATGGCGAATTGCAAGAGAAAGTTTATATGGAGCAACCTCCTGAATTTGTTACTCAGGGGGAGTCTAGATTGGTGTATAGACTTCGCCAATCTCTCTATCGACTTAAACAATCTCCACAGGCTTGGTTTGAGAGATTTAGTTCAGTTGTCCGACAATTTGGCATGACTCAGAGTGAGGCCGATTATTCAGTGTTTTACTTTCACTCATCCCCTAACCGATGCATTTATTTGGTTGTATATGTGGATGACATTGTGATTACAGGGAATAATCAAGAGGGCATACAAAAACTCAAGCAACATCTATTTCAGCACTTTCAAACAAAAGATTTGGGCAAACTCAAGTACTTTCTAAGAATAGAAGTTGCTCAATCCCGAAAGAGTGTTGCCATCTCACAACGAAAATATGCCTTGGATATATTGAAAGAAATAGACATGTCAAACTGCAAACCTGCGGATACTCCAATGGATCAAGCTCATACCTAATTAGGGGGAACCCTTATTAGATCCTAGTAGATACCAGAGACTTGTTAAGAAACTCAACTACCTCATAGTGACACGTCCTAATATTACCTTCCCAATGAGTGTACTCAATCAATTTCTAAGTGTTCCGTGTGACAATCATTAGGATGCAGTGGTTCGTATTTTAAAATACATCAAAAAGGCACCAGGTAAAGGCCTATTGTATGAAAGTAAAGGACATACTCAAGTGGTTGGCTATTCAAATGCTGACTGGGTAGGCTGTCCATATGATAGACGCTCAACCACTGGATATTGTGCATTTGTTGGGGGCAATCTAGTGTCATGGAAGAGCAAGAAACAATTAGTTGTTGCTCTATCCACGGCTGAGGCAGAATACCGAGTCATGGCTAAAGCAACCTGTGAACTCATATGACTGAAACAGTTACTTCAAGAGTTAAAATTCATGATGGTTCAACAAATGAAACTAATATGCAATAACCAAGCAGCTCTCCACATTGCCTCTAATCCAGTCTTCCATGAAAGGACCAAACATATAGAGATTGATTGTCACTTTGTTGGACAGAAAATACTTTTAGAGGATATTGCTACTAGTTTTGTTAGATCAAATGACCAACTAGCAGACATATTTACTAAGTCTCTCGGAGGCTTTCGAGTTAACTACATTTATAACAAGCTTGAAACATATAATATGTATGCTCCAGCTTGAGGGAGAGTGTTAGAATATTAGCTGTAAATATAGTTATTATAGCATATTTTTAGGCTTGTAATTAACTTATGATTAGACTCATTATTGTTGTACAGTTAATATAAATAATAACTGTGAGGAGCTAGTCTCACAACCTTTTCCATTAATTATGGTTTACGATTTAAGATTTAGGGTTTATAGTTTATACTTTATGATTTAGTGTTAATGATTTAGGGTTTAAAGTTTAGTGGAATTTAGTGTTTAGGGTTAAGTTTTAGAGTTTAAAATTCAAGGTCTAAGGTTTAGGTTTTATAATTTAGGGTTAAGGAATGGGCTTTTGATGTTTAGGATTAAAGCTCTAGGCTTTAGGGTTTACCAAACCAAAACTAATGCGCGGGACAAATGCAATTAAATTATGCATATGATGACATTTACAAAAATTGAACTTCCAAGAGCATACAATGCATTGAGTAGAACAAAGTAAAGCAATAATATAATAAACATATTACATAGTAACAATTCACGGAAAATTCATACAAGAAAATGGAAGAAAGGAATAAGTCAAGTTTTCTCTTGGTCATATAGGCATGCAATCACAAGAAGAATTACTAGAAAATATGTCCACATAGCAATATAAATCATCAATTTCACTACAATTGAAGCTTTGTTGAGGGCTGACTGTCCCATAGACAAATAATCCTTAAAACAATCTTGTATGCATATTGATATAACCCTTACCTTAATTAAGGTTCTGTCAAATCTTTCCACTTCCTCTGATATGCACTTCATGCTCAGGGAAAACATCAACCATCACTTTCATCACAACATTTACAAGCATGGATACATTGGGAACAAAAAAACCTATTTAGAATAATATCTACTTACAAATTCATATTTACTTAGGGTAACAACACTCTAGACGTCTTCTCAAATCTAACGATGTGAAAAATTGTTTGATTAAGTATAGTTGATTAGAAATTTAAAATGAACAAAAAGTTATAGAAATCCTTACAGCTCTAGGATGCCACCAAAAAATTGACTTCCTAAAACAACCCTGTATGTCATGTCAACTTTATCTAAATCATCTGCTCCAACTTTCAGAATAGGGCCAAGCACCAATTACCTACAAATAAGTTATGACAAGACTTAAATATCTGATATATTATCAACCATTTGAAATTGAAAGTGAAGTGACATGTGGGAAGCAATATATTCACTGGTCAATGACCTTAAAAATATACAAAAAGAAAGGCTAGTAAGACTATATTTTATCAATAAGCACCCAAAATTGTGCACGTCCTTATCATATATAGGCTTTGTAAAATGTTACAGGAAATACATCCTAGATAATATGTTGCATACAAATAATCATTTAGAGACTAATGAGCTAAAAATTATAAAGGAACAAGAGAAGCATTCAACATTAGCTAGTTTTACTGTTTCTTTATGCAGATTCTCTTCAAAGTTAAAAATAAACTAATTGTGGTTAAAGAGTTGTCTAAACATAGGTAAGAAATTCCAGCTTTGATGGAATACAAAAGTTGAAGTTCATCCAACTGAAGGTTTATTCTATAGTTCTATATAAACTTGAAAAGAAAATATAATATTTTAACATTGTATGTCCTTTCTCTTTTTCTTGATCATGTGTTGGGACCTTCCCCTTATGAAAGGAGCGATGTACCAGTAACACTAGACTAGAAAAATAAGAATTTGAGTACAATGGAATGCAAATGAAAAATATGAAGAACTTCTAATACTATCACCAACTTACTAGTTGAGTAGCATCAAAAATAGGCAAGGAGACATTAATGCCATAATTGTTCATTTTGTTCTGAAGTATAGAGGTCAATCTTTCGAGGCCTATGCCTGTATCAACATGCTTTGAAGGCAGAGGTTTGAGAGATCCATCAGCCTCCTTATTGAACTATTAAAAGACAAAAAAATATAAGACAACAATAAGTCAAAAAAATTTCCAGCAAGCTATTTACCCAAAAGTAATTAGCTATAGGTTTCCAAGTGACATAAAAAAACATTAGCATCTTCGGGTGAATTCTCTGCTCACTGTACCATACCTCTAGGTATGGAGTTATAATACATCAACAATGCAATTCAGAGGAGTGACATAAAAAAACATTAGCATCTTGGGGTGAATTCTCTGCCCACTGTACCATACCTCTAGGTATGGAGTTATAATACATCAACAATGCAACTCAGAGGCATCAGGAAATCATTCATATGTTAACACATATACAAATGAAGAATTTAATGGGAGATTGCAAACAAATACACTTACTCCTAATATAATGACAAAGAAGCTGAAGGAAGACCTTCCTGGCCCGTTTGGTGGACAGGATACCACTATCTAATGTTTCATGGATCAATAGGATAGAATAAAAGCTATCCTTTTGACACTCTTTATTCTCTTGCCAACATGACAACTAATTCTCCTCTGGATCAGTTTAAATAGAATAGGATAAACATGCAAAATATAATATAGTAAATTACAAATAATTGAAATAAATACAAATTTACTATATAATTTTTTTTTATTTTAATAACTAATAATAAATTTTATATTCAATTAATTAATTTTATGTTAATTTTTATCAAGAAAATAGTACAGATTATACATTATCTTGTGATACAAAATAATATTATTATAATAAATATTATCACCATTCATAGTTATTAACTAAAAATAAAAATTATTATAAATTAATAAATAATAATGAATAAAACTATTGTTCATAAGTAGAAATTATATGTGCCTCATAATTACATAAATTATTATGAAAATGTTATTAATTTTTTTATAGAATGAAAATGTTGTTACTGTTCATATATTTTATAATATTTATAATAATTTATTGAATAACCATGCAATAATGAAATTATTGTCATAAATTATTTAATTTAATTAATAAATAAAATAAAATATATTATTATATTCCATAAGTGTTATCATAAAATATATTATATTATTCACTTGAACATAATATTTTTCTTGACTTGTCAAACATCATATAGGATATGTTCTTATGGTGTTTGTATCCTATATTTATCTAACTCTCCTATCCACCAAAGGAGCCCTCAGAGTATCAATAAGCTAGAATCCATCATAAAACTCAGAAAACTGAACCATGTCCCAAGACAACTCATGCATCTCCAACATCAAATTTGCCCATATGAAGATGAGCTAAAGATAATTTTACCATTCAGACTTCAATAATGCAAGTTTTGCATCAATAAAGATTCAGTAAGGATCTATATATTATAAATGTCAAGCAGCCTACTAGAAGCAACTACAAAAAAATTTCTAACTATAAGATTCCAATAATCTTTCTTAGCAAAACATTTGAGTGTCAAGATTTTAAGGAATATCTAATATGACAAATGCAGGCCTCTATAGCTGAACAGATAATCCAAGACCACAATTACAATACAAATGAAAGCAAGCATAGAATGATCCATGCAGCTGCAATTATGTACACATAGAAGCTAAATTCTCACACAGATCAGGTAATATGATATATTGATGAAGATCTGAGAGAAATGAAAAGGAAATTACAAAGTAAATAAGAAAATAAAATTAAAAGTAACAACTAAACACTTTTGCAGCATAATGGAGGTTTGCAAACTTACATGTGAACTACGAGTCCTCCTCTGTATTTGATCATGTAAATGCTGCACAAATACAAAAGATCTATTTACATAATCTATAAAAACAATTTATAAGAGAGCATGACATTGTTTTCAGAGAGAAAAAAAAAAACATGAAGAGAAACCCAATCGAGAATTTTGGATATATTACACAGNGCAAACTTACATGTGAACTACGAGTCCTCCTCTGTAATTGATCATGTAAATGCTGCACAAATACAAAAGATCTATTTACATAATCTATAAAAACAATTTATAAGAGAGCATGACATTGTTTTCAGAGAGAAAAAAAAAAACATGAAGAGAAACCCAATCGAGAATTTTGGATATATTACACAGCATTTACACCAGCAATAAGAATAGACCTCAATCACAACCTAAGAAAGGAGAATTTTCTCAAGGGATGCAACTAAAGAGGCACAATTAGAAACTAAACCTACAATTAGCCTAAGCGACTACACACATTTTTTACACGAAATGACCAAGAAAGTGCATCTACCCCTAAAAGACTTTAAATTTCAAAGAAAGAAAAAAAAAAAGAGAGAGAAATTAATCTCAACAAATATACGAAGATAAAGCCTCATCTTTTCTATTAAGCATTCCATGTGGGCATATTTTCCCTAAATCACCTGATGATAACCACTAGAAGTTTTCTCTTAATTCTTTTTATGCTTGTCATCAACAGAACCCGTGGCTATTACCTAACTAAAATTGCATGTGTATTCCAGTACCTGAAAGGTATGCAACTCTTGGATGCACAAAATAAGTTTTTTAACCTAGTTTCTTATTGACATCTATTTCTTGTGCAAATTAAGAGAGAATTACTAGTTTTTTTGAAGGGTTTAGGGTTTTGGATTTATTTTGGATAAAAGAATTCATCAAGAAAGAAAGAAGAGTAAAAAGATGGAGAGCATGAAGTCCTCTTACAACAGAAAAATACATCTACTCATAAGAACTTTCCAACCCCTGTACAAATCCATTGAGGAAACCCCTCCAAATAAAAAATTTGCAGAAACCCAAAGAGAAGAAATTTGCAAATTCATCCACATTTTGGGTTAGCATAGTAGTATTTGGTGTACAACATAAGGGGAAAAAAAAATTGGAACAATACAGCTTTTATAAATGCTACCTATCAATCATAAAGTCCATAATTGACACTAAAATGTTCAAATAATTTCTAGTCTATTCAAAATTATTTTCTCCAAGTTCTGCTATAAATATGGTCCCATGCAGGTTTAAGTCAAAGTGAACCGTTAGTCACTACAATATCATAAACGTTATGAATACATCTCCGGTATACACTCATCCACTTGGTAAACATTTCAATAACATAGAGAATATGAGGACAGAAGAAGAGCATCAAGTATGCTAAGTTGTACTACATTGGGCAATGTTTTGAAATCACTAGATCTTCTCATGGGCATGATGCAATGCATAACATGTTTCACCTATCATTTTTCCACCACAACATTATTCAAACCTTAATGTTGTTGGATATAGAAGAAGCATTCATAACATGAGGCCATAAACCATATTCGGCCAGTAACCCCAACATAGATGACATGAAGATATATCTCTCGTCCTTTGCAGCCTAGATAACTGATGTATCATCAATAATAGCATTCAAAAGCGTAATAGAACAAAATGGATGGACAGTAGAGAAACATATAGACAATTGGTGCAAATAGAATAGTATAATTTGTAAATCACATGCTAAATGAACCGTATGAGATATACTATGAGTAATTCAACACAGGTAAAGACACACTCACACTCCTAGATGCAATATGATTTCATGTACCATTACTTATTTTTTAAATCATTGATTATCAAAAACCAGTGAACTGAGTACAAGGAGGCTTATACTTTCTAGTCTTAGTAGTCTACCAATTTGATATTCATTCATTCTTGCTTCATCCAGAAAAAGAACGGATATGTCATCGGAGTTAAAATTAGAAGTACAAGAAAAATATAGAGGAACTCCTTAAACCCAAAAATTAAGTTGTTCAGGGTTACCACTCAGAATACCCCTTTCATGTGAAAAAGGCAAAGAAAAACAAAGATCAAACTCTTGACCTCTTGGGCAACCAAGCTCTAGTATGATGTCAAAGAACCACTTGACCTAAGAGTTAAAACTTTTAAGCAAGGGTGGCTGTTAATTCAGGGGGGAGTATTGTTAGCCCAAAAGAACTAGAGGGTATTGTTGGGCCTGATTTAGATGAACCCTCTAAGATTGAGGTAGGTCCAAACCAGCAGAAAAGGTTGAGAGTGTATGAGAGGAGGAAAAAGGGTGCTCCGGATGTGGAGGGAAGTTAGTTGGGTCAGTCACGTGTGTGAGCATGGGGGTGTGAGGTGTTTAGGGAGGTAGCTGAGTTAGAGGAGGGCATTCAGTTATTTTGTATCTTGTTAGAGGAATTAAGAGGTTACTCTCTTTGGAAGTCTGGGGGCTGTAATAGCACTACCCTGTAATGGTAGTGGTGTCTAGTGTTATACAATTCCAGAGGCTTATTCTATCCATTTTGTGTTCTGTGTTTTTCTATGTTTGCCTAAGTAATTTTTTACGTAACAATTTGGTTCTGTTGACGGGAAACGAAATGGTGGGATCTAGTGCAGATGTTGAATAATGGGAGAAAAGGCTTGAAGGATTATCTGAAATGGATGGGAAATTCAGGATGGCGGGAATGGCCATTGATAAACTATCCCAGAAGATCCATGGGGTAGAAACTCTGAAAGAACAGATGGAGGAAATGTCTGATGGGTTTGAACAATTGAAGTCCATGATGAAAGCCTTAGCCTAGGACTTGAATCATCGCACCCATGCCAAAGACAATGGCAAGACCCCATTGCGATTTTCAGAAAAAGGAAGAACTAAGTCCAATGACCACGGAGAACAACGAACTCCAATTCTGGAAGACCGACGCCGGACCATTGATGGGGATGGAACTTGGGGTGATGCTTTTTGCAGAGCTCTAAACTGGGTTGAACTTCCAAATTTTGATGGTAGTGACCCAGTGAGTTGGCTTGCTAGAGCAGAAAAATATTTTGAGCTCCAGAACACTAGCCCAAAGCTCAAAATCCAGCTGGCCTTTGTGTGTATGGAGGGACCAGCGGTGAGCTGGTTTCGGTGTTTAAGAAAATGAATACCCAATCTCACCTGGGAGATCCTACTGCAGAATTGATAAGGAGATATGGTGGCCGGAAAGCAAAAAATCCATACAAGCTGTTGGCTGCAATTAGGAAATCAGGGACAGTCGAAGAATTTGTTCAGATGTTCGAAGACACCGTCGCATTGGTGCCGGAAATGCCAAAGGCACAAACCTTGGGGTATTTCATGCATGGCCTTGATGAGATTATTCGGTGGAGAGTGCGAATTCACAAGCCTAGGGATGTGGCTTGAGCAATCGAGCTAGCGCGAGATATCGAAGAGGATTTGCAGGGTGGTGCGACGATGAAGTTTGCAAATCGTTATTCTGATCAAGTGACAAGGAAGACATCCAGCGGGTCGGGTAGCATTGTGGGCTAGACGGGTTGGAGCAAAGGAAGTCAGACTGGGCTTTCCAATTTCGGTGGATCCAAGTCCACTAACCCAATGCACCACGGGTCAAAATCCAACCCAATTCCTAACTCAGAAAACCCACGACCCTCTTCCTTGCAGTCCAATTCGCCGATGACGACTGGAACTGGCAGCAACGCAGCTTCTTTTCATTGGCTGAGAGGACAACATCTGCCATATTAGGAGTATGTTCGCCGGTAGGATGAGGGCAGGTGTTTCCAATGTGGCCAACCTTACGGGCCCACCCACAGATGTCCAGAAAAGCATCTTTGAATCATTATCCTCGGAGAAGAGGAAAGAATACCAACGGAAGAGGAACTCACACTTTTGGACGCCAGTTTCGCTCAAGAGGAAGGGACAAANGAGGAAGGTACAAAGAAAGACCCGGAGATGGAAAGTGAGATTTTCAACCTCTCTTGCTCTTCTATTGGTGGATTTTCTCGCCCCAAAACAATGAAGATGACTAGGGAAATTGCTGGAAACCTAGTTCTAGTAATGGTTGATTCAGGTGCTAGCCATAATTTTCTATCTTCAAAATTAACTAAAAAAATTAACCTGATGATTACTGATACACCAGAATTCCTAATTAGACTGGGGAATGGGCACTATCAATCAGCTAAAGGGGTGTGTAAACAGCTGAGTATGGTGATACAAGGGGTTAACATGATTGCAATTATCAAGTGTTTCCTTTGGAAGGGCTTGATGTAATTCTCGATATGACTTGGTTAAAAACCTTGGGAGAAATGAAGGTGAACTGGAAAAACTTACTAATGACTTTTGATTATGAGGGAAAACGTGTTACCTTAAAAGGGGATGCCACTTTAGGTAGGACTCAGCTTTCACACAGAGCCTTACTTAAGGAACTTGAGTTGGGTGATAAAGGGATGATGATGTTGTTAGTGTCTCAAGGTGAGCAGGAAACTGGGAAGACAAGGGAACTGATTAGTACTGAAACTGTACAAGCAGACAATCAGAGACCCTTGACTGCAGAACAGAAAGATCAGGTGAACCAGTTGTTGGGGATGTTTGAGGGGATTTTCAGCGATCCACAGGGTCTGCCACCATCTAGTGAAACTGATCATGCCATTCCCATTGAACCTGGAACCAAACCTGTGAATGTGTGACCTTCTAAATATGCTTATGTGCAGAAAAATGAGATTGAAAAGTTGGTGGAGGAGATGTTGAAGGCTGGCATTATCAAAACAAGCAACAGTCCCTACTCAAGCCCAGTTTTATTGGTGAAGAAAAAGGATGGGAGCTGGAGGTTTTGTGTTGATTATAGGGCCTTGAACAAGGTCACTATTCTAAACAAGTACCCAATTCCAGTCATAGAAGAATTACTTGATAAGTTGTGTGGGGCATGCTACTTCTCCAAATTAGATTTGCGCTCGAGGTACCACCAAATCAGGGTTTGGCAAGAGGATGTGCAGAAGACAGCTTTCTAGACTCATCACGTCACTATGAATTCTTGGTGATGTCCTTTGGCTTGAGCAATGCGCCAGCAACTTTCCAAGCCACTATGAATTCTGCTTTCAAGCCTTTCCTACACAAATATGTCTTGGTTTTCTTTGACGACATTCTAGCATATAGCAGGAATTGGCAGGACTATTTGACACACTTGAGAGCTGTGTTAGAGGTCCTACAACAGCAGAAATTTTTTGCCAATCAAAAGAAATGCAGCTTTGGTGAACAATCCATTAGATACCTAGGCCATGTAATTTCAGCCAATGGTGTTTCTATGGATCAAGAAAAAATCAGGGGTGTGTTGAACTGGCCTACTCCCACAGCAGTCGAGGCAATAAGGGGATTTTTGAGCTTAACGGGCTATTACAGAAAATTCATCTGAGACTATGGCAAAATCACAAGACCATTGACTAATCTTCTGAAGAAGGGAAATTTTCAGTGGAATGAGGCAGCAGCTGAAGCATTCACACAGTTGCAACAAAGACTAACCACAGCCCCAATTCTCGCCTTACCGGACTTTGATAAAGTTTTGCTGTGGAGTGTGACGCTTCCGGGAGAGGGATAGGAGCTGTATTAATGCAAGAAGGAAGGCCATTGGCCTATTTTAGTAAAGGCCTATCAGATCAAACCCTTACAAAATCTGTTTATGAGAAGGAACTAATGGCACTAGTGTTATCAATCCAGCATTGGAGGCCCTATTTAATGGGAAGGAAGTTTCAAGTTTTTACCGACCAAAAAAGCCTCAAATTCTTTCTAGAGCAAAGGATCACTACACCCAACCAGCAAGATTGGCTTGCTAAACTGCTAAGGAGTACTCCTTTGACATAAAATACAAACCGGGGAAGGAGAATAGGGCAGCTGATGCGCTGTCCCGCAAGGAGGATGATGGAAATGAAGGAGAACTCATGGTTCTATCACAGCCAATGTGGCTGGAAGCTGACCAAATAGAGGATGAGGTGCTTGCAGACACGGAGCTTCTAAAAATAATGGAGGAAATACGGGAGGATCCTACTACAAGACCGGGTTATTCCTTGGTAGATGGGAGGCTCTTTTATAGGGGCAGGCTGGTCCTTTCTGCTAAATCCAAGTGGCTGACACAATTGTTGACAGAATTTCATTCTTCTCCAATGGGAGGACATGCTGGAATGCAGAAAACTTACCGTCGTCTAGCCGCTAACTTGTTCTGGCCAAGGATGATGCAAACAGTAATTAAGTTTGCAGCTGAATGTGAAGTCTGCCAATGACAAAAATACCTAGCTATGTCTCCGGCTGGGCTTCTACAACCGTTACCGATACCAAGAGCAATTTGGGCAGATGTGAGTATGGACTTTATTACTGGATTACCAAGGTCACAAGGGTACGATGCTATATTAGTAGTTGTGGACAGATTATCCAAGTATAGGCATTTTATAGCATTAAAACACCCATTTACAGCTCAAACAGTAGCATAAGTTTTTGCTAAGAAAATTGTGAGGTTACATGGGATTCCAAGCTCAATTGTAAGTGATAGGGATCCAACATTCACTAGTTGTTTTTGGACTGAATTATTCAAGCAACAAGAGACTATTTTGAAGATGAGCTCCGCCTATCCGGAAACGGATGGACAAACAGAGGTGCTGAACATAACCCTTGAAACTTACCTACGTCGTTTTTCTTCTGAGCAGCCAAAACAGTGGGTAAAGTAGTTGCACTGGGCAGAGTTTAGCTACAATACATCAGTTCATAGTGCTACCAGAAAGACACCTTTTGAACTAGTGTATGAGGTTTCTGCCAGGGGAATGTTTGGTGGAATCAGTGGCAACTGAGTTGCTGGACAGAGATGAAATTCTAAAGCAACTACAGTTACAATTGGAAAGGGCTCAGCACCGGATGTACAAGGCAGCAAACAAAGACAGGAAGGAAGTAGAATTTGAGGTAGGAGACTGGGTCTACCTTAAGCTGAGGTCACAACACCAAATATCAGTGGCCAGGAAAGTGTGCATAAAGCTGGCTGCCCGTTACTATGGACCATTTAAAATCCTGTCAAAAATTGGTAAAGTAGCTTATAAACTTCAGCTTCCGGAATCAACTAGGATACACTCTGTGTTCCATGTCTCCTTGCTGAAAAAAGTTGTTGGGAATCAACCAGTAAATTCCACAATTCTTGCCACCCTTCACTTTGAAGTTGATGTTGTTACACCAGAGGAAGCCTTACAATTTCGAACCCTTACTAGGAATAAGAAGAAAATTCCTCAAGTTCGCATAAAATGGTTGGGGCAGCCGGCTGAAGACACTACGTGGGAAGACATTCTGCTCATTAGAGGCCAATTTCCAGAACTTAGCCTTGAGGACAAGGCTGTTAATTCAGGGGGGAGTATTATTAGCCCAAAAGAAATAGAGGGTATTGTTGGGCCTAATTTAGATGAACCCTCTAAGATTGAGGTAGGTCCAAACCAGCAGAAAAGGTTGAGAGTGTATGAGAGGAGGAAAAAGGGTGCTCCGGATGTGGGGGAAAGTTAGTTGGGTTAGTCACGTGTGTGAGCATGGGGGTGTGAGGTGTTTAGGGAGGTGGCTGAGTTAGAGGAGGGCATTCGGTTATTTTGTATCTTGTTAGAGGAATTGAGAGGTTACTCTCTTTGGAAGTCTGGGGGCTATAATAGCACTACCCTGTAGTGGCAGTGGTGTCTAGTGTTATATAATTCCAGAGGCTTATTCTATCCATTCTGTGTTCTGTGTTTTTCTGTGTTTGCCTGAGTAATTTTTTATGTAACTGTTAGGTAATAATATTCAGACAAGCACAGAATAAGAATAGAGAATAGGTCACCGGAGTTGTATAACACTCCACACCTCTGCCACTGCAGGGTAGTGTTAATTCAGCTCCTCCACCTCCAAAGAGAGTAGCCTCTCTTTCCCTAGACACAAGACAGAAAATAACTGAATGCCCTTTCCCTCACTCCCTTTTCCTTAAAAAACCCCTGACCCCCCTTGCACACACATGTTGCTGACCAACTAACTTCCCCCCACTTTCGGACCACTCTTCTTTCTTCTCTCATACACCCTCAACAACTTGGAGGGTCCACCTTGTTCAGGCATAACCAATTCTTCTTATTCTGTTTGGCTAACAATACTTCCCTCTGGGGTAATAGCCTTGTCCTCAAAACTAAATTCTTGAAATTGGCCTCGGATGAGCTGAGAGTCCTCCTAAGTAGCATCTTCGCTCGACTGTCCCAACCATTTTATTAGGACTTGAGGAATTTTCTGTTTATTTCTGGTAGTGACTCTGTACTGCAAAACTTCCTCTGGTGTCACAGCTGTAGTTTCGAAATTTAGATTGCTAGGGATTGTGGGATTCACTGGTTGATTCCCCACTGCTTTTTTCAGCAAGGAAACATGGAACACAGGGTGTATCCTAGCTGTTTCCGGAAGCTGTAGTCTATAGGCCACCTGCCCAATCTTTGTCAAGACTTTGAATGGCCCATAGTAACAGGCAGCTAGCTTTAGGCAAACCCTACGAGCTACTGAAATTTGTCTTTGTGGCCTCAACTTTGGATAAACCCAGTCACCTACCCCATACTCCACAGCCCTCCTGCCCTTGTTTGCTTCCACACACATCCTTTGATGTGCCCTTTCCAGATGATACCTTAACTATCTCAAAATCTCATCTCTGTCCATCAATTCATTTGCCATAGATTCTACCAAACATTCCCCTAATAAAAACCTCAAAACAGTGAGAGGTTTACGCCCATAGACCAGTTCAAAAGGTGTCTTTTCAGCTGCACTATGGACTGAAGTGTTGTAGCTAAACTCTGCCTAGTGTAGCCACGTTACCCACTGTTTCGGTTGTTCACTAGAAAAACAGCGTAGGTAAGTTTCTAGGCTTCTATTCATAACTTCCGTTTGTCCGTCCGTTTCTGGGTGATAAGCTGAACTCATCTTCAAGAATGTCCCCTGCTGTTTGAATAATTCGGTCCAGAATCGACTAGTGAATGTGGGGTCCCTATCACTTACAATTGAGCTAGAGATCCCATGTAACTTTACAATTTCCTTAGCAAATAGCCCTGCTACTGTTTGAGCTGTGAAAGGGTGTTTCAATGCTACAAAATGCCCATATTTAGACAATCTGTTCACAACTACCATTATAGCATCATAGCCATGAGATTTGGGCAACCCTGTAATGAAATCCATACTTACATCCTCCCAAATTGCTCTTGGAATTGGTAGAGGTTGCAGAAGTCTAGCCGGAGACATAGCTAGGTATTTTTGTTGACATATCCCACACTCAGCTACAAACTTGATGACCATTAGCATCATGCCTTGCCAAAATAAATTAGAAGCTAAACGACGGTAAGTCTTCTGCACTCCAACATGCCCTCCCACTGGAGAAGAATGAAACTCAGTCAGCAACTGAGGAATCCACTTAGAGGTAGCCGAAAGCACCATCCTTCCCTTATAAAAGAGTCTTCCATTGACCAAAGAGTACACTGGTCTTGAAGTAGGGTTTTCCTGTAGCTCCTCTATTATTTTTTTAAGTGTAGGATCTGCCAAAACCTCTTCATTTATCTGGTCAGCCTCCAGCGTGGCTGTGATAGAATCAAAAGTTCACCCTTACTTCCCTTGTCTTCCTTGCGGGACAGCGCATCAGCTGCCCTATTCTCCTTCCCCGGTTTGTATTTGATGTCAAAGGTGTACCCCAGCAATTTAGCAAGCCAATCTTNAGGGTCTGCCAAAACCTCTTCATTTATCTGGTCAGCCTCCAGCGTGGCTGTGATAGAATCAAAAGTTCACCCTTACTTCCCTTGTCTTCCTTACGGGACAGCGCATCAGCTGCCCTATTCTCCTTCCCCGGTTTGTATTTGATGTCAAAGGTGTACCCCAACAATTTAGCAAGCCAATCTTGCTGGTTGGGGGATGTGACCCTTTGTTCTAAAAGGAATTTTAAACTCCGCTGGTCAGTGAAGACTAGAAACTTCCTCCCCATCAAATATGGCCTCCAGTGTTGAATAGATAAGACTAGAGCCATTAATTCTTTCTCATATACTGACTTTGCAAGGGCTTGGTCAGATAGTCCCTTACTATAATAGGCCACTGGTCTTCCTTCTTGCATTAGAACCGCCCCTAACCCCTTCCCGAAGGCATCACATTCGACTACGAACATTTTGAGGAAATCCGGTAAAGCAAGGACTGGAGCAATGATCAGCCTCTGTTGCAGCTGCTTGAAAGCTTCAGTTGCTGCCTCATTCCAATGGAAATTTCCCTTTTTTAATAGATCAGTTAGTGGTCTTGCAATCTTCCCATAATCCCGAATAAATTTCCTATAGTAGCCGGTTAAACCTAAGAAACCCCGGACTGCCTTGATTGTTGAAGGAATTGGCCAATTCAAAACACTGTTGATTTTTTCTTGATCCATATAAACCCTAGTGGCAGAAATTACGTGGCCAAGGTACCCTATGGATTTTTCTCCAAAACTACACTTCCTCCGATTGGCAAAAAATTCCTGCTGCTGTAAGACCTCTAACACTACTCTCAAGTGTGTTAAATGATCTTGCCAATTCCTACTATATACCAAAATGTCATCGAAAAATACCAAGACGAATCTGCGTAGGAAAGGCTTGAAGGCAGCGTTCATAGTCGCTTGAAAGGTTGCTGGCACATTGCTCAGCCCGAACGGCATCACCAAAAACTCGTAGTGACCGTGGTGGGTACGAAATGCTGTCTTCTATACATCCTCATCTCTTACCCTAATTTGGTGGTAACCTGAGCGCAAGTCTAATTTAGAAAAAAAACATGCCCCGCTCAATTCATCTAGTAACTCCTCTATTACCGGAATTGGATATTTATCCAGTATGGTGACCTTGTTCAAAGCTCTATAATCCACACAAAACCTCCAGCTCCATCCTTTTTCTTCACTAAAAGAACTGGACTAGAGTAGGAGCTGTTACTTGTCTTTATGATTCCTGCCCTTAACATTTCCTCCACCAATTTTTCAATCTCATTTTTCTGTACATGAGCATATCGGTATGGCCTCACATTCACAGTTTTGATTCCCGGTTCAAGGGGAATTGCATGATCCATTTCTCGAAGAGGGGGAAGTCCCTGCGGCTCATGGAACACTCCGTCAAACATACTTAGGAGCTGAGTCATGTGGTCCCTCTGTTCCGTAGTTAGAGTTACCACATTTCCTGCCTGTGTAGCATCCGTATATATTGAATCCCCTGTTTTCCATGTTTTCAGCTCCCCCTGAGAAAACAGCAACACCATCCCTTCGTCATCACACTCTAATTCCTTAAGTAGAGCTCTATGTGAAAGTTGAGTCCTACCAAGAGTGGCATTACCTTGCAAGGTAACACGTTTTCCCCCGTAATCAAAAGACATCACTAGTTCTTTCCAATTCACCTTTATATCTCCCAATGTTTCTAACCAGGCCATGCCTAGAATGATATCTATCCCTCCCAAGGAAACAATTGATAATCTGCAATCATCGTGAGTCCTTGTATCTTCATACTCAATTGTGGACACATACCTTTTGCTGGTTGATATTGTCCATTTCCCAGTTTAATTCGGAACTCCGGCATTTCAATCACCCTCGGTTTGATTCTTTGGGCCAAGTCTAAAGATAAAAAAATTGTGGCTAGCACCTGAGTCTACCATGATCAGAACCTGGTTCCCATCGATTTCCCCCGACATCTTCATTGTTTGGGGACGAGAAAATCCTCCAATAGAGGAACATGAAAGATTGAAAACTTCACCTTCAAGCTCTGAGTCAACCTTGGTATCTACTTCCGGAGTGAAACTAGCATCCAATAAGGCGAGCTCCTCCTCCGAAGGCACCCCCTCATTTTCTCTGAGAATGATGAGACGGAGGTGTTTCTCTGGACATTTATGGGTGGGTCCGTATGGTTGACCACACTGGAAGCACTTGCCTTCATCCCTCCGACGCACATATTCCTGGTATGGCAGATGTCTGCCTCGTGCACGATATGAAGAAGAGCCATGGCTGCCATTGCCGCTTGCTGCTGTCGAGCTCGTTGCACCACTGTTGTGCGTTGGGTCTCTGTGTTTTGCGATGGGTGGGGCTTCGACCTATGCGACTAGTGGAGAAACCTCGACCTGCTTGTCCCAAGAGGCCCAGAGTGATTGGGCCGGTGGAGATGTGGTCCTCTGTTTCGACCCGACCAGCCCACCCCCGAGTCCGACCCAAAACCAGTCATCCCTGTCACCTGGTTTACTGGGCGTTGCCCAGTCTTCATCATCGTTCCCCCATGAATGTCGTCTTCTATGTCCCGTGCTAGCTCAATAGCTCATGCGACATCTTTGGGTTTGTGAATTCTCACCCTCCGTCGGATAACTTCATCAAGACCATGCATGAGGTATCCCAAAATCTGCGCCTCTGGCATCTCCGGCACCAAGGCCACGGCGTCCTCGAACATCTGGACAAACTCTTCCACCGTCCCCGTTTGTTTTATGGCAGCGAGCAGCTCATACTGATTCTCTGCCTTCCGACCACCGTATCTCCGTATCAACTCCTCAGCCAACATCTCCCAGGACAAATTTGGTATTCGTTTGCTTAAGCATCGAAACCAACTCACCGCTGGTCCCTCCATGCACATGAAAGCAAGCTGGATTTTGAGTTCTGGACTGGTATTTTGTAATTCAAAATATTTGGCAGCTCTGGCAAGCCAACCTGCTGGGTCACTGCCATCAAAATTTGGGAGCTCAATCCGGTTGAGGGCCCGTCGGAACTCATCTCCCCAGAGGCCGTCTCCATCAATGGTTCGACGACGTTCATCCTGAGGAGGAGGTCGCTGTCTCCCTGTGTCACTGGACTCAGTTCTGTGATCTTCTGACATTGTCAATGGATTCTTCCCAGAGTCGTGTACATGCGTTCGTTGGTTCACTTCTTGAGCCAACGCCTTCATCATCGACTTCATTTGTTCAAAACCGTCAGCCATTTCTTCCATCCGACCTTTCAAAACCTCAACCCCATGAAGTTTTTGTGTGAGTTTGTCAATGGCCATTCCTGTCACTTTGAATTTTCCATCTGTCTCAGAGAAACCTTCAATCATTTTTTCCCACGATTCTGTACCTTCGCTAGTCCCCACCATTTCGTTTCCTGGCAACGGAATCAAATTGTTAGGTAATAATATTCAGACAAGCACAGAATAAGAATAGAGAATAGGTCACCGGAGTTGTATAACACTCCACACCTCTGCCACTGCAGGGTAGTGTTAATTCAGCTCCTCCACCTCCAAAGAGAGTAGCCTCTCTTTCCCTAGACACAAGACAGAAAATAATTGAATGCCCTTTCCCTCACTCCCTTTTCCTTAAAAAACCCCTGACCCCCTTTGCACATGCATGTTACTAACTAACTAACTTCCCCCCACTTCTGGACCACTCTTCTTTCTCCTCTCATACACCCTCAACAACTTGGAGGGTCCACCTTGTTCAGGCCTAACCAATTCTTCTAATTCTTTTTGGCTAACAGTAACAGTCCATGAATAGTTTTTCAACTCTGACATAAAGGTATATAGGATCAATTTTGGCTTGTGAAATATGCCATGCTTAATGCTTAAGGAAAACCATCACATTTTCAAAACAAAAAAGTCTTCCCAAGAGCAAAAGCAGATTTTCATGCATTACTTGTTTCATGAGTGCAAAACTGGTCCTTATCCACTTCTTCCAAACTTTTGTTTTATAGTTTCTTCACTGAAGAAACTTCCAAGCTGAGCTTTGAGTTTCATTCCATTTTGTTGGCTTTAAAGGTCTAAATTGTTTTTGCAACAAATTTATTCCAACCACTTGATGCCTATTAAAACAATTTTTACTACTAAATAAATTAAAAAAAAGAAAAAAGTAAAGCAACACACAATTTCTCTACTTCATAATGATTGGGGGCAGTTTTGAAAGGGTTATGAAATAATTCCAATAACACAAAACATCCATCATTCCATATTACATTTCCTTAAACAACTGCAAAGCAGCCCCATAATTACAAATGTTCAAAAGATTGTAACAATCTATCAATCGAATTAAAATATTTCCAAAAGGGCAGTGAAATGAATATCATAAAAAGCGAAAGCAGAAAAGTCAAAATATGATTATAATATTAAATTCACCTTTAAATCATGAGTCAGTTTTAAATTTTCTTCAAGATCGCCTTTTCTCCAAACCAACTCATTTGATGCAGAGTTGATGGCTTCATTTTGCTTCTTATCAATTGCCTAACCAATAAATACCATGCAATTTTCTAAATTAACTTTATACTTGATACAAGACAATAAGGTAACTAACACTTTCCATAAACTAGACAAACCATTCACAGTTCAAAGAATTTCCTTTCTAGTTGGTATTTCTCATTTGACAGCTGCAATTCCTATTGCCACAACAATTAACTGATGTCCTTGAATGTAAAAGATGTAGAGATAATTTAACACCAGTAAATATTTCATACCTTCATACAAGCAATAGCAATCTGTTTGCAAAGGGAAAGGAACTCCTTCCTGTGCCCTGACTCATGAATAAAGCTCCTGCACATAAAGTTATAATCTGATGGTACGATACAGAGCTTCTTGCATCTTCAATTGAAATATCATGCGCCTGAATATATTTTGGTGTCTTCTAGCAAATTTTTCTCTTATGTCAGAATTTCCTAATGCAAAATTCATGTTAAACTTTAGTACCATAGCCTCTAGGTCCTCAATGTGATTGAAGTCATCATCTCTTTTGACATTCCTCTAAGCCAGATTTTTATCAAACTTGTGCCTACAATGGAAAAACAATGATGATAACAAATTATTACATCAAAACTTGAACATACAACAGATTGTTAGTTGCAACCTAACTTTATGCTAGTCGCGGGATGGACTTTATAACTCAAGCAAAATTATTACTGCACCCAAAAAAGTGTTTAAAAATTAAAGTTAATTGTTTACACCTTTACTCGTTTTCGCATTTTTATTTTAATTTTTTTCCCTAACATTAACCAAAATTTGAAAAGCACTAACCCTGGATTTAATCTGAATTTATTTGCATACATTACTCATTTTCAACCAAAATTTATGGTTTCCCACAACCTCTTCCCCTTTCTTTC
>QAOA01000431.1:404949-711188 GCA_003255065.1 Cercis canadensis
AATCCTTTAGAAAGACTGCATAAGTAAATACATAATGTTTAGTAACATGTAAGATTAGATACAGTCAATGAAAAAGTGCAATTGATTTAGTTCAATTATAATATAGATGTATTATGCGAGTTACATATACGAATAACACATTTAGGTCAATCAGTGGATATAAATGTATATAAATTTACTTTGTCTTACCTGTATGCCCATATACGATTAGACACCTCATTATCTGTATCATAAATATACAGTTGTACGAATTTAGGGTTAGACCCTTCATTGGGTAGTAAGCTTTCAAGAGTGTGATAATTCTGACCACCCATTCGAAACATCCTAATTCCTCGTTCCATATTTAATGAATTATCAATTTTACCACCGAGTGATGTAAAAGAAAACATCATATTATATGCCCGAATATTCTAAATAAAGTTGTTTCTCCTCCCGTCAACACCATCCAATAAATTCATTAATGTACTCAGTGGATTTTCCAGTAAGGGCAGTTGAATTTTTCTTTTATGACAACACATCCCAAACTTAGGTTTATAATGTGTCCTCAATTTTTCCAGTCTTTCATTGTACCAATGTAAAACACCACAAAACTCACACTCCCACGTGGGATCGCCAATATCATAGCATACTATTGTATGTGTATCTAGTCATCATGAATAATGTATATAATCAGTATTTATATAGACTGAAGTAGCCTTAGTTGTTCACTGACATACACTATATGTAACATACCTATATGTGTATCATCATTGGTACGGTTATGATTTTCATATGTTGGATTAGTGTGGATACCATATATTTTTTCATCTATCAGATCTATTATAAATCACATGATATATCACGTGAGACAAAAACTAATAAACAAAATATGGAGATAAATAAACATGCATGCTTACAATCTGTATTAACATTGTNAAAAAGTGTAATATTTGTGTAAATAGTTTGAAACTTGTAATATTTGGGTAAATACTTTTACACAATGTAATATTTGTGTCAAAAAGCCTGGATTTTCCAGTAAGGGCAGTTGAATTTTTCTTTGATGACAACACATCCCAAACTTAGGTTTATAATGTGTCCTCAATTTTTCCAGTCTTTCATTGTACCAATGTAAAACACCACAAAACTCACACTCCCACGTGGGATCGCCAATATCATAGCATACTATTGTATGTGTATCTAGTCATCATGAATAATGTATATAATCAGTATTTATATAGACTGAAGTAGCCTTAGTTGTTCACTGACATACACTATATGTAACATACCTATATGTGTATCATCATTGGTACGGTTATGATTTTCATATGTTGGATTAGTGTGGATACCATATATTTCTTCATCTATCAGATCTATTATAAATTACATGATATATCACGTGAGACAAAAACTAATAAACAAAATATGGAGATAAATAAACATGCATGCTTACAATCTGTATTAACATTGTTATTGTACTTATATTGTAACATATTGATATTGTTTCCTAAATACGAAGAAGATCATAAAATATATGACTGAATTAATATGAATGTCTTACTGTGAAATAAGATGATATGTACCTGTCTGTGTTAAGTCAATCGATGGGTCAATGGTTTCTTGCTCGTTATCAACTTGCGTGAAATCCTCACCAATGGGGGTATCGTGAGAAGGTACTCTATTTGATTGTAGTGATCACATAATCTTTTTCCCTCGATGATTTGGCGGTGTGTTCTTTATAAAAATATGATGCACGAAATTAACTATATAGTTACGAAAAAGATGAATATAGAATTTGTAGACATCTCTTAATGATACAAACTCTTTTTTGTGTGGTAATAGCTGTGATGTTTTTGCCTAATAATATCCATTCTTGAACCTTGTATTTCTTTTGAAACTTGTAGTGTAGACAGACCTGTGTATTTTTAAGTTATTATGTGAAAATATATTTTTTCTTGATCAACATAAGTTTATTAGACGGATACAAAATATACATCAACAACAAACTATCATGAGTACCTATCTGGGAGTCACGGATCGTTGCATCGGTAGTTGCCATTTGAGAATCATTGTTTATCATGTTGTTGACATAAGCAATATCATCAAAATCAAGTCTAGTGGTTTGTAGATATTGTACAATCACGCTTATTCTACTAATGTATCGGTCATTGTAAGTTTTATCGGACTTACAGGTTGATTTACTATTTACTATAAAATGAATATACATATAATTTAATAAATTTTCATACATATATTATTAAAAATACACAATATTCATTAATACATACTATTTCTTGTTTGTTGACACCTCTGGTAGTTTTCTCTCAAAACAGATAGTCTTCTTGATGATGCTTCATTGGGATCACACTGCCCTAGCGATGTTAAGGGAGTTTCTTTTTGTCAATTGAATAAGGTATTTGCACATTACATAAGTTTATAAAATGTTAGGATCATAACTAAAATATGTATTTTTAAAATCAACATCTTATATACGTACCCTTCCTAAATTCAATGCCTGCAACATTACCAACATGGTGATTTGATGTAGGTGTGTTTGTTTGAGACATCATTATTCCGCGGGGGGTATATTGTATACTACTTATATAAGGTGACATCAGTTTAGATTAGTAGGAAGATAAATATTAAAAATAAAATTGAATCTACAAATTTATGGGCAAAACATGTGTGCTAAATGTTGTAAAAACAAAATAAAAGGGATACATATCTCAAACAATTGGTAGGAAGATAAATATTAAAAATAAAATTGTGCATAGTGTTATTCTTGTATAGAAAACATGTGTGCTAAATGTTGTAAAAACAAAATAAAAGGGATACATACCTCAAATGATTAGAAGGAGTGGGGGACGCAAATCTATCTTGTTTAAGACTGACATGATTTACTTGCTTTGGAGAGATAGGCGATAGTGTAAGTTGACCATGGTTTATCTGTATGAGACCTAAATTTGGGGTACAACAGTAGACCAGGTGAATGATCAATTACATAATTTTTATGTGGGTAATGGTCCATCACATTTTTTCCCTTGTCTTGTGCTTTTGACGAAGTACTACACAGATTAATATTTGCATCAACTTTTCTGTTAATCCTTGATCCTCGGACATTACCACCACTAGGAGAGTGCATGCTCATTAATATTGAAGATGCAGTGATCAACGATTTGTTTATTAAAGGTACCATGGTTGAGATGTTATTTGATCTCACTATTGGTTTATGATGATGCGCAACAATTGAATTTGGAGTAAGAACTGTATTCAATTTTTGATAGAAATATGGTTGATAAAGTCAATAAATAAAATATAAAATGACCAAATGCACATAGAATATGAATTACCATTACTAATATTACTAAAAGGTACTCTTCCACGCTTGGTGTCCCTATTAGGAATTCTGGATGCTTCATTGATCGATTCAAACATATATATATATATATATATATATATATATATATATATATATATATATTTAAACAAAAGTAAATCTCAAATGCAACAATTTAATTTTCATAATATCCTTACGTTACTATAAGATAGTATAAAGATAATTATATCAATCGAGCGGTGAAAATATATCAACAGTCAAAAATGAGTACTTGATTCGTCGGGAGTCTTATTTTTATTTTCTTCGTTCCATGTCAGAGGGTGTTGAACTCTTGGTCTCTTATGAATATCTTTAATCATTTACACTTTCACTATTTGTAATCATTCAACGTAGATGTTTAATAGAACAAATGTATGAATAGATGTCACAATAGAAAAATATAAGACAACATCATATATATATATATATTTATATATATATATATATATATATATATTTATATCATTAAGTCAAAATCTACGACGATCCTGCTCCGATGGTATCAGAGCCTGTGCCGCCTCTCTTTGTGGTGGGGGTAATGGGTGTGTCTGTATCTATCTAGGTGCTGGTGTGTCGTCGTTGTCAACATATTTTCTCAAAAGATAAACATGAACACTCTACATGGCTAGGTGGCAGTCATACCGAGTCAGTAGATATCATGGTTATGGTTTGATGTAAGATCAAGCTTTAATTAGATATTATAGAAGTCTCCTTTTCAATAAAGAATTTCTTCAAACAGCGGATCCTTACTACATTTGGGTATGTAGGTATCAAGTCACTTTAAGATCAAAAAGAATTTAATATCTAGCTGTCTAAGTCAGATGGTAGGATATTATGGTCCTTCAATTGAAAAGTTAAAACTCTCTTATTGGCTTTATAGCAATAGAGTTAATTACCTCAAAAAGGAACGTCCTTTGGAAACTGAAGAGATTCAAACTTATCAACAATTTTTTCAATATTATTTCAAGAAACTTGTTTATCTTGCTGTCTAGTTACCGTTCAAGAAATTTGTCTTAGAAGTTCATCAAGTTAGGCATAGGTCTTTAAAGTCCAAGACTTTGTAAGATTTTAAGACTCTAAAGATTAAGAGTTTTTCTTGACTTAGCGTTGGTAAGCCGGTAACCGTGTTCCCAGTAGTAAGTCCCAGGGGAGGCAGTAAAACCGTTGGTAAGCAGGGTGTTCCCGGTAAGTTCAAGAAGAATAATTAGTTGATAGAGTTAAGATTGATTATAATGTCAAGGGTGATTAAGAGATTGTTGTCTAGCAGACATGAACCTTCTAGTTCAGGTATTCAAGAACATGACTATTCATCAGATAATCAAGAGGATGGAAGTAATAGCAGGGAAGTTGTCATTTCACAGATAGAGCAAAACCTTCAAAACTGGACTATTCCTAAGGTTTCTTCATCAGAAGTTTATCAAAAAAGTAGTTTTGAAATACGTCAAAATTATGTCATCAAAACAGTGGAAAAATCAATAACAGTCAAAAGATCAAAAGATACAATTCATCTTCTCTCTGAAGATATGATTAAGAAACACCGTCAACAGGGTTTCAAATATCTCCATCTAGGATTGGTTCAAGTAGCTGTCAAACATCTTCACAGAGCAGGGATAGATACACCAATACTAGTGTACCTCAGAGACAAAAGAATCATAGATTTCAAAGAATTTCTTTTAGGAGTTATTCAATCAAATCTTCATAATGGTCCAACATATGTAGATTGTTTTCCAAACTACACTATGGGTTTAGGACATCCTGACACTTTAAAGTTTTTAGAACTCAAAATCAAATCAAAAGAAGAAAAGTTTCTTCCAGGAATAGAACACATGGCTGTTATATTTAGAATATGTTACAAAGTCATGAAAACCAAGATCAACATAGGTTGCATCAAGCAATCTCCAAAAGATGAATCTTTATTGTTAGAAGTCAATACTCAAAATTCTCAGTCAATAACCCCTAAAGGTTAAGACATGATAAAATTTCATATGTGGATGAATGGGAAATAGAGGATGTCGTCCCTCCTAAATCCCCAGAATATCCAGAATTAAGTCAAATTTTAACATCTACCTCAGGGAATGTTACTCTCAAATTTGGAAGATCAAATTCTTCTAGGTATGATCCATCAACTCATTATAGTTCTGCTAGAAGATCAATAGATTTCTCTTCAATAAGTTCATCAGGAATCAATTTTAGACCTGTCATTCCAAAGCGAGTTTATCAGGAAACTCAAGATCAAGAGTCCTCTCATATGTCTCCTACAGCGTCTAATTTTCAAAGTCAACTCAATGTCATATCAAAAGAATTCTTTATAGATAAAGAATATTTAGGGAAGAATTCATGAAAAATTACAATAGGAAGAAAAGACACTGGTATTTCAATAAATTCTATTGAAAGGTTCAAGAAGATTTCAAAAGATTCTATTATGATAAGTTAGAATGTGTCAAAATTAACATCCCTTTCTTCGAATGGTTCGAAGTTTATGCTAGGAAAAATGGCATAACTTATCCTTTTAGAACACCTAAGGAAATCAATATGAATACCAGGATAACTCAAAATTGGAAAACCTCATCAAATGCAATTGTTACTACAGTTCATCCTCCTTTAGAAGAAATTATTGTAAAAAATGTTCATCAAGAGGAAGTAATTGCTTAACCTTTCAAAATGAGTCATGATCCTGATAAGGATAATCTTTCATTAAAAGATGTTAAAAACATCCAATATCAAAATAATTACACAAATCAAATACTCAAAACTGTTTCAGATCAAATGACTAGAGTAGAGAATACACTATCTTCTCTTCCTTCATTAACTAATTTTTTAAATCTTCCTCCATTAAATCGTCCTTTAGGTCCTCTTTCATTAGGCCCTTCTTCATCAAAGTCTCATTCTTCTCCTTCAATATCTTTCAATAAATCAGAAACTCAGCAACCTATCTATAGGATGCCAAACTTTTCAAAAAAGAAAGACATTAGGTTTGGAAATGAAGATGCTTTAAACCTAATAGTCGATAAGCTCAATAAGTTAGAAAAGAAACAATCAATCAATATGATCAATCAAGAAGAAGAAGAATTAGCTGTCAATAAAGTTTTAAAACAGAATCTGAGATTAGGTCGAAAAACTTATCAAACTAGGAATTATTACCCAAGACCTACTCTTCCAGATATTCAATTTGAGGAAAGAAGTCAATATGTCCATACTAGTTATGATGGAACTAGTATCTATGAGTGAAATATTGATAGAATGAGCGAACATGAGATACTGAATCATACTAATGAAATCCTCATGGCAGTAAATGCTTTTAGAATCAAAATTCCTTCAGCAGATTTAAGGAATATCCTTAAAATCATCATTAGTGGTTTCACTGGTCAACTCAAAGGTTGGTGGGATAATTATCTCACTGAAGATCAAAGATTAGAGATAGAAAATTCAATAGATCCTGAAACTAATAGTTCAACATGCATAGAACTTTTTATCTATGCTATCATTAAACATTTCATAGGTGAACCTCAAAGCTTTCAAGATAAGTCATTAGAAATCTTAACCAACTTAAGGTGTAGAGAACTCTTAGACTTAAGATGGTATAAAGATGTCTTTTTCTCAAAAGTATTCTTAAGAAGTGATTGCAATTTAGCTTATTGGAAAGAGAAGTTTATTTGTGATCTCCCTAAGCTATTTGCAGAAAAGGTCAAAGAAAGGTTGAGAAATTACGGAACTCAACAAGGTTTATCATTAACTCAAGTCTATGAATCCTCATCATATGGTCAGTTAGTTAGTGCCATCAATTAAGAAATCATGGTTGAGTGTAATGATATTAAGTTCAAAAACAAAATTCAAAAAGATAGTCATAAAAGGAAGAATGAACTAGGAAATATTTGTAATCAAATGGGATTTGATACAAATTTAGTTCCTCCTTCATCAAGAGATAAGAAAAAGCAAAAGTCTTTTAGGAAAGACTTTAGTCATAGGAAGTTCAATAAAAGAAGAACAAATCATGATAGAAATGAATCAAAACCTTTCAAAGAATCTTCAAAAAAGAGTTCAAAGTCTAGAAAGACATTCAAAAATCCAGTCTGTTATAGATGTGGTCAAGTAGGACATTACAAGAGTAATTGTCCAATGAGAACGAAGATAAATTCATTAAACATTAGTGATTCATTAAAGAAAGAATTAAGTAAGTTGTTCATTAACAATATTTTAGACTCAGAGAATGAATCTGAAAAGGAATCTTCAGAAAGGAATTCTGAAGAAAATCAAATAGAAAACATATTTCAAATTCAAGAAGAATCATCTACTTCAGAATCATCTGAAATTGAAAAAGATGAACCCTGTGTTCAAAATTGCAAGGATCCAGATTGCAATGGAACTTGCAAATCAAAGTCAATAAATGTTATTTCATCAGAAGCTAGTTTCCTCATAGATGTCATATAAAAGATAGAAGATGATGAAATCAAAAGGCAATATCTTTTGAAATTAAAAGACATCATAGATAAAGAGAAGCCTAGCTTTCCTGACATCAAACCAATAAGTCTTAGTGCTATTCTGTCAAAAATGAATTTAAAACAACAGGTTGTTACTGTCAAAGATCTTCAAAATGAAATCAAATGAGTCAAAGAAGAAATTAAGCAATTAAAGCAAGATCAGAGCCGAATAGAATTAGATTTGCTTAATTTGTCATTAAAGAATCATATCAATAGTCAAGAGTCTAGTCAAAAGGATGAAGATGAAGATGAAGATAAAGATGTTGATCAATCTTCAGATTCTCATGAAACTTATCTCAATATCATCAATAGGATTCAAATTCAAAAATGATATTGTAAAATATCATTAATCATTAATAGGGAATATCATAAAAGTTTCATTGCCTTGATAGACTCAGGTGCATATATGAATTGCATTCAAGAAGGATTAATTCCTACTAAGTACTATGAAAAGACTTTAGAGTCTTTAACTAGTGCTAATGGTTCAAAACTTCATATAGATTTTAAGTTAACCAAAGCTCAAATTTACAATAAAGGTATTTGTTTCAATAATACTTTTATTTTGGTCAAAAATATTTCAACACCTGTCATCTTAGGAACTCCTTTCCTTACTCAAATTTATCCTTTTTATGTAACATCCCAGGGAGTACATACTGTTCAAAGAGGTAAAGAAATCATATTTGAATTTCTCACCCCTATGAAAGACAGAGATGTTAATAAGATTCAAAATAGTTCAATATCTGTTATCAACCGGATAATCAAAAATCAAAAGCATATTCGATACTTGAATCAAGAAGTTCATTACAAGTCTCCCAACAAAGTTTGTCAATGGATTAGGTTACAAATACCTAACAATTTATTTAGTCATAATACGTTTAAATTTGTTCCTTCACATTACAGGATATTACTGTTTATACTAATCAGATTAGTTTTGTAGATGGATCCCCATGCATTGATGTATTTTGTTGACAAAGCTTTACCTGTCTGGCCTAAAGAATCTACTCTTCATTACAGAGGTAATTTAGAGGGATTAGATAATATTGAAACAGTAATATTAGATGCTATTTGGAATATTAGTGACTTTAATAATAAGTCATTAGTCTTGCAAGTAGTAGCAGACTATTTTCGCTTTTCTCATCATAAATTTCATCACAAAACTTGTTGTACTTGTGGAACAAATGAATATTTTCTCAATGATATTACTGCCAATAATCTTGAGCTGATCAAAGAGAATAAACTTCTCAAAAGACAAGTTGAAGCCCTGTCAGCCCAACTGGCTCACAGTGGAATATCATCATCATCCCTACTGGATGAAAGCATATTCAAAGAACTTGATGCTCTAGAAGATATAACTTTGGCCCCATTGGCTAAAGCCAAAGGTGAGACGAGTAAGAGTGCTATCTTAGCCCCACTGGCTAAAGATAAGGGTAAAAGAGAGTATAGAGATAAAAAAAGAGAGAGTGTCAGAACTTTAGCCCCACTGGCTAAAGGAAAAGAAAAGATTCTAACTTTAACCCCACTGGTTAAAGCAAAAGTAGAAAGAGAAACGAAAAAATTAAGAGCTTTCTTCTTCTCCCACAGTTTTCTCAATCAATTACCAGGTGCTGATTGTAGAGAATTTGTTCATCAAACTCTTCAAGAGACTGAGCTAAACAGGCAAGAGTTTATTCAAAAGGCTTTGATTGAATTCGCCTGTAACTACAAACTCATTCCAGATATGACTTGGACATGGGAATGCTATCATGGTCTCAAAAACCTTGAATGCCTCAAAACAGACCCTTTGTGCACAGAAATTTCCCTTTCCATGCCTGATTGTAAGTGTCACCTTACTTATAGCATATGTAGAGCCTCATTAGATCTCTCCCAATATCATCCTATCACAATCTATTTCAACAAAGAACCAATAGTTTTAACCCCTCAAAAGCTTTAGATTATGGATATCTTGTCAATATTCTCATTACCAACCCTGATCAATCAAAAGGATTTGGAAGAAAACTGTCTCATTGTATTATACATGCCTTTGATAAGTTTCCTCCAAAGAGATATGTTGAGCTACTCATTCAAAGCAAAGCCCCAGAATGGATCAGAGGAATTTGTTATCCTGCTCAACACAAAATCCTGCTCAAAAAACATCTACTCAAACCTTACCTTCTCTCCTCTGAGTATCCCTGGCCCTGTCATAATCTTTCTTTACGAAAGCAAATTAGACACTGGAGAGCTAGTACCATTGCAAAAGAGCTTTCCATTAAATATCAAACCCTTGTTGCAGAGGATTATAATCAAAAAATATATTCAGACTTAGCCATTCCCGAAGTTCCTTTCAAAATTCGGACTGATTTCAACAATTAGCCGATCATTATTTTCAAAAGAATCATGTAGAAGATTTAGAGGCATTTCATCTTTTCTATCAAGATGCAGAGGCAGACGATAGATTTGATTACTGGAATACTGCTTTTGATGGAGAATACCAAGATATCATCACAATGGAATCGTGACACAGTCACCCAAAGACTGCCGTCCATGTGCAGTGATTCCAAACAGCTGTAGCCATGTGCAGTTTTACTAAAAGGCTGCAGAGTTCACATGCAAACTTATCATCATATTCAACAGGTCAACAAAGTTTTATGAAGGCTCCTCATCATGCCAAGTGTCAAGACATAAGAATATAAAAAAATTAACTATTTTCTGGTAAATATAAAAAATTAAAAACCAATTTTCAGAACAACCATTATAGATCATACACTGTACATGCCCTTTGATACCTTTTTTTTTTTCCTTCCTTTTTACTACTAAGTATATAGAACCAGATTTTGTAGCTAGGGATACATAAGAATGAAGATTTGAACCGAAAATCTCATTGTGTTATTTGTGCTTGTGTCATTTGATATTTCTATGCCTATGTATCCCAAAGATATATAATAACAAATAATTCCTTTTGGAATCCTTTCCTGTTAAAAAAATAAAATAAGTGGTATAGCTAGGAACATAAATATATTAATTAATGAGCACAGAATTAAGAAATTGGAAGAACAAACCATGCCGAATATGAGCACATAATTAAGTATGAGCACAGAATTATAAAACATGAAACACTAATATTGCCGAATATGGAGAGAAAGAGAAATAAACAAATGGAGGAAAAGAAGAAACCAATCATGTATAAGCTTGCAACCAACCAAGAATTTCAGAAGATAAGAAACATACCTGGGTGTGGCTTGAAGCTGCC
Source organism: Cercis canadensis (assembly GCA_003255065.1). Classification (NCBI taxonomy): domain Eukaryota; kingdom Viridiplantae; phylum Streptophyta; class Magnoliopsida; order Fabales; family Fabaceae; genus Cercis; species Cercis canadensis. The sequence continues at coordinate 416,006 of QAOA01000431.1, forward strand.
GTATTCCTTTGTAGTAATCAGCTAGGTATATAGAGCCAAGGAAGAGGGTGCTATTTATATAAGGATATAGAACCAAGGAAGTATAACCCTAATTTTGATTTCAAATTAGCAATTAAATAATTTTTCGGTGTAGAGGCATTTATGAGAATATTTGGAAAAATTAAATAGAATAATATTACCTTGATTGGCTTTTTTCGTGAAGGGTGGCAGTATTGATCCCACAAATTTGGCAGATTTGCCAAATACACCAATTATAATTTTGGAATATGTAACTGATTGCAAATGAAGCAATCAATTACATAGCTTGCAAATCATTACTTTATACATGAAGGATGGTAGCAATGAATTACCTTTTTTGGTTTTAATTTATTCTCATGTAATAATACGTTATAAAAAATAAATAGGCAATCAAGCTCCTATAATTATTTATGCGTGAATGGTGGCAGCAATCAATTATGTATTTTGGTTTTAATTTCTTCTCATTTAATAATATGTTATAAAAAATAAATAAGGAAGTTATTTAAAGACATTAGTATTCAATTTTTTTTTTTATCTCTTTATTATTTTCTGAAACACACATAGTTGACATTATAAATTATTTATTAAATAATTTTGATAGGAGGAAATTTCCATAGCGTGCCACTTGTCGTCACCTTAATAGCGACACTTGTCAGCTCCACATTATGTACTCTATTATTAATATTAAATAGATAGATATAGATATAGATATATAGATATGTAGATATAGATAGTATTAAATAACTATATAATATAGTCTATATATATGTATGTATATATAGACCATAAAAAATGATAATTTCTAATAATTCTTTGAACTCTTACTAATTTGACACATACAAACCTATTTATTTGTATAGAATTATTTTATTTACATCTAACCCAAAACAAAAATTACATTACCCTATCAACCTAACTCTTCTATTCAGCCCATCAGCCCAAGTGCAATCTCTTTTACTGATTCAATTAAAACAAAGAATCGCAATGAAATAAGAAAAACCAAGAGACAGAGAACAAAGCGTGGCAGAGCGAGAAGGATAGCAGAAAGAACAGAGGGAGAGAGAACGATAGCAGAAAGAATAGAGGGAGACAGAAACACAAAGACTAGAAAGGGAGCAGATCGAGAAAGAGAATTAAAATTTCTTCTTCTTCAGGTGTGGTGGCTACGGCTACTGTCTTTGAGCTCCATCGGCTACTGCATGTGTGGTGACTAGGGTGACAAGGAAGCCCCGAGTTCCATAAGCAGCTACACATGCTTTCACCTTGTGGGTGACCTCTTTCCCCGAGTTCCAACTTGGCCGTGATTCCTGATTCGTTTTGAAATGGAGTGAAGTTTCTTCATTTCTGTCAAAATTCCTCAACTTTGTAATATTTCCATCGAAGCAGTGGAATTTCCAATTTTGATAGGCGTTTCGTGTCGGTCTCCCAGAAAACCAAAATATCTCTTGTGTTTCGGACGAAGCAACATGAAATTTAGTTCTTTGGTGAATATCCCTTATTTAGAGAACAACTAGATGAGTGACACCTTAACGTTTGATAATTAGGGAATAAATTCAAACATGTATGTTTATAAGCTACAGATCTACCATAAAATGGCTACACATATGTTGATTTTATTGGATGAAAATAAAGAAAACAAAAAACAAAAAGTTAATAGTAAGATTAGGGAATGTGATTTCCTCTACAATTTAATTCCTTGGAAACCAGTATAAGTAGCTAGGGGGTGTAATACCAAATTAGAAATAATATATTTAATTCTTACCTCATGTAGATGTCGCTCCTCTATCCAAATTTATTCAATTAATGTTTCAACTTTGTTTATCATATTCCTCAATAATAGTCCTTAATTATTCTTGATGGCAGTTTATGTACCTGGTGTGCTTTCACAACACTCGAACATGCATTTATCCTTATATAAAGTATGCATCTCAAGACACCCTAAAGATTGACCACTCAATACTCATGGAGGTCCTATGTTCAAATCCTATTAGGATTGGCTGAAATGAGATCTTAGGTGGGGATAGACTACCCATTGTTATGTAACCTCCAATTGACTAAAAAATAAAAAAAATAGAGAGAGAAATATATGCATCTGATACCACTTTGTTAGACAGAGTAATTTTGGAAAAGAACTATTTTATTAATTTGACGTGCAATAGGTAGAATATGTTATCATATCATGAAGTAGCAAGAACAAAAATTACGTGAGATAAAAGAAATAGCATCTTATTATTTTCAACATCAACTCCTCTAAACTGCACTTTAGAAATTCAATTACATGCTTCTCAACCCCTAAAAGTTAGACATCAACAGTATGTTTTAATTTATTTTTTTTCTGAAACGATAAAGGATGTCTATATTGATAAAAGAAAGCACCCCCCCAATGAGAATTATTGCACAGTCAATTAAATATTTCCTGAAATCTATTTTGGTCTATAATTTGTCACTAGTGATGAACGTAGGTTTCTCCATGAAAAGCCATTTTATTAGAATTGGACATTAATTAATGTTTTAGCAATAAGTGCAGAAAACGCTTTGCTGAGCCACCAGATTCACCAAACATGTTAGGGTTGTACACTTTTCCAATTTTTTTCTTTGCCTAAAATAAAGGATGCCCGCAACTTAAAAGGAAAAGCTTGTTTTCTCTATGGAGAACTACTAACCTCAGCTACTATGGAACTATGTGTTGGGGTTAGGGGTCATTGGCCCCCCAAACTCAATTTTCATTCATTTACTATCTACAAATTGACTATCTACCCCCCTGAGTGTCAGTTTTGCCCCCTCACATATATACTTTTTTGGTTCTGCCTCTGTCATTAGCAATTTAGAGTTGTGTCTCTTATCAATCCTATTGATTCCTTACAAAAGCACTTTACCTAAACCCTGCGCTTGAGGTTTAGTTGTAAGTCTCCTAGTCTCTTCAGCATGATATATTGAAATTTGAATGTATTCTAGAATGATTTACGTACTGCATAAGGATCATTGTTCAGCAAAAGCATAAAAAAGCTATTGATGATCTCTATAGCTACTTAAAGTTCCTTAGGTATGATCCTTGTGCTATATATTAATCATTCCATGAAAGAATCAAGTTCCAATATCAAGTCTATGCTTGTGATTACGGTTACTAAACCACTTTAAAGACTAGTGTGGTGGAATTTTTAGGTGAGGGATTAGGCATACCTACTCTCTACCTCAGGTTTTGATATAGAAGGAAAAGCTTAAATGATTCTTTTCCATTATCATCATTCTCTGATTCAACCACTCTCACCTGCGGAACAAAATTATAATTTTTCTTTTGTATAGCCGGGCAATTAGTATTCTTTGGAATATAGTCACCATCCCAGGAACCAAATGAGCCTTCGCATAGACTGGAATATTTCACAACAATCTTATAGCTTGTTGTTTCCGTCGAAATCCATTTGGATAATAATCTCATGGACTGTAATGTTTTTCAAATTACAGCAATATTTCACTCTAGTATTGTGCCGAATTGACACCATAAGTGCCGAATTGAGGAGTTTTTGCTTTTTCCATTGTATCTAGCTTCTATACTACTTGGCACCATCACATAAAAATTTTCATTTAAAGATAGAAGTATGGAATTATATTATAATACTAAAATGAAAAGCTTTTAAATAATCACAAGCATTGTTGTATGTGGTTTTTTTTTTATTTATTTATTATTCCTTATAAAACAATCACAAGCAAAATCATAATCATAAGTACTTCAATATTTTTACATTAAACATTTCTCTAGCAGTCTGCTAATGGGACTTTTTCCGGCAAGTGTATCGGGTCACACAAGTAATATAATAGTGAGTAGAGTATCGTTCCCACGAGGATTAAGGATAACAACTACAAATTTCACCAATAAAGATTCTATTTGGAAAGATAAATGGTTTGGATTGAAGGCAGCCCTGGAATGAGCAGCCGCAATTAACTAAGTAACAAACTAAGTAACAAAACTCTAACAATTTCGTAACAATCTTTAAGAAACAATCTAAATGTGAAATTGATAATAAAAATGAGAAACGTTAGGGGTTGATTTCATTCACTTGAAAATTTGATTCCCTCATAGACAAGGTAATCTCAGAAACAATACTGGACTACTTATTTTAGTTACAATTCCTTTGTTGTTGGTTCATTTCCTTAAAGTGATTGAACCCAATTCCTTGGTGAAACAATCCTCCCTATACCAATTACTTGTCTAATTCCTTGACACAACTAATTAATCTAGGTGATTTGGTTCTAGGAAATTAATCTGATACCACCTAAACGAAGTTATCTATTCCTAGATTAACTCAATTTAGGACAGAATTTACAGAGCACATTCGGATCTTACTATTCCTAGTATTGAAACGAATCTCTTAACCATTCAAATGGTAGCTAAGCATTTAAAGGCATTAATAACAGTAAATTCCATTCAACAAAAGGAGTTGTACTAAAACAAGTTTATTCAATCTTGAAACCTCATTACAATTGAATTACATCAAACCCCCAACACTAAGAATTTAGCTACTCATACTTGAATTCAATAAAAGCAAATAAGTAAGGTTCAACATGAGATGAAAAGAAGAAGAAGAAGAAGAAACTCTATGACGATCCAGTCGCAATTGCTCCCCTCCCTCCTTTAGTTCTTCTGCTCATTTTCTTCCCAAGTACGGCCTCCTTTGACAAATGCATCAGATTTCCTTTTATACTTGTACAGAATTATGTCATTTGGTCAAAAATAGCTCGAACACGGCTCTGACACGGCCGTGTTCCTTTCTGGTCCTGGGCGTGTCACTTATGTTGCATTTCTGGTCATTGAACCGTGTTCCTTTTCTGGTCCTGGCCGAGTCACTTAGACATGGCTCGTGCTCTTCTCTGGTCTGGGCGTGTCCTTTCTTTGTAGCCTCTGCCTGTTCAACACGGCCTATCACACGGCTGTGTTCTTCTCTTGCCTTGACCGTGTTTGCCCTTAGACTAAGTCTTTGTTCTCTTGGACATTCTCCTTAATCAACACGGCCTTGGACACGGCCGTGTCTGATCCTGTCTGCGGCCGTGTTTGTCCATAAGCTTGAGCAGTAGCCTCTGGATGTTAGACACGGGGTACACACGGCCGTGTTCCTGCCCGTGTCTACCTAAAATCTTGGTGTATGGCTGCTTTCCTTGCCATTTTCTCCATGGATTGCTTCCAGATTCTTCTCATTTGCTGATTACCCATCTTGGTACCTGTCAAAGCCAATTTATGGATTAAACACCATGTTTAGAGAGGATTTGCTCACAATGCAGGTAAAAATTCAGTATTAAAGCATGGATTTTATAGTCCTAAAAGACAAGTATCAAATTCCCCCACACCTAGACATTTGCTTGTCCTCAAGCAATGAAAACTAGAACTTGTGCCTTAGGTGCTCTCCCTGGACAGACAATTCCATTTCTACAAAAAATTATGCAAGGCACCCTACAATGAGCAACTGCATTATCCAATTTCTATTTCAGTTTATGGACTCAGTCATCGCTTAACGGTTTGCCTCAGCTATACTCTCAGAAACTAGAAAGAATTACCCTGTGCTTATTACTCTATTCTAATAATAGGCAAAAATAACAATACTCAAAGCTAAGAACTCAAGTATTATTCTTTTCTCTTTTTTTTTTCTTTCCTTTTCTTTTCTTTTCTTGCATAGTTAGGGGTCCTAAGATGTGGTGTCCGGCCATTGCCTGCGACCCACATTCAACTAGTTATGCTTCATTGGCATACTCATATCCTTCTTCAGTTTCAGGCATAGAAGGTAGAGGAGCAGAGCCCCACTATGCTCATAATGGATCACCACTCGAAATCAAATAATGATATATATATATATATATATATATATATATATATTTTAATAAGCAAAGGAAAACCAGTACTCAGCACAGGGTATTCTAACTACAAACTTCAAGTTTAGCAAGTATAAACAAATTTCTAGCACTCCTAAGTCCATTACACTTCAATAGTTACTTCCTAATGCAGCAAGCCTCAAAGTAGACTACTCAGCATCAAAAGACTTAAGTAACAATTTAAAAACAAGTCATCCAGGAAATTCCAGAGACACAATGTTCCCGTTCCACATGCCAGAGGATTCACATGCAAATATCTACATCTAGTCTTATATAATTCTACCCCCCCCACTTAAATCATGCATTGTCCACAATGAATGGCACACAAATAAATGGTGGATGCAGAAATAGAATCAACAGGCATTGAAATATAAATGAATGAAAAGAAAATGAGAAAATAGTTTAAACTACTCCCTGGAAGGTGCTTCAGAAGGGTGGTCGGTGGATGGTGGAGAGTCAGACCGTGGAGGTCGGGATGAGGTGCGCGGCGGCCGAATCTGCTCCACTGCTGGTGTGATGTCAGCATCGTCTGCTGGATCCTGAAATGTGGGTGGACGAGGTGGAGGTGGAGGCTGGAGTCCCAAGGACTGACACATCATCTATACAGTGGATTGCACCCACTGGTGATGTGCTAGCTCATAGGACATCCACTGATGCCTATGATGTCTCTCCTTTCGGTTGTCTAGGATCAGGCGATTGACCCGGGTTCTGGTGCCATCTACTTCAACTTCGATCCGAGCCAACTGCCTCTCGAGAGCTGTTAGTTTCCTATCTTCCTCGTCATCTTCAGTGGACGGGATAGTAGGAGGTGATTGTGGCGGGAAAGGTGCGGATGTGCTTGGCTCCGCTGCCGGTGGTTCTTCAGATGGTGGTGCATCGCCCACCGAAGCATCCATTGCTGGCTCCTCGACTGGTGGACTGCCAGGTACCGCTCGTGGTGGAGCACCGGCTAAAGCAAAATATGTGCCCTGGCCGTCTGTGCGGCGCTCCACCATCCCCATGGCTCTGAGGGTGTCCATGCCCAGCGGCAGCGGTCGACAGGCGACCGTGAGGGTGGACTGGTCACCCAACACATCCAAGCGGCGAGCGAGGCGGGTAATCATTGATCCTCCGCCTATGGCTCCGAAGTTGCCTCGCTGGAGATAGCCCTTAACTAATTGGATGAAGACATATCCCAGGTGGCAATAGCTCTTCTCCTTGATGCATTGGAGGTAGAAGAGGTGCCTCTTACTCACCACGCCTGTGCTCTCCCTTCTGGCGTTCAATGAGTGCACCAGCAGCTTGTGGATGTATCTGAGTGCTGGTGACCGGAGGGTGGATGCCTTGGACGTCTTGGCTTCATAAGTGGCTTCAGTGCTCACTTCTAGCCAGCATTCTGCTGAGTCTTTGCTGGTAAAGGACCAGTCCAGCAAGAATGTGTTCTCTGGTCTGATTTTTGTAGACGGCTGTCCAGCTAACCCTGTCGCCTTAGTGAACTCCTCCAGGTTCATGCTATGCATGAACGAGCCGAGACGGAATCTGGTCGAGTCTGGCTCATACCACGTTGTGTTGGTAGCTGTGAAGGTGGTGTTGATCTCTACAGTTGCGAGAAACTCCAAGGTGAGTTCTCTGTATGCCAGTTCTTGGAGCTCGAAGACATTTCCTCACTGTCCTGGACTGAGGAGTTGGCGAATCTCCTCGTCAATCCCTAGCTCCTGTAACACTAGCCATACTGGGTATTGGCTAGGTTCAAACGACTTGGTTGAGAGCTTGGCTAGCCGCTCCTGGTGCTCAGCCCCTTGGAATTTGAGGAATGGATGAACTGAAGTGTTGGCGGCTCCTGATCTTCTCTTCTTAACAGGTGGAGAAGGTGATTCTGGAGGGTTTGGACGGTTCTTCCTCGTCTTCAACTTCTCCTAGCGTGGTTGAGCATCATCAGTGCGCTTTGTCATGTTGGTGTCCTGTGAAAACCAATTCAGTGAGTTACCCAACATGGACAAATGAACACACTATAGTGGTACCAAAAACAGAACATGCATGCAAGTTCAACTGAAATGCTAATTCCCACATGTTTACTAACCCAACATAACTCTTAACAGCAAGAATTCAACAGAGACTTATACACAAGGTAGCAGGGTAGTTGTATTGGAATTCAGTATATCAATTCAGTACCCCACATTATCTCTCTAATCCTATCTCATTTTCATAATTCCAATTCCTAAGCTCAGATATTCAACCAAGTCATCACCATCAATTTCCCGACTAACAATTAAACAAAATCAGGTTCCTCAACCAAGATTTTGTTCTCTGGTCATAGTACAGTATAATTCAACCTCAATTCCTACAATGCTTGATAAGAAAATCAGATATTCCACAAATCCCTAAATCAATTTCCAAAGCAATGATCATTACCAGAGAAAGAGACACAATCCATACAGTCATTTTCAAGTGAATTAACAAATTCCACAGGATAAATGCCCCCAACAAACTACTTGCAGTAAATTAACTGAATTTACAGCATGAAATTACAGTGGTGACAGTAATGAGAATTGCAGATAACAGTATTGTCTACCAAATTTCTCAACATCAGCAGATTCCCAAAAGCAATAGCAATCAAGAGCAATGCTAAGGGACACTAATTGCAGAAAGATAAACCAATTCTAAAACACCCTACATGCCCTAGAATCAAATGCAGAAGCAGCATTCCATTTGTTTATAACAGTTATTCATGGGACAATCAACCTTCCCCCAATTCATATACTAAATAAAGCAAGTAAAACTCAATAATACTTCTCAATCAGAATAGGCAGAAGTGATAGACTAACATAAAGAATGAATACATACCTGTGGATGAAGTAAGAAATGAGCAGAAATTGAACTTGTGAAGAATGCAGAAAGTAACCGAGAGTGCTGGTGTGGGGTGGTGTGGAAACTTGATTCAAGCAAGAAATTGAGACTTTGAGGATAGGGATTGGCCGGAAATGATGGTGGGATGCTTGGAATAGCTAGGGATTTGAGAGAGAATGAGAAGAAGAGGGATTTCTGAAATGAGTGAATGGTCCTCGAACTGAGCTTTTAAAGTTTTCTGAAAGACACACCCACAACACGGCCGTGTTCTGTGGCCGTGTCGTGCTCTAAGGGAGAGACACGGGGAGAACACGTGGGGTGTTTAAGTGACACGAGGGTGATGTTTAAGTGACACGGGCGTGACCGCCCCGTGTCTCAGACCATGTCCAAAGTGAGAATATTTGAATTAAGTGACAAGGTCACAACACGGCCGTGTTAGTGACCGTGTTTGTGATCTGGCAAAATTAAATACTTACCTGAGACAACACATGGGCATGTCTAGGGACAATTAATTCTGGGTAAGTGACATGGGGGTGAACACGGGCGTGTCAGATACCGTGTCTGCCTGTTGGATTCCTGTGAGAGTTGTACGCTCACTGCCACGGCCATGTGTGTGCCCATGTCTCTCCTCTGAGCTCTCTGTATGGTGAACACAGGTCACGACACGGGCGTGTTCCAGACCGTGTAGTCTTCCTGAGCTCTCTGCCCTCTTCACACGGGTCATGACACGTGCATGTCCTGGCCGTGTTCTCTCTTGATATGCCAAAAACAAAACTTAATGAACAAAGATGACAAAAATGAATATGAAAAACAAAGACACAATGAAAACAACTAAAAGTAAATAAGGACAAAGGGTTAAAAACTTGGGTTGCCTCCCAAGAAGCGCTTAATTTAAAGTCCTCAGCCAGACTATCTCGGAGATTATGCTGATGCAGTGAGGACCATTGAAGAAATCTGGTGTTTAACCCTATCTCCCCAGTAATGCTTAAGTCGTTGCCCATTAACCTTGAAACTCCTTCCCGTTTCCCTGTTAGCCACCTCAATAGCTCCATAGGGATATACTGTCTTGACCATAAATGGTCCTGACCACCTTGATTTCAGCTTTCCCGGAAAGAGTCTCAGTCTTGAATTGTACAGCAAGACTTGTTGTCCTGGTTCAAAAATCCTTTGGATGATTTTTTTATCATGCCATTGCTTTGTCTTCTCTTTGTAAAGCTTGGAACTCTCATAAGCTTTATATCTGAATTCATCCAACTCGTGAAGTTGAAGTACCCTTTTTTCCCTTGCTTTTTCCAGGTTAAAATTTAGGATCTTAGTGGCCCACCATGCTTTGTGCTCCAATTCCACAGGCAAATGACAAGCCTTGCCATACACTAACTGGTACGGGGACATGCCAAGAGGTGTCTTTAATGCAGTGCGGTATGCCCAAAGAGCACCATCGAGCTTCAGGGCCCAATCCTTTCTAGAGGCGTTGACAGTCTTCTCAAGAATTCTCTTCAACTCTCTGTTTGACATTTCAACTTGACCATTGGTTTGTGGATGATATGGAGTTGCTATGCGGTGCCTCACTCCATACTTGCTCAGTAAAGCGTCCATTCGCTTGTTGCAGAAGTGAGTGCCCTCATCACTGATCAAAGTTCTTGGAACTCCAAATCTTGAGAATATATTCTTCTTGAGGAAACTCATAACTATCTAAGCATCATCGGTTCTGGTGGCAGTTGCTTCAACCTATTTAGACACGTAATCGACTGCGACCAGAATATACTCATTAGAGTATGATGATGGGAAAGGACCCATGAAATCTATTCCCCAAACATCAAACAATTCAACTTCGAGTACTGAATTCAGAGGCATTTCATGCTTTTTTGAGATGTTGCCAGACCTTTGGCAGTGGTCACACGTCTTCACATAGTCGTAGGCGTCTTTGAAGACTGTTGGCCAGTAGAACCCTAATTGGAGAACTTTGGCAGCTGTCCGATCTCCACTGAAATGGCCATCATAGTCTGAAGCATGGCAATGCCACAATATATCCTTCACCTCTTCTTGTGAGACACATCTCCTCAAGAGCCCGTCAACACATTTTCGTAGCAAATAAGGCTCGTCCCAGACATAGAACTTAGCCTCATGAAGGAATCTCTTTAACTGTTGGGAGTTTAGATGCACAGGTAGGACTTTAGCAGCTTTAAAGTTTGCAAAATCAGCATACCATGGCAAGCTGTGCACTGCCAAGAGCTGCTTGTCTGGGAACTCCTCATTGATGGGAAGAGGTGTAGCTTGGTTCTTCTCTTGTTGCTCAATCCTAGACAGGTGATCAGCTACCACATTGTCCATGCCTTTCTTGTCCTTGATCTCCAGATCAAATTCTTGCAACAGCAAGATCCAGCGGATGAGCCTAGGCTTGGAATCCTGTTTAGCAAAGAGATACCTAAGAGTTACATGATCAGTATATACAATAACCTTGGCACCTACTAAATAAGAGCGGAATTTATCAAATGCAAAAACAATAGCTAACAACTCTTTTTCAGTAGTGGCATAGTTAAGTTGAGCAGAATCTAACACATGACTTGCATAGTATATGACATGCAATAACTTGTTTTTTCTCTGCCCCAAGACAACACCTACAGCTATATCACTAGCATCACACATAAGTTCAAAAGGTAAATCTCAATCAGGTGGGATCACCACAGGGGCAGTAATCAACTTCTGCTTCAATGTATTAAAAGCTAACAGACATTCCTTATTGAAAGCAAAAGTTTCATCTTTAACAAGTAGGTTACACAGGGGTTTAGCGATTTTAGAAAAATCTTGGATGAATCTTCTATAAAAGCCTGCGTGTCCCAAAAAACTATGACCCCTTTGACATTAGTAGGAGGGGGTAATTTTTCAATCACCTCTACTTTAGCCCTATCGACCTCTATCCCCTTGACAGAAATTTTATGCCCTAAGACAATCCCCTCTCTGACCATAAAATGACACTTTTCCCAATTCAAAACCAAATTGGTTTCTTGGCATCTTTTTAACACTAAAGATAGATTATGCAAGCATATATCATAAGAAGAGCCAAAAATAGAAAAGTCATTCATAAATATTTCTATAAATTTCTCATTCATGTCAGAGAATATGGAGAGTATACACCTTTAAAAAGTGGCCGGGGCATTGCACAAACCGAATGGCATCCTCCGATATGCATACACTCCATAGGGGCAAGTGAAGGCGGTCTTTTCCTGATCCTCCGGAGCTATGGCAATCTGGTTGTAACCCGAATACCCGTCTAGAAAACAGTAATGCTCATGACCGGCTAGGCGCTCCAGCATTTGATCTATAAATGGGAGAGGGAAATGGTCTTTCCTCGTGACATCATTCAGTTTTCTGTAGTCGATGCATACGCGTCATCCCGTGATTGTTCTAGTGGGAATTAGTTCATTCTTTTCATTCATCACCACTGTTGTCCCTCCTTTCTTGGGCACCACCTGAACTGGGCTTACCCATGAACTGTCCGAGATGGGGTAAATAACTCCAGCATCTAGGAGTTTTACCACTTCCTTTCGCACTACTTCCTTCATGATTGGATTCAGTCTCCTTTGAGGTTGTACAACAGCTTTATGGTTCTCTTCCATAAGGATCTTGTGCATACAAAAAGATGGACTGATACCTTTTAAATCAGCAATCGACCATCCAATGGCGCTCTTATACCTCCTCAACACCCGTAACAGTTTTTCCTCTTCTACCTTAGTTAATTCGGAATTGATGATAACGGGAGAGGAATTATTCTCACCAAGGAAGGCATACTTCAAAGTCAGCGGCAGTGGCTTGAGCTCAACTTTTGGAGATTGCTCTTGATTCACATCCTTTTTTAATTCTTCTAGTTTAGGTGGTGCGGATGTCGAATACGATGGTAGAGCATCCAATAATGCTACATGTTCTGCGCATGCTGAATCTCCTGCTAAATCAATTATGGTCACTGCATCCACCAAGACTCTTTCAAGAGGATAAGAGGTTAGATTCTCCCTGAACGTGCTAGCAATGATAGAGTCCAGAATATCCAGGCGGAAGCATTCTTCTTTCTCCATAGGGTGTTGCATCGCACTAAACACATTGAAGATCACCTTCTCATCTTGAACTTTCAGAGTCAGAGTCCCATCAGCTACATCTATCAATGCTCTCCCAATAGCTAGAAATGGCCGTCGCAAGATCAGCGGAATCTCTCCATCCTCCTCCATGTCTAGGACAACAAAATCCACCAGAAAGATGAACTTGTCAACCTTAACCAAGACGTCATCTACTAAACCGTAAGGATGTTTGATAGACCAGTCGGCAAGTTGAAGCGTAATCATGGTGGGTTTTGCTTGACCAATTCCCAACTTCTTGAAGATGGATAGAGGCATGAGGCTCACACTCGCTCCCAGATCACATAATGCCTTCCCAAAAGTGATGTCTCTAATAGTGCACGGAATGGAGAAACTCCCTAGATCTTTGAGCTTTGGAGGCAATTTCCTCTGTAGAATAACACTGCACTCCTCAGTCAACATGACTGTCTCATCATCTCCGATTCTTCTTTTCTTGGTCAGAAGATCCTTCATAAATTTCACATAGGATGACATTTGTTCCAGTGCTTCAGCAAAATGTATGTTTATCTGTAATTTCTTGAAAACCTTTAAGAACTTGCTGAATTGCTTTTCATCCTGGTGTTTCTTGAGCCTTTGAGGAAAAGGCACCTTGACTGGAGGTATTGTAGCACAAGGTCTGGTCAATTTCTCCCCTTCTTCTCCATTTTCTGCCTCAGTGGGACGGCTAGATGTTGTGTTCCCATTTGTCCTAGTTACCTTATCATCTTTCTCTTTTGGTGTTTCTTGTCTTGGGATGGGCTCCAACACTTTTCCGCTCCTTGTAGTTATGGCCTTCACATGCTCCTTAGGATTTGGAATAGTATCACTGGGCAAGTACCCTTGAGGTCTGTCTGCCAATTGTCTCGCTATCTGTCCCACTTGAGTTTCCAACTTCGGAATTGATGCATCTTGATTTCTGAACCCGCTCCTGGTTTCCTCCATAAACGTTGCTGTTTTCTGAATGAAAGCCGAGGTTTGAGTGGTCAATTTCTCTAGTGCATTCTCCAAAGAAAGACTCTTCTCATTGGTTTGAGATTGTGAAGCATGAGCTTGAGTTGTCTAATGTGGGGACTGATATGAGTAGTTGGGTCTGTGGGAACCCCCTTGATTTCCTTGATTACCCTATGAGAAATTTGGGTGATTCCTCCACCCCGGATTATACGTAGGAGCATAAGGATTATTCTGAGGTCTTGAAGGATTTCCCATGTAGTTCACTTGCTCTTGAGACACTGGAGGGCCAAACATGTTGCCCGGGCACTCTCCATTTACATGGCTCCCTGCACAAAAGTCACAAACTGGTGGAGAAAAGTTGACTGCATTCACGTTGACAGTCTCAAACTTCTTGGACAGCTCAGCCACCTGTTGTGTTAATAGCTTGTTCTGGGCTAACAGTGCATCTAGTGTCCCGACTTCCATTACGCCTCTCTTGACTATGGATCTCTCTCCTTGACTCTGGTAGTCATTACAAGCCATATTCTCAAACAAATCCCATGCTTGCTCCAGAGTTTTATAATTCACAGCTCCTCCTGCTGCAGCATCTACATTTGCCTTTGTGTGAGGAAGCATACCGTTGTAAAAACTCTGGACTTGGATCCAAAATTCAAACGAGTGATGCGGGCATCTCCTTAGTATATCATTGTACCGTTCCCAAGCCTCACTCAACGATTCTCCATCTTGTTGGCGAAATGAAGTAATTTCTGTCCTCAACCTTGCTGATTTGGAAGGAGGGAAATATCGAGCGAGAAACTTATTCACCAAATCTGACCAAGTGGTGATGCTGCCCCTTGGTTGAGAATCCAACCAACTTCTGGCCTTATCTCGCACAGAAAAAGGGAAGAGCCTGAGTCGAATTGCATCATCACTAACCCCATTCAACTTCACCGTGTCACAAATCTGCAGAAAGTTGGCTATGTGTCCATTTGGATCTTCTAGCACACTTCCACTGAACTGATTGTGCTGTACTAGCTGAAGCAGAGCCAGTTTGAGTTCAAAGTGATTGGCTTGAACAGGTGGTCATGTTATACTCGCTCCACATCCTACGGCTGTTGGGATGGAATATTCCATGAGCGTTCGCGGTGGAGGGTTTTGTCAAACTCCATTGCCATTATTGTGCATTGGAGGATTCTGGTTTTGTTCTGCCATAACTGTCGGATGTGCTTGTCTTGCTCCTCTAGTCTGCTTGCGAAGTCTTCGAGCTGTTCTCTCAATCTCAGGATCAAAAGCTAATGAGCTGGAATCGAGAGTACCTCGCATACACCAAGATTAAAGTAGGATAAGCAATTGAGAGAAACAAGTTAACAACAGATAAAATATTTGAACCAGATTTACTAACAAGAATTTCAAAATCCAAATTAGGACCTTATTGGTTACTATTAATATTGCTAAGACACCGTTAGTCCCCGGCAACGGCGCCAAAAACTTGATGAGACTTTTTCCGGCAAGTGTACCGGGTCACACAAGTAATATAATAGTGAGTAGAGTATCGTTCCCACGAGGATTAAGGCTAATAACTACCAATTTCACCAAAAAAGATTCTATTTGGAAAGATAAATGGTTTGGATTGAAGGCAACCCTGGAATGAGCAGCCGCAATTAACTAAGTAACAAACTAAGTAACAAAACTCTAACAATTTTGTAACAATCTTTAAGAAACAATCTAAATGTGAAATTGATAATAAAAATGAGAAAGGTTAGGGGTTGATTTCATTCACTTGCAAATTCGATTCCCTCATAGACAAGGTAATCTCAGAAACAATACTGGACTACTTATTTCAATTACAATTCCTTTGTTGTTGGTTCATTTCCTTAAAGTGATTGAACCCAATTCCTTGGTGAAACAATCCTCCCTATACCAATTACTTGTCTAATTCCTTGACACAACTAATTAATCTAGGTGATTTGGTTCTAAGAAATTAATCTGATACCACCTAAACGAAGTTATCTATTCCTAGATTAACTCAATTTAGGACAGAATTTACAGAGCACATTCGGATCTTACTATTCTTAGTATTGAAGCGAATCTCTTAACCATTCAAATGATAGCTAAGCATTTAAAGGCATTAATAACAGTAAATTCCATTCAACAAAAGGAGTTGTACTAAAACAAGTTTATTCAATCTTGAAACCTCATTACAATTGAATTACATCAAACCCCCAACACTAAGAATTTAGCTACTCATACTTGAATTCAATAAAAGCAAATAAGTAAGGTTCAACATGAGATGAAAAGAAGAAGAAGAAGAAGAAACTCTATGACGATCCAGTCGCAATTGCTCCCCTCCCACCTCTAGTTCTTCTGCTCATTTTCTTCCCAAGTACGGCCTCCTCTGACAAATGCATCAGATTTCCTTTTATACTTGTGCAGAATTAGGTCATTTGGTCAAAAATAGCTCGAACACGGCTCTGACACGGCCGTGTTCCTTTCTGGTCCTGGGCGTGTCACTTATGTTGCATTTCTGGTCATTGAACACGGGCTATAACACAGCCGTGTTCCTTTTCTGGTCCTGGCCGTGTCACTTAGACATGGCCCGTGCTCTTCTCTGGTCTGGGCGTGTCCTTTCTTTGTAGCCTCTGCCTGTTCAACACGGCCTATCACACGGCCGTGTTCTTCTCTTGCCTTGACCGTGTTTGCCCTTAGACTAAGTCTTTGTTCTCTTGGACATTCTGCTTGATCAACACGACCTTGGACACGGCCGTGTCTGTTCCTGTCTAAGGTCGTGTTTGTCCATAAGCTTGAGCAGTAGCCTCTGGATGTTAGACACAGGGTACACACGGCCGTGTTCCTGCCCGTGTCTACCTAAAAACTTGGTGTATGGCTGCTTTCCTTGCCATTTTCTCCATGGATTACTTCTAGATTCTTCTAATTTCTTGATTACCCATCTTGGTACCTGTCAAAGCTAATTTATGGATTAAACACCATGTTTAGAGAGGATTTGCTCACAATGCAGGTAAAAATTCAGTATTAAAGCATGGATTTTATAGTCCTAAAAGACAAGTATCATCTGCCATAGCAGCCATGCAGCTCTTTCTTTTATTTTTTTCCCTATTGCCAATGACTCAAATTAAGATTGAACAAATCGAACAGCCATAGTAGATCAGGGTGCAACTAGATGCCAAGGTCTTTCAGAATCTAGGTATTTTAGATTCTTCCAGAGCGCACATTCGGAAGCCTCCAAAACCAAATATCAAGGAGCCAAGGTGGTCTAGATCTGTTGATTGCAAAAATCTGTAAAAGGAGGCTTCACTTAAACTTTAACCCCCTACTCATATATTCTGCAATAGTTACACTAGATGTGCAAAACACTTCTACTTCTTATTTAACTGTGCTACATGATACGTCGGGCATTCCTCCTTCTAGTCAGAACACTTCTACTTCTTATTAACATTGCTTCATGATATAACTGGCACTCTTCCCTGTTTCGAGGATTGTTGCAGCTCCACCAAAACAAACGAAGCAGCAGAAACCCCTTTTGTGCTAAAATACTTACAGCTTCTTCTACAGGAAGAGATGTGAGACAAAAGGGTAGAACTGACATCTTCATCTTTATCGTCCTCTGAGACCACCATGCCTGATTTCAATGAGAGTGATATTTTAATTCTAAACCTAACTCCAAGAGCAAGGTTATATATAGCAGTACAACTGGAAGAGAAGAGGAGAAGATGTATATTTTTACTCTAATAAGCTGCAAATTAAAACAATGGACCAATTAATTGTTGTGGGTTGGCGGATTCATTTTTGACATAGCTGAGTCAGCTACATCTTATCCTCGTGGTTGTTGAAGAAATTCTTGCCAAATACAGCTGGCAGATAAAACAATTGGTAAATTAATAGCTGTGTGTTGGTGAAATTAATTGCTTTGTCCAGGTGGAGTCATTTTGGCCACAGCTGGATCAATTACATCTTTTTCTTCATGGTTTGTGGAGAAATTTTTATCTAATACAGCTGGTGGATAAAACCATGGGTGAATTAATTAATGTGATATGGTGGAATCATTTTGGGCATAGCTAGATTAATTACTTCTTATCCTCTCGTAGTTGGTGGAGAAATTCTATTATATTCCTAGTCCACAAAAAGCCGGTGTTGACTATGCCAAGATCTTTCCATTGTTCTAGTTTCTAGTTTCTACTGTATTAAATTTTTAGTTGGTCTCATATCCTTGTGCCAAATTATTGCTGGTGAGATTGTGGAAGAATATCCTTATTTATAGCCAACTAGGTTGTGGACTAGTTAGTCACAAGACTTTCATTGCAAGAAGAAGGTATTATTTTTGAGGTCTCTCATTGACAAAATGCGAAGTTCTCAAAATGCTTCCTTATACAAAACTACAACTATAAGTGCTTTGATAGTGGAACTCATGGAGTAAGAATGACTCGTCCCATGTTTGCTAAGTCTAGTTCTATGCAAAGGTTCGGGTCAGGCCTAGGTTCCCAAGTTACAAAAAACAAATATCTTTATTTATGAAAGTGAGGATAATATTTAAAATGGTTTCCTATGATATTTAGATGAGTAAAAGAAAAAGAATTATTCACATTAATTTTCACATAAAGTAAAGTGATAAAAAGTAAAGGAATTCTTTTCATTCACCTTCGACAAAAAAACTTCATAAACTAGAGATCTCAACAGCTTGCTATACTTCATATGTCAGTATTGGAACCCAGATAGATTGGAGGCCTACTTTTTTATAAGCAAAAATGATAGTAAGGATATGTTACTCTAATAATATTGGGCCAACGACAGATACAGGAATCCACGATGGAACAGACAAAGGCTTACCCATAGGATTACCTCAAAGGCACTATTAACCTTTAAAGGATGGTACTCAACTAGCCCTAGGTGCCAACGGATCTCCCTAAGAAGGAATGTCCACCATGTGAGATTGTTGGTTGTAAGGGTGTTTGAACTCGTTACTTTGGAGTTGCAGATCCCTAAGCTGGGACCATTTGACCAATAGAGGAGGAAGGCATTCCCAATTTCCTAATATATTGAGCTATAACAGATTCCTTGTTTACTAATCAACAATTTATTGTATTTATTTTATTAAAAAATGAGCCAGTAGGTCCAAACAATAAGTTTAGAAAATTGTTTTGCATATCAAGTTATTCCAAACACTTTGTTAGAGTTATACTCTTATGTATAGAGACTAACTCACTCAAATTCTTTAAGGGATTGCTTTTGCAAAATTCCTTTATGTTTGTTGATTCTGCTATGGGTTGGCTCACTTACAACATGCTACTTGTAAATCAGATCAGCATTAATTTGTAGATGAATCTTGGACTTCTCTTTATGCTGCTAAGTTCCTTTTCCCTTGTCCTTTCTCTCTCTCTCTCTCTCTCTCTCTCTCTCTTTTCTGTTCCATTTTTTCAGTATATATTCCAAATGTGAATAATTTGTTGTCAAGGAAGATGACATGAAGTTTCTACAGTTTGAACATCTAAATAGATGACAATAGTGATAATGTTCCCAGTAACACAATGTGATATTACTTCCGTTTTCATGGGAGAGTAAGAGTTTCCGCATTCTGATTTCAGTATCCATAGTTTGGATCCGTTTCTTAAATTTGTGGAAGAGAAATTCAAATGATATAAGATTATAGATCCACATTTCTTTGTGATTAAGCTCAAGAGAGGTGCCTGTTAATGTTTCTTGGTGATGGCTACCCCATCCTCTCTTGACAAGCATTCCAATATTTCTTCACTGACAAAAAAGAAAAAAAAAAATTGATGCCAAGGAAACTCTTCATAAAAATGATTCTCAAAAAAATTTTAGCCTTGGGATCTTGCCAAACTTAAGATCATGTCCATTTAGATCAACCCAAATCCATTTCTCCACAAGTATGTTAGATTAGGGCAATATAAGAGTGTTTCTCAACTTTTCATTTTCTTTTTGCTTTCTGTAGTGAAAAATGGACTAATCCAGCACAAAAAGAGAAGGAATTGTTGTTCCCAAAAGATGACGAATATTTTAGATATTGGGCATGTAGGTATGCGTGTTAAATTTTTTTTAATAAGTTGAATACATATTCTTTTATCTTTACCATAGAGGAACAAGCATAATAGTAATTTTTCAAGCTTGTAGAAAGAGATTTTAAATTAGTTTGATATGCTGTTTTAGCATTGTGGTTGCTAAATAGGAAGCAATTCGAAAATTATTTCATAAGCTTTAATTCTTTCCCAATATGTTAGAGTCTTTGCTTGATGTTAAGGTACCTGTGTTTATTTGGCTTTTGTTAAATTATAGATATTTGTACAATTAATAAGGAGTGGTTACTTCTACAACGGGATCAAGCCTCTATACTACTTGACACAATCATATGAATTTTTTTGTTATTTAAAGATACAAGTATGGTGTCAACCAAAGGGAGATATGACTGCAGTATTTTATAATACTAATTAAAATGACTATAACTTGTGAATAAATTGTGCTAGGATCATACAAGTATACATTTGCATTGTTGTTGTGGGTTTTGTTTTTTTCTTTTTTATAAAACAATCACAATCACAATGGGATATTAATTACCCAAATCTCATTCCAGCCAATGAATAGAGAATGACTATAACTATGACTACTACAACGTCCCAAAACATATGAGATCTTGATCTGTGTCATCTTCAATAGGGGGTAATATCATGTTGATAATGTTCCTTATTATACCATTGATAAATAATGTATAATTAAAGCCAAGGCATCCCAAAGAAATCTCTAGAAATAGTCTAAGAACACTTCAAAGCGTGATTGTCACTAAGACTTCCTCTTGAGCCATGCCTTGTAAGAGCAACATATCCTCTTTGGAACTTAAAGTCTTGGTGTAGCTCTTGCTATCACCAGAAGGAAACAAATGAAAAACCAACACATAGCAGGAGCAGCAAGCCTTTGCACTGTATCAGCAGACTCTTGAGGTAAAACTTAAAGTAGCAAGTGCAGAGGCATAATCAAGCTGAATTCACACATCAAGTATAGAACACTTCTACTTGTTATTTAACAAACTAGAGATGTAGTTTATGCTGTTGCAGCTCCACCTATCGCCAAAACAAACAAGGAAGCAGAAGGGTGGTTGGTGGAGAAATTTTTATCTGATATAGCTGGTGGATAAAACCATGGGTGAATTAATTATTGTGATAGGGTGGAATCATTTTGGCTCCAGCTAGATTAATTAATAAAAATAAATAAAAAATGATTAAAAATAAAAAAAAAATGTCTCGCAATGAGAGTGCCACTAGGGCTTTGGAGAACTCCTCTCCGCCATTGTCACTTGAAGAACAAGACCTACACGATAGATCCTATAAAAATGTTAAGAAATCAGGGAGTGAGGATGGCGATGACGACCCAGATATTATGGTGCTGGAAGCAGGAGAGATAGAGAGGCTTGGTTCTGACTCCATGGAAGTGATACGAGAACTCCTAGAGGATGGGAAGGAAGACGAGATGGTGATTGAGCAGGAAATGCACATCCGGGGCAGTGTTGTACCTGTTGAATTATAAACTTGATCCAATCCATAATCAAAAGCCCAAGACCTAAATAAAGTGAAAGATATTTACAGGGAAATTCCTAGAATTTTCTAGTTAGTGCATGATGTTTCATCTCCAAGTTAGATAAGTCATTTCCAAGTCAAGTGACTAATTTCCAAGATGGATGACTCATCTCCCAAAGTCATTAGCTTTTATTTTGTGATTTATGTTTTGTGGTGTATCTTGATTGTATTCCCCTATAAATAGGGAGACTTGTAAGTTGTTTTCATTAAGCAAGAAATCTGAGAGTATTTTTAATAACAAATTTCTTCTTCTCCTTCTTAAGCAAGTTGCATTAGAGAGTTTGAGAGTTTAGTTGTTTTTGAGTGAGTTTCTTCCAACAGTACCATCTTATAAAGAGCATCTACTATGCATGCAGAAGGAAGTGCGGACGGAGCCTAAACCCTGGCATGGGCATGATATGGATGATGAACCCTTGTATGGCAATGAACAGGACAGTTCTCCGATGGGGGATGATCTCCCTTTTGATCCCTGCCCCACGATTACAGTCACTTAGGAAGAACATGAGGAATACTGCACCCCATGGCAAAGGTTGTTGATTGTTCGTCTCTTAGGTAAACAGCTAGGGATCCGGGTGATGATGAATAGGCTCCAAAAAATGTGGGAAAGAGATGGGTCTATTCGAGTGGTGGATCTAACTGAGGACCATTTTCTTGTTCGCTTATCTAACCAGAATGACCTACATTTTGCCCTTACAAGAGGCCCTTGGCTTATTGCTGACCATTACTTGATTGTTCATCGTTGGCGCCCTTTATTTTATTCCACTGATTCATAGGTGAAAAGGCTAGCAGTTTAGGTTTGCATATTGTTAGTTGAAAATGAACATGGCCATGTCTTAACTAATCATAGTTGTGTCACGATCACAGAGAGCACGAAGTTGTTGAAGATGGACATGGTTGATTACTGAAGATGGACACGGCTGTGTCTTATTGATCACAGCCGTGTTATGGAGAAGAACACGGACGTGTCTTCATTGATCAGGACCGTGTCATTAAGTCAAGTTAGTTATTGCTGAGTCATAATGTTAAGTTAGTGTATAGTCTGTTATCGAGTTAGTTAGGCTTGATCATGATTAGCTGGATCCTAATCTTGTAGAGAAAGTCTTAGTCTTAGACTATATATATATATATATATATATATATTGATGTAACTGATTTCATTTAATACAATATCATTTTCTACAAATTCATTTTTTCTTTCTCGTTTTCAGCCTTCTTCTCTAAAGAAACTCCTCTACTCAACTCTGATTTCATGGTATCAGAGCTTCAATAGCTCGATGTCCTCTTGCATTCCTTTGATCATTCTACTTGAGTTCCTTTCTTTCATTCTTTGAATTTCTGAAGATTTGGCATCTAATTCTTTGCCTTCTGCTAATGCCTCTCATCAAGGTTCTGGTAATTCTAAAGAAAGCATGGTTGATCCTTCAAGTTCTATGTATCTGCACTCCTCAGATAATCCTGGTGTTGTACTTGTCTCCATGCAATTTGATGGAAAAGGTTTCAATGCTTGGAAACGTGCAATAGTCATTGCTCTTTTTGCAAAGAACAAACTAGGGTTCATCAATGGTGTAGTGCAAAAGCCAACGACTAACTCTGCTTTACTAAATGCCTAGAATCGCTGCAATTTCATGGTAATTAGTTGGATGCTGAATGCTTTAAGTATTGCTGAAAGTGTGATTTCCATTTCTACTACACAAGAAATCTGGTTTGAACTTGTTGAACGGTTTGAACAAACCAATGGCTTTCTGGTTTATCAAATTTAGAAAGAATTATTCTTAGTTTCTCAAGGTGTAGATAATTTGTCTTCTTATTACACCAAAATTAAGAAAATTTGGGATGAATTGAAGAATTTGCAAGTCATTCCTAAGTGTTCTTATGGTATTGCAAAAATTTTGGATAAATATTTTGAAGATCAGAAATTGCTTCAGTTGCTCATGGGATTTTATGATGCATTTTCCATGGTTAGAGGTCATATCCTCATGATGTCCCCTCTACCAACTATTAATCAAGCTTATGGTATCCTCATTCATGAAGAAAAGCAGAAAGAGATTTCTTCACCTATTGTTCCTTTCTCTACTAATATTGTTGCGATGAATGTCAATAGTGCCAACAATTTCAAGAGCAATCAACTGTACGATCAGAATAAGAAATCAAGTGTTATGCGCAAATATTGCAAGAAACCAGGCCACAAAAAGGACAAGTGTTATAAACTTCATGGCTATCCTGCTGATTTTAAGTTTCAAAGGCCTAAGAAGTTTTTTGGATCAGCTCAAGGAGAATTAATTGAGAACCAAGGAGAACCAGTTCATGTCAACAATGACCATACTTCACCTTCTGCTCATCAATTTTCTAATGAATAGTATAGTCAACTCATGATTCTCTTGAATCAACTTAAACTCATTGATCAGCCCAATGCACTTACAGCTGCCAATTTTGCAGGTGATTTGTCCATTAATACCAACAATAGTGGATTTTCACATAGTAGACGTATTTGGATCATAGACACTAACGTTTCTGATCACATGTGTTTTGATAAGAGTGTTTTTTTATTTTATTTGATTGATGTTAAGGTGCCATATTCTGTTTCTCTTCCTAATGGTGAGATTGTTTTTGTTAACCATGTAGGTACAATCACTATCTCTTCACATCTAGTTCTTTCCAATGTTTTTTTTTATTCCTTCTTTCAAATTCAATATGTTATCTGTCAGCAAATTGACTTCTCAGTATCATTATTCAATATACTTTTCTGATAACATGTGTTACATACATGCCCCTTCACTGAAAAGGGACTTAGCCCTTGGTGAAAGAGATGGAGGCTTGTACCTTCTTTGACAGAATTACACTGGTTTTGCTCTTTCTAAATTTCCTTTTGATTCATCTTGTAATGTGAGTTCATCTTGTAATAAGAATACTACTCATTTGTGGCATTTGCGTATGGGGCACATGCCTCTATACAAACTTCATATGCTGCCAATTGACATTCCAAAAGTTATTAATAACAATACTTTTGATCCTCGTATTGTTTGATCACAATCTAGTCAACACAAATTGCCATTTCCTTCTAGTCATATTTCTACTAAAGCTCGTTTTGATTTAATTCACATTGATGTTTGGGGTCCTTACAAGCATCCTACTTATGCAGGCCATAGGTATTTTCTTACCATTGTTGATGACTTTAGTAGAAACACTTGGGTTCATTTGCTCCATAACAAATCATCTGCCTTCTCTATTATCAAATCCTTTGTTCACATTGTTCAAACTCAATTCAAAACCACTATTAAAGTCATTAGGTCTGATAATGCTTATGAACTTGGCAGTAGCTTAGAAGGTCAAACTTTCTTTTCTTCTTTTGGCATCATTATCAAACTTCTTGCCCATATACTCTTTAACAAAATGGGGTTGTTGAGCGCGAACATCGCCCTTCACTTGAAACTTCTAGAGCTTTTTTATTCCAATATGGCTTACCTAAGAAACATTGGGGTGACTGTGTTCTCACAGCTACTTATCTCATCAATAAGATGACGTCCAAGGTTCTTCATGATCATACACCTTATCAAATACTCTTTAATCAGTTACCTTCCTTTTCTCATCTTAATCCTTTTGGTTGTCTCTGTTTTATTTTCACCATTTCTTAGGGAAGAGACAAATTCATGCCTTGATCTTTCCTTGGCATTTTTTTTTAGGATATCCTCTTGGGAAGAAAGCTTATAGGGTACTTAATCTTCAAACCTAGGAAATCATTGTTTCTTGAGACATTGTCTTTCGTGAAACCATTTTCCCCTTCCGTTCTTCCTTCGTTTTTGACCATTCCACATCTCCTTTATCTTTTTCAATGGTAGATGTTCCCTCTGGTGCCTCATCATGGTCATGTCCTAATTCAACACGGTCATATCCTGATTTAACATGGTCGTGTCTTTCCTCCCCTATCCCACCCGTGTTGCTTCCACGGCTGTGTCATTCTTCCAGTATTCCTCTCATGTCTCTTGTTAACACAGACAGTCAGCCACTTAGAAAGTCAAATAGAATTGTAAGACCTCCACCTTCTCTTCAGGACTATGTTTGTGGTTCTATTATGGATGCCACTGATACAAATGCCCTCACTGGTTCTTGTCATACTATCAGCAATGCCTGCTTTGCTACCAAGTCCTTATGCTTTAGCACACTCTCTGACAACACGCAACATCTCACTCACCATATTCTCATTGATATTGAACCTCAGACTTATCAGCAAGCTGTAGGTAATCCTCTTTGGGATGAAGCAAAGGCTCAAGAATTTGAACTCTTGCACTTAATAAGACTTGGGATATTGTCAAATTGCCTAAAGGTAAGAAGCCTATTAGTTATAAGTGGGTTTACAAGATTAAAAGGAAATCAGATGGCTCTATAGAGCGATACAAAGCTAAGCTTGTGGTTAGAGGCTTTACTCAAAAGGAAGGTGAGGATTATTCTGAGACTTTTTCTCCAGTTGTTCAGTTTACTACCATTAGAACTTTAATTGCACTTGCTATTAAACGTGGCTTGTCTCTTTTTCAACTAGATGTTAATAATTCATTCTTACATGGTACTCTTCATGAGGATATCTATATGAAAACTCCCCCCGACCTCACTGTTTATGATCCTTCTTTGGTTTGTAAATTGAAGAAATCCTTGTATGGTTTGAAACAGGCCTCACGCCAGTGGTATGCTAAGTTGTCAGAAACTCTTAAGCACAAAGGTTATGATCACTCACCTCATGACTATTATTTGTTTATTAAAAGGTATTTTGGTTCTTTGGTTATTGTGGCGGTTTATGTTGATGATCTCTTGGTGACTGGTGATGACTTGTCTAAAAGTCAGTCTCTCAAACAGCATCTTGATGCTTGCTACCTTTAGGATCAAAGATCTTGGCACTTTTCACTATTTTCTTGGTCTTGAGTTCACTACCTTATCTCAAGGACTTATAGTCAGTCAATGCAAATACACTATTGACCTCTGCAATGACTTTCAAGTTTCTGCTATGCCTCAGGTGGCTTGTCCCTTAGCCAATAACGTCAAGTTGGATCTTGTCATGTTGATCCCTTACCAGTTCCCTCCATTTATGGAAGATTGATTGACAGGTTGAATTTTTTGTTACACACTAGGCCATATATCGCCTACACAGTCTAGTTTCTTAGCCAATTCAATCAAAATCCTTCTCAAGCTCATATGCAAGCGGCCATCCATGTTCTGTAGTATCTTTATTCTCATCCTCTTCAAGGAATTTTCATGAACAATAATGCAGATTTACGTCTTCTTGCCTATTGTGACTTTGATTGAGCTGCATGCCCCTTCTCCAGAAAATCTGTTAGTGGTTATTTTATTATGCTTGGCGGCAATCTAGTGTCTTGGAAGTTCAAGAAGCAAACTATTGTCTCTTTGTCCTCTGCAGAAGCTGAGTATAGATCCATAAGATGAATCACTACTGAATTGGCATGGCTTAGTCATTTGCTCAGTGACCTTGGTGTTTCCCATGTCACTCCCATCCCTTTCAAATGTGACAACATGGCAGCCGCAATCTAGTCTTCCATGAACGTACTAAACACATTGACATCGATTGTCATTATGTGCGTGAACAACTCTTAGATGGCTCGCTTTCCCTCTCTCATCTTCCTACTATAGATTAGTTAGCCGATATCTTCACCAAATCCCTTCCTGCTCCTAAGCATCATGAGACATTATGCAAGCTTGGATTGTCTCCACATCCAGCTTAAGGGGGGCGGGGTGTTAGTTGAAGATGGACACGGCTGTGTCTTTATTGATCATGGTCGTGTCATGATCATAAAGAGCATAGAGTTGTTGAAGGTGGACATGGTTGATTACTGAAGATGGACATGGCCATGT
Source organism: Cercis canadensis (assembly GCA_003255065.1). Taxonomy (NCBI): domain Eukaryota; kingdom Viridiplantae; phylum Streptophyta; class Magnoliopsida; order Fabales; family Fabaceae; genus Cercis; species Cercis canadensis. The sequence continues at coordinate 443,199 of QAOA01000431.1, forward strand.
CTTTATTGATCATGGCCGTGTTATGGAGAAGAACACGGACGTGTCTTCATTGATCAAGACTATGTCATTAAGTCAAGTTAGTTATTGTTGAGTTATAATGTTAAGTTAGTGTATAGTCAGTTATCAAGTTAGTTAGGCTTGTTATAATTAGCTGGATCCTAATCTTGTAGAGGAAGTCTTAGTCTTAGACTATATATATATATTGATGTAACTGATTTCATTTAATACAATATCATTTTCTCTCGTTTTTAACCTTCTTTTCTGAAGAAGCTCTTCTGCTCAACTCTAATTTCACATACCGGGTCTACTGATTGAGTACCATAATGAGAATTTTCTTTGGAGAGTGGGTTCTCTTATGGGTACTACCCTTAGAGTGGATAACACCACGTCCTAACTTTCAAGAGGAAAGTTTGTAGGATCTGTGTGGAGATTGATCTCAGACATAGCTTGGTGCCGAAGTTCAAGCTCAATGGGAGATAGATTGCTTTTGAGTATGAAGGGTTACACCTGGTTTGTTTCAAATGTGGAAAGTATGGCCACCATACTGATTCTTGTATAACTAGCCACCCAATGGCTATTCCTGGTGGTGTTGTCAGGGTTTCATAGGAGGCAGAGGGATTACGTAAGGAGGGTAATGATAGGTTGATGGCTAATAAACCTACTCTTTCTGATGATGGTCAGGGCGTTAACTAAGGGCTAGAGACAGAAAAGTCCAATATTTTTGGTACTTGGATGCTAGCCTAGAAATTTCAACGTCACAGATCAGGGGTGGTACGCCAAGGGGAGAGTGAGATGGAGAAGACTAAGCCAATAACAAGGGACTCGGGTGGCGCTTCTGGCAAGGCTTTGAATATACGGATGGGTCTTGACGAGTGTCGAACCATACAAAATTACAATACTAATTGCAACATATTTGTAGTATAGGATGCAAATAAATCTGATTCAATTCTTGGTTAAATGTTACTTGGAACCCCTAACAGTAACACTTAGAATTCCTACTAAATACCATTCAGGATTCAATTAATCTTGGAATTAAGACTCTAGGCAACCGCTATATATCACTAAGTCCAGATTAATTTAAGAATTGAATTTTCCCAAGTTAACCATATAGTCAAGACCTTTAAAATATGATTAGCAATTTGATTACTTTGATGAATCCAATCAACCGACTAAATTCATATAAAGCATGCAATTAAAATACCATTCAATCACATGAACATAAGAAGAAGATAATCAAATTGAATTAAATCAAACTCGGATTTTGAAGCATAAGAACTTTGGATTAATAAGTCTGGCTCCTCTTGAATTGATTACAAAAGTATTTAGCCCTCCATGGAAGGCATAAAACACAGCCAAAGGTCTAAACTCGAATTCAGCAACATGAGGAAAAAAGTCTGATGATAATGTGGTAACCCTATTTTTCTCAACAATTTAAGAATAAATAGTAGCCGACTGTCACCTCTAGGTTTCCTAATAGTTTCCTAATTACAAAATAAACCTAATTTCCTAATTACTTAATAGTAAAAACATGATTAAGCCCTAATGACATGTGTGTTGGCCCAACAAGCGGATGTTGATCCAATAAGCAGGTACTGGTCCAATAGGCAGGCCCAAGGAATGGAATAAGTCAATGTTGGGTGGATGTAGAAATTATGGACTGCTTCCATGCGAATTTTAGTTTTCCAGACGCAAGAATCAGCTTCCAGGCTCTTCATATGAAATGTAGAATTTTCTGTTAGCTTTTGTACAAAACTGAAATCACATCAATCAGATATTTGTAACTCAAGATATAGTGAAAAACGTAAACAGTGCCAGAAATCAATAATTATGCAATTAAAATCTATAAGCACCAACAAGTCCAAATCTACAAAATATGTCTATAATCTATGGAAATCAGCAGAAACACACACCAAAAGACTAAGGCCCCGTTTGGGTAAACAGCTTATTTAAACACTTATATAAGAAGGCCTTATGGGAGAAGCTTTTATACCATAAGCTCCTTTTAAATTAAGCTATTTAGTGTTTGGATACATACTCGAAGAAGCGCTTTTAAAATCTATAAGCTCTTTCATAAGCGTTTGGATAAATAAGTGTATAAGTTCTTATAATTGTGAAAATTACTGAAAAGGACATTAATAAGCACTTATTAAAGATTGTGTTTGGATAAATAAGCACTTTGTTATAATTTGAAAAAAAATAGTTTTAATAATAAAATATTTTATATTAGTGCTATAATTATTATATTTTGATTCAAGTAGTTAATTTTTTGTTGTTAGTTATGGCTTCTCAACTCAATAATCAAATAATTTTCTTCTATCTTTCCTCCCCTTTTACAGTATAATGTCCCATGATTGATAAACAGGAATTTCTTTAACCAGTTCTTATAATAGACAAACTACATGGTGACAACTAAACACAAGGGTTGCAAGCAATGACTTTAAGTATTTACCTGCAATTGTAAGAACAAATTCTAAATTATATATTTTCCAATCACCAACCAGATTACTTTTGCCCCAACTTCGTATAAATATTTAATTGTAAGCAATGCATTAAAAATGATAGAGTATTCTGGTCACACTCTTGCTTGACCATTATGTTAGAATAAATCTGACTATGACAACTTCTGCAAAAAGCTCATCCTTAGGAAATTCTCTTAGAGTTTGTATATGAGGAAGGGCATTCAAATCTCTTCCATTATGAATGTAAACCTCACAAAAAAACCATAATATGTTTATTTTAGAACCAAAACAAAAATTGCATACGATATTTGTATTTGACACATTCATTAATGTAACAAAATCACAATCAAGCAAGTCCACAATCTTTGGCATCAAGCATGTTTTAAAAGAAAGAAATATATGACGAAAAAAGAAAGAAATAAAAATGAAATCTGACAAGTATTTGCATAACAACTATGATTTATAGAAATATCAATTCATAACTTGTATTCTATATAGAAATAATAAAGGCAATAAAGCTAAAGATGTGTAGGCAACTGAATTTTTATTTCCTCTCTAATTTGCTCCATTTCTCTAATACTCTCTTCATTTGGTTCCTCCCATATGACATTACTAGGCCTTGCTTCATTCATAATTTCTTCATCAGCAAACTCAAAATTCTCATTGAATACTTCAAATTCTGCATCACTTGTATCATGTCTTTTAATAAAGTTGTGTAAAGCCATGCAAGCAACTATGATTTTAACTTGTGTCTCCAATGAGAATGGAGGCATAGCACCCAGTATTTTCCATCTTGCTTTGCAACACCCAAAAGAGCGTTCAATTATGCATCGAAGGCTAGAGTGATAATAGTTAAACACTTCAGTTCTTCCCCTTGCTCTTGGCCCTAATTTGAAGTGTGGGAGATGATATCTTTGTCCCTTATAGGGACCTAAGAAACCCATGAAACTAGGATAACCAGAATCGACCAAGTAGTATTTACCTACAAACAAAAATTTGAAATTGAATAAACAACTAATATATAACATACTTTAAGGCTTGAAATTCAAATAGTAATGTCTAAAAATCATTAACCTTCAGGAGGAAGCGGGAAATGCAAGTTAGATCTACGTACAGCCTCATTGAAAATTTTAGTATCATGTGTAGACCCCTCCCAACCTGCCCATACAAATGTGAAACACATACTAAAATCACAAGCACTCATTACATTGGTAGTTGTAGTACCTTTTCTACCAGTGAAAGGAATTTGCAAATCTGGAGGAACAACAACACGTATATGAGTGCCATCTATGGCACCAATACAATTCTTAAAATATGGAAAATATCGGTTATCATTTCTAATCTCAACAGGAGTATCTCTAAAGTGTGGATCAATAGGCTTAATTATATCTTTAGCGAGGTTGCAAACGACATCTAAGACTCGATGAAATTGTCTAGAGATAGTCTCCCTTGAATGCTGGAACCTTTCCTCTAAATTACGAACTGAACCTGGTTGTCCTAACATGTATAAAAATAATCCCACTTGTTCTTGAATTCCAACATGTCTTGTTGGCTAAAGATTGTAATTACTTTGTAGAATATCGCATAACTGAAGAAATACATGTTTTTTCATCCTAAATTGTTCATAGCAACGAATATGATGTCCATTTAGAATCTCTGATACCCATTTATGCCCTGTTAGTTTGGAAGTTCTGCGTGGGCTCTTCACAACATACTTTGAAAAGTAGTTGACAACACAAGCCATTGCCACTACTAGCATCTTCTGCTTATTATGCCTTATCATAATATTATTTTTCTTGCAAGATTCTTCATCTGAAAAACTCTCGTCGGATGAATATTCATCTGAAAGACTTTCATTTGAGCTATAATACATCCTGTTATATAAATAATCAAAATAAAAAATAATTAATTTCCAAATAATAACATACTTATCCATAAAAAAAATGTAGTTTGCATTGTAATATTAGTTGCACTGTACAAATTACAAATCAAATTCAAACAAACTAATAAATACACAATCATAATAAAAAATATCTTAAAGGTGAGACACATCTGTCATGTTATGAGTCTTCAACCAACCAAGTTGAAGAGTAGGGTCTTCTAATCCGATAAAAATCTCCCTATTTGCCCTCTTTCCCATTAATCTTGTACCTATGAAGAACAACTCACTACCAACCTCTAGCCCTGGCAATTTCTTAAGCATAGCCAAACACGTTGATATGTCATGTTCATTATTTTGACGAGAAACTTCAATAGCATTTTGTGCCTCAAAGCCATCAATCATACGTGTCAGTTGAGTTGAAAGTTGAGCAGCCCCGGATATCTTTTCACTCTTCCCACCCCTTTTTCTTTTTCCTTTCTGACCCCTAGAAGGCCCTGTTTCAATATTCAAGTTATCCAAGCCTTCATCATCAGACCCCTCTTGTGCTCCCTCTTCATCACCTAAATATTCAAGGTCAAGGTTTTGCTCAATAGGTACATTCATATTTCCTCCCTCATTTTTATCACCTTCTTCATTTCTATCACATTCTTCTCCTTCAATTGGATCTTGAGACGGTGCCCAAGCTCTACAACCAGTAGCTACAATATCCTTAAAAAGAATTTCCATTTCATTTAGGTATTTTGGACCCTCCTCCCTAAATTTCTCCACATCAGGAATTGCCTGTGAAAATGTTAAAAATTAATTAAGAGCCTCTATAATTATAATTTAAAATTAATATATGAAAAATTTATTACCAACTTTCACATACCTGAATCTTAGCTTCCCACCAAGCATCATCTGCTTTAACTGTCTTTTTAACAGGATCCCAGCCAATACCAGTCTCCTTTCCAATAAGTTTTACCCACAATCCCCACTCCTTTTTCATTGTTTCCCACTTGTTTTTTAATTGCTTGTATTCATAAGGCAATCCTGTGGCCTTAAGAAACTTTGCCTTCAAGTTTGCCCAACCCGCTTTATTAAAATGTGTGTGAGGTCTATTTCCAGCATGCACCTCCTCAACACATATTTTCACAAATGCAGCAGTGTTTTTCTCATTCCAATAAGCCTTTAATCTTTTTTGATTACCACTAGATTTTCCACTTCCATCAACTTGCTTATGATGAATTTTTGGAGCCATTCTAATAAATACAAATAAACTAGTCAAAACTCCAAAAAACAAAAAGAAAATTACACAAACAAATTCATACCCATTTCAAATGCTAAAGTATAGACATGAGATCAAAAAATATGAATTAGGAAGAATAGGTACAACAATTAAATTCTTAGTTTCAAAATGCAACAGCTAAATCCAAGTAAATTCTCAACTTATAGGTCAAAACTCAAAATAGAGAGCCAACAAGCACATATGAAGGCACAAAATGCATGTGGCATGAGATAGACGAGACTAATACAGATTTCAGCCTCTAACCAAGTTATGAAAAGTAAAAGCCTCTTTGCTTCTAGTACTGAGAAAATAGACGAGACTAGTACAGATTTTAGCCTTCAACCAATTTATGAAAAGTAAAAGCCTCTTTGCTTCTAGTATTGAGAAAAGTTTTCAGTTATGAAAACAGTAGTTGCAAAAAATGCTGCACCAGATTTGAATTGTATACACAGAGTTTTTGAATGTGTTAATTGCTATCATTATCTGTTATTAAGCACTCAAGGAGAATTGAGAAAGATTGGTTGAAGTGAGGATTAGATGAGAATTTTACCAACATGTCATGGAGAAATTACTTACAGAATTCTTGCAATACAAATTTTCAGTGGAATTTGCAACTTGATGAATAGGAATTTGAGTATTGACTAGGGCTGTACAAGGTAATCCATCAAGGACTAGTTGATTGTTCTTTCACTTTTTCCTTCTCCATAGACATTTTTGTGTTAATTACTATTCGTATAAGGTTGTATTGCTTAAGCTTTTTACAGTCCCATAGTGAATTCTAAAATGAAATTCACAGAATGCTCTTGTTTCATGTAGTTTTTGTGCCTTTAAACAACAATTTTATCATATTTTTCACTCTATTGGCATTTTATTCCAAAATTAAAGATCTATGCTGGAAATTCAATTTATGCTTCATATAGGGGGCTGTAGGCTTAGTGTATTTTTGCTGAAGGCAGCGCTATGGTACAATCTATGAAGCTTAGCACCAGAAATCAAATCAAGCAAACTATGCAGTTCTGCAGTAGGCATAAACCAGAAACCAGAAAGGCATAAAGACTAGAGACAAGAGAAAAAGATAAACTGTAAGATGAGGTTTGCAAGAATGAATTCTTATTAATTCATTGCAGTAATCCTTTACACGATATATAGAGATCAGAATGCCTAAGCATAACTAACTTACAGTTGTCCAATTGACTCTAACCAACTGACAGCTAGTATATCAGTAAAACTAACTAATTGCTTAATTTAGCTAACCTGCTGAACTAACTGCCAGATCAGCAATGCTGATCTGTCAGTGACTTAAGCTATTACATTGACACAAACCAGTTTCTGGTGTTTTCCTATCAAATAAAACATGATGGCAGTGAATTTTTAGGAGCGAACAGCAAAAAAAGGTGTACATTTTGGCTATGGAGTGATGTTTTGCAATTATGTAGCTTTTAGTTGAAACTTGAAAAGTTTAATATCATAAATAAAGTTGCATACAAGTTATGTCCAAACTAAGCCCTCAAACTTAACTAGGGGTTCTGGTGAATAAAAGGGAGAAATATACTGATAAGGAGACGGGTAATGAAGTTTCTACAAATCTTTATGCCACATCAATCAACAACAGTAGTATGTCATAGGATCAGAGTTGAAATGAAAACGCTTAAGTGGGATTAATTAAATTCGTACTCTACCACACAATATATAGGATCAGAGTTGAAGTATTATACGGTGGTACATTTACGAGAAACTGAAGCTCAATCTCAGCTCTAGCTAGCCCTGCCAATATATAATTTTCCCTCTGCCAAACATCATAGTTTGTAATATGTTATGCTTCTGAATACAGTATGTACATAAATAAATTAAAACTACTCTATTTGCTTACAAATTACAATCATGTTAGAGGTTCTAGAGTTCCCTTCCAGTCAGCCTATTGAGTCATAAGTGCAAGAACAACCCAATGCCACACGATTTATTTCACACTAAGATTTCCTATCTCATGTTTGTTCTAGCTAATATATTCATGTGCAATTCTCTGTGCAATGAACTACTGGATATGGATGGGTCTCAAAATAAAATGCAGCAGAAGCCACAAATGGAGATGGACAAACAGAGCATAAACAACGGAAATGAAAGAAAAGGTATAGAAGAAATAAAAAAGGAGCAGAAACAGAGATGAAAGTGAAAGCAAATAAAACTAAAATCTGGAAAATGCCATACCTGCTAGGTGCGGCAGAAGCAACAAATGGAGATGGAGAAGCCATGGAGGGTATCAAAATGTTGACGGAAGAAACTGGGAGTTCCAGAGAATATTGATGGACTGAGAGAGAAGAAGGTCGATGGTCAGCTTTGAAGGAGGGAGAGGAAAAGTTGGTTTCCATGTAATTTCTAATTATAATGGGGGTATAATTGTCCCATAAACTTATAAAAGAGCTGGCCGGTCATCACTTGAAACAGCTTTCGCAAAGGCTTTTCTAAGAATCCTAAAAAAATGGCTTAATAAAATAAGTCAAAAATAACTTTTTTGGGGTTAATAAGTTACTTATATAAGCTTATCCAAACATCATTTTTTTTTACGTAAAAGCACTTATACTAGTAGAAAAGCTCTAATAAGCTGTAAGCTATGCTATCCAAACGGGGCCTAAGTATAAGGGAAACAAATAGTGTAAAATAATGTCTTATCAGGTCCTGCTTTGATATTTTATGTAATAATCTTGATGACCAACAGGTGTTGGAGGATAACACTTTAGCTGCAGAGCACGAGCTAGATGTGCATGCTTTGGGGGATGGTAGTATTAATGTGCCTCCAGCAGTTCACGTGGGTCATGATGCTATTAGCCATAAACAGAAGTTGGGAAAATATGGACTAGTTAAATCCGTTGGGGTTCAAAAAAAACAAAGCCATGTATCTAAAGGTCAATCTAAGAAAGCCACTACTGTTGTGGGTTCAGCTGTCCAAATTGCACCAACTTTGGAACGTGAAATGAGTGACTCTTCTAGGCGTTTGTCTTCTATTGACAAGGAAAACATTGTTTCGGATAATAACTTTAGTAATAGCAAGGCTAAATCAAGCAGTTCAGGTACAGGCGTGGGTGATCCAGAATACAAAGCTCTTTTAAAGAGCATGAAACTGACTACCAGAGAAGCTCTTGTGCAGAATTTTATTCGTTTTGATGACGATGCAATTAAAGGACTATTAGAAGATAAGTAGAATACAAAGTCAAAGATATACATTTGTAAATACTTATCTAAAGTAGTTTAATACTCTAGGGTTAGTTCAGTTTATTTAGGATTCAAACTCTTTTAGGGTTTTATGTATTTGTGTATATATACCTATGTAGCACGAGTACGGTACGAAATGCCGGTATGACATTTTAAAAAAAAATAGGGGTACGGGTATGCAATGTCATATATATATATATATATATATATATAATGAAAATTTAAAATTCTCTAAGTATTAAAAATATCAACCATTAATCCTTAGCAAATAAGTAACAATTAACAAGGATTAACTCAAAATATAAATCATCAATCAAAATTCAAGTAATAGAATTTACCATATTTGATTAAGTATCATCAGTATATTTTAAATCTTTTTTAATTAGATCAAATACATTATAAAAACTCACAAAAAAATGATAAACCATTATGAAAATTAGGATTAGCTGCACAATACCTCATACTATATTAAAGACTTAATTACTTAACAATATTAGAAGTTAAGTCAAATTAAGAAACATGCATGAAAAGAGTCAGATTATTGATTTTCTTCCTTTCAAATTTGTTTCATTTACCATTCTACTTCCCCAATTCAACACCTATTTTTTCTTAGTTTTTGCAGTTAATTTTGAACAAAATCAATATAACAGATTGACCTCCACCTTGTTCCCTCATGGTCATGTATCATACGAGACAAATGGGAGCTAGCTAACAAACGTTTTGAAACACTTTCAGAAAAAGAGGAAAGACGTGTTTCTTACCTTGGTACACATTTCGCATTTCGGAGACGTCTCCGAAACGGGTACGCCTCCTTCCAAGCCGTTTCGGTGCTACCTTGATATATACACTAACATTAATAAAGAAAGGTAAGCCTTTTCCAGCCTTTGTGCCATTTCCTACATGGTATCAGAGCTTTAACCACAGCTTTCACAAGCTCCATTTTTGGTCCTTAATTTTCTCTTTCACCATGTCGTTTTCCTCCACGCGTCACACCATTCCCTTCACAACTTCCACCACACCAACTGAGTTGGTCACAATAAATGTCTCCAACCTTGTTATCAAGCTTACCAACAGTAACTATGTTGCTTGGGCAAAGCAAATGAAGTCCATGCTTATTGGCTACGGACTGGTTGGCTACATCACCGGATCTACACCTTGTCCCTCACCCTTTATCATGCAAAATGGGGAAGAAATTGAAAACCCCAAATGCACCTTTTGGATCTAGCAAGACCACTTTTTACTCTTAGCCTTCATGGCTACATGTGATAATGATGCATGTGCAGTAATTTCCCAAATTGAAACATCTCAAGCTGCTTGGGACCAGCTGCGACATGCTTTTGTCAATTGCTCTAAATTCTGCATCATGTCTTTAAAAGAGCGTGTTTCCAACCTCTCCAAAGGTTCTCCCTCCATTACAGAATATTTGCGCACTTTCAAGAGCATTGCCGATGAACTCACCATCATTGGTCACCCTTTTGACAAGATTGATCCCATTCTCCATTGTCTCAGTGGATTAGGTGTTGAATACCAAGACATCTCCTTTGCTCTCCGGGTACAAGAGAACCCTGTATCTTTTGATGAATTGTTTGACATGCTTCTTGATCATGAGACCCACCTTAAGAAAGCCAACATGCCTATTGACCCGCCCTTCACTGCCCATTATGCCAAGAAAAATTATTCACACAAGCACAACACTCAGTCCTCCTCTCTTTTTCCCATAAACTGTTGGCAATCCTCTTCTTAAACACAACCCCTGACCCAAACCGCAAGTTCATTACTCCCATGGTCTGTCAGTTTTGCAATCGCAAGGGACACATTGCAAAATATTGTTTTAAGATTACCAACAATCCAAATATCTCCCCCTGCTCTCATGCTGCCACTACTCCATCTCGCCCTAAGAATCAATGGATTGTTGATTCCGGAGCCACTCACCACATCACCAATGACTTTGGTAACATTGCTGTTTCTACTAAGTATGATGGTCCTGACAATTTAACAATTACTAATGGTAATACCCTTCCTATTTCACACATTGGTTCCTCTTGCTTATCTTCCTCTCTCAAGCTTTCTAAAGTGCTTTATGTACCCACTGTTAATGCTAATTTAATTTTTGTCTCACAACTTTGCAAACAGAATAACGCCTCTGTTGAATTTTTCCCCTCACATTTTTAGGTCAAGTCATTGAACACAGGCAACCTACTGCTGCAAGGGCAGAGTGAAAATAATGTCTACACACTTCCTATTGCCTCACCATCATTCACCTCCCCTCCCTATGCCGTTGCCACCATCACTAAACCCTCTCCACTCCATTGGCATCACAGGCTTGGTCACCCATTCCTAGCTATCCTACGTCAAGTGTTGTCCTCTCAATGTCTTCCTGTGTCTTGTTCCCCTCTTTCCCCATGCATTGATTGTCACAATAATAAAAGTCATAAATTGTCATTTGCCAAGTCCAGTCTTACTAGTTCTAGGCCCCTTGAACTCGTGTACTCTGATGTTTGGGGTCCTACCCCACATCCTTTAATAGATGGTTATCTTTTTTACGTTATTTTTATTTATCATTTTTCTCGCTATGTTTGGCTTTATCCTCTAAAATGAAAATTTGATGTTGCCATTATTTTTCCAACATTCAAAGCTTTAGTTGAAACAACCTTTAATTCTAATATTAAATCTTTCTATTTTGACAACGTTGGAGAATACATTGGCTTACGTCCATTTCTCACCTCTCATGGCATATCTCACCTTCATAGCCCACCTCATACACCTGAGCATAATGGACTCTTTGAACGCAAGCATAGGCATCTAGCTGAAACAGCAAAATGTCTCTTAAACCATGCCTGTTTACCTTCCAAAATTTGGACCTTTGCATTCAAAACAACCACCTATTTAGTTAACAGAATGCCAACGCCCTTTCTTTAGTCTAAATCCCCATTTTCAGTTTTATTTAATAAGCCACCTAATTAGCACAAATTAAGAACTTTTGGTTTCCTTTGCTTTCCCTGGCTTAAATTGTATGTTAGTAACGAACTCCAACCCCGATTCTTAAAGTGGTTATTCAAATTCTCAAAGTGCATTTATCTGCTTTGATTTCAAAAAAAAAAAAAAAATTACTTTTCCAGACATGTGCAATTCCTTGAGGATAATTATCCTTTTTCTACACTTAAAGAGTCCCCTTCGATTTTCCCTTCTCAATCCACATTCATCTTGTCTTATCCTCATTATTTAATTAGTTTTCAGAGTCCTAATACAACTCAACCTACTTCATCTCAACCCATATCCTTTTCTCCCTCTCAGCACATCTCTCACCCAATCTCAAACTCTCCAACTTCCTCTAATTTGCCCATGGACCTTATCCCTCCACCAAATTCTTTATCTTTCACTTCAGCTTCCTTACTGACCTCAATTCCGACACACACAAGAGACATTCAATATCACTCTTCCTCTGCAGTTGTGGACTTGCCATCGGTGACTCAAGGACTTAACACTGGTAATGCCTCTAATCCCTCTCCTTCTACACTAAACACTCACCCCATGATTACCCATGCCCAAAACAATATCTCCAAACCGAAGAATTTTTTTTTGCAGTATCCAAATATCCCCTCCCTCAAGCTCTTGAACCAACCTGTGCCTCCCAAGCCCTAAAGTCTCCTTACTGGAGGTAGGTTATGTCTGAAGAGTTTATTTCTCTCATCCAAAATGGAACATGGGATCTTGTTCCTCCTTACTCGTCCTATAATGTGGTGGCTAATAAATGGGTCTTTCATGTTAAAAGGAACTCTGATGGCTCCATCTCTTGCTACAAAGCTCGGCTTGTTGCAAAAGGCTTTCACCAACGCCCAAGTGTGGACTACTTTGATACGTTCAATTATCAAGCCCCAAACATTCAAAGTGGTACTCACAGTGGCTATGTCATGTGGCTGGTCCCTACGCCAAATGGATGTAAATAATGTCTTTCTTCAAGGGCATTTATCTGAAGTTGTGTATATGAGACAACCTCCAGGCTTCCTTCATAACCAGTACCATCATCATGTTTGTTGGCTCAAAAAGGCTCTCTATGGCCTCAAGCAAGCTTCACTTGCATGGTATCATGCCTTGCAAACTTTTCTGCTTGATTGTGACTTCACCAATTCCAAAACGGATGCCTCCCTATTTGTATATCGGAAAGGTACAATTGTGGCTTATTTCTTGGTTTATGCTGATGACCTTTTACTTACAAGCAACAATAATGTCTTTCTGAAGAATTTCTAATCATCTCTTGAGACTGAATTTTCCCTTAAAGATCTTGGATTTCCACAATATTTTCTCGGTGTTGAGTTAGTGCCCTCGCCCAAAGGTTTATTTATGACTTAGCATAAGTACATCCGAGACTTGCTTGCCAAAGCCAACATGGAGGGGGCTAAACCTGTCAACACCCCTATGGTTCCCTCTTGCCAATTTTCACAAGAATCTCCCTTTATAGATGCTATAGTTTACAGGAGAATAGTGGGGTCCCTTCAATACCTTTCTCTTACACGTCCTGATGTGGCATACATTGTTAATCATTTAGCACAACATATGTGATGAACAATAGTTTTATATGATATTTTATATTTATTTCATAATTTTTTTCATCCTCTTTTATGCTTAATTTCATAACTTACGCCTTATTCTATGATTTGGGTTCCATGTGGGCTTTAGGGTTTTTATTCTTTAGCACTACCATTTTGACCCTGTCTCTGTAATTTTCGTATATCTGGAGTTCCCAATGTCTAAAAGTTGTGATTTCAGGCTCGTAGGAAAGCTAAGACACAGAGCTACAACTCCTATGAAGACCATATTTCCATCCGGAGTTGTCTTAGTAGTTCCCTTACCCGTCAAAGTTAGCACTCGGACTGCTGGTCCGAGCCCAGTAATTTGGGCCCAGTTTCCTATTCTGAAATCCTAATCATGCAAGGGAGAGCTCTTTCTGAAGCTAAGAAGCAAGCCTACACAGAGGGGCAGATTAGTCTTTAGTCTTGGGTGGTTATAAATTCCAGAAATTAAGTTAGAGAGTAAGCAAGTTTCAGGAGATAGTTTGGTAGACAAGTTTTAGGCATTGGAATCAGATTTAGGCATTCCTTTTCCTAGTTTTTACGTTTTTCTCTAAAGACTGTTCTATTGGACTCAGATTTGATGGCCATGGAGGAGTAGAACTTGTGTAACCGAGCTAGACTACTAATGGAATATGGTTTGGTTTTGAGATCTGTACTTAATTGAATTCAATTAATGCAATTCTTTTCATCTTTGGATATCTGCCTTTCTTTGATTTGTGCTTGGATTAATAGAGATTTCTATTATTCATATGGATCTAAGGTATGACATAGAATCTAGGTTGATAAATCTTCTTTCTACTACATAAATCTAGAGATTAAACAACTAATTGATGTTCGGTTTTAGGTTAAGCAACTAATTACCTATTCTGTGTGATAACAAGGATTAGTGATTTATGTGATTAAACTGGATTCTGAATGATAATTCATTAGGGACACTTAGGTATAAAGCAGAGATTTCATTTATAACTAAAATCAATTAGCATGCATTACTCATGTTCGGTCTCAGATAAACCAAACCAATTCCTGATGGATGTCTAGTTAGGTTGTGTTTTAATCAACTGATTTAATCCCCGTTTAATTCTGCAATTTATATTTATAATCTGTTATTCAAAATCCCCCAGTTACTACACTTGACATTATTAATTAGTCATTGCATTCCTTGAGAGACTTTTTGGATCAGCCCTATATTACATTCTTTTTAGGGGATTCAGTTTTAATTTGTTGGAACACAACAATTCCGATCAATATGCAAGCTCCAACTGATGACTATTATCAAGCCTTAAAGAGGCTGCTGCAGTACCTCAAATCCACCCTCACCTTTGGCATTTTTCTACATCCTAAGTCACCCATGCAGTTCACTGCTTGCTGTAATGCTAATTGGACCAGAGATCATGTGGGCAGACGTTCTACAGGTGCTTATATTGCTTATCTTGGCAACAATCCTATCTCATGGTGCTCCAAAAAGCCTTTGTACTGTGGCAAAGTCTTCAACTGAAGCTGAATATCGCACCATTGCCTCCACAACAGTAGAAATTTTATGGTTGCAAAATCTTCTTACCGATTAGGGCATCACTCCTACCTCCTCACCATTCATTTTTTTAGACAACATCGGGGCTACTTACTTATGTGTCAATCCTGTTTTCCACTCACGCATGAAGCACCTTTCCATAGACTATCATTTTGTTCGTGACCTTGCTAGTAAGGCTCTTCATGTCTCACATGTGCCATCTTCACATCAACTTGTTGATCTTTTAACCAAACCACTACCTGGTCCATAGTTTCAGTCACTTAGGTCTAAGATTGGTGTCATTGAGTCCTGCACCATCTTGAGGGGGCGTAAAGGACTATTAGAAGATAAGTAGAATACGAAGTCAAAGATATACATTTGTAAATACTTATCTAAAGCAGTTTAATACTCTAGGGTTAGTTCAATTTATTTAGGATTCAAACTCTTTTAGGGTTTTATGTATTTGTGTATATATACACTAACATTAATAAAGAAAGGTAAGACTTTTTTTTCAGCCTTTGTGCTGTTTCCTACATCAATGGGGTGCGGTCATATTAGTAATCCCTTTATTCTTGGTGAGGAAGGAAGAAATAGAGACGTTTTAACTCCAGTGATCCGTGGCTCTTAACTATGGTTTATGGCAGTCCCATGCCTAGCCTTCGTTATGATCTTTGGCAAGAAATCAAGAATTCCATTTTGGGCAGTCGGTTCTTGTTACGTAAGAAGTGTACTCAAGTGTATGTGCCATAATCAAGTAATAAAATGAGATTAAAGTATCGTCCCACGGAGACTATGACTAATAAGTATCAAAATTGAGTGTATTTTAATTTTGTCTAGAGAATCAATGAGTGAATATAAATAATAATCTAAAGGCAAAAATACTAAATCAGTGACGAGTAGAAAAATGGATGAAAAATATCTAGGGTGTTTGATTTCACCATAGCTATTCCGATTTGATATTCCTAATTCATTAACCAAGAACAATCTTCCTAGTTGCTAGCCAAGAACCTTAAATTATTTATTAGCCTTTCCCAAGATCAAACAAAAATATCTCCAAGTTATGAACCCACTATATTCCTATGTGAATTGCGAATAAACTAGAAATTACTTAATTCTATAGTTCTTTTTAAATAGCTACACAGACCATAGAGATATATCCGTGTCCTACATGTAACCTATGTTCTTAATCCTTATTATCATTAATTATAAATTATCTCCAATCTCATTGTAATTATTTAATCAACTAATTGGTGATCAAATAATTAGAAGCATGAAGAATTAAGAAGAAGAAGACAATTAATAAAGTAGTTCTTGAATTAAAGAAATAAAAAATCACAAATCTTCCTAGCTAGGCTACATTATAGCCTTAGAAGGGAATTTAGTTCATAACAAAAAAATAAAATAGAATTGATGAAGTTCTAGAAATAGATAAATGAGAAGAAAGAAGAATCAAATTTAGAGTAGAAGTCCAGATTTGCTGTCACCAATCCTTGCTTCAATCCTTGTTTTGCGTCCTTTATGCTCTCCAAAAAGTCTAAAGAGAAATACCTAAACTAAAACCTAAAAATTGCTTAAATACTAAAACAACCTACTCCTAATTTTATTAAGAAAACAAAACCATGAAAGAAAAGTTGCTGGGCCCTGGGACGCTGAAACGCAGTCATTGGGATGCCCAGAGGACAAATTTGGTGGAGATGAGCAAGGGCTAGGCGTCGTGACACTTCTTTGCGGGCGTAGCGATGCCAAGATTGTGATGGTGCACATGAAATGGGGTGCTGGTGCACTGGAGCTTGTTAGGTTTCTGTAGCGCTGAAACATAGCTCCAAAAGTCCACTTTTCTTGCCATTAGTTTCTAATTTTGTCCTCTTTATGCCTTAAGACCAAAAAACCTTTATACTTTATGTAAACCTACACAATATTATAAAACACATTAATTTATACTAGAAAAACTCAATAAACATACAAGATGATAAGCTTAAGAATACTTAAAAGTTGATATAAAATCCACTTAACAGTTCCGTAGTGCTTGGCAGGGGATTTTAACTGTTTTCTTCACCGGTCGGAGAAGCAAGGGGGGCCAGCGAGTAATACTGGTCACTGCAGGGCTTTTAATGATTGCCTCCATGCGTGTAATTTGGTGGATGGAGGGTTCCAGGCCCTCCTTTTACTTGGCAAAGGCGCGGTGTGAAGGAGAGACTTGACAGGGTTGTTCACAACATGGAGTGGCGCCACCTTTTTGAGGACTGTTGTTATTCACCTTGCTCGCTATAAATCTGATCACATCCGTCTCTGGCTTTGTTATGATGGGAATAGATGGGATCACCGACCTCCTAAGCCATTTAAATTTCTGGCCGCTTGGCTTCTTCACAAGGATTTCGGTAATCTAGTGGAAAGAGTGTGGGATCTTGAGCAAAGTTGGAATAGTAATATAACTTCTTTTTCTATAGAGGCTCAGGTTTGGAGTAGGGAAGTTTTTGGGCATATTTCTTGGAAAAAACAGTGGTTCCTAAACAGGCTGCAGGGTATCCACATGAAATTAGCCTCTGGCCCCAACATTTTTTTAGAGGAGCTACAAAATAATCTTTGGTATGAGTTAGAGGGAATTTTCAGGGAGGAGGAAGAGGTTCTTTGGCTTCAGAAATCCCAGTGTAAATGGGTTAATTTTGGAGATAGAAATACCAGGTATTTTCATGGTACTACGCTTATGCGAAGGCGTAGAAATAAAATAGCTGCTTTGAAAAATGACTAGGGTGATTGGGTCCATGAAGAAGACCTTCAGTTAATGGCCACGGATTTCTTTAAAAATTTGTATAATGATGATGGAGTTTTTACTCCTTTTTCTTATTTCTGGGTGCTTCCCTCCTACTTCAGATTCAGATATGCGCCAATTTCATCATACAATTTCTAGTGAAGAGGTAAAATCTGCAATGTTTAGTATGGGTGTTCATGCATGCATTTAAGGAAGGGAATAGATGTGCGGATGTTATGGCTGGAGAAGCGCATGATAGAGGCTTTGCTGTGGATACTCTGTTGGAACCTCCTCCCTGTGTGAGGACCTTGCTCTTAGAAGATCTTAGTGGAGTTGCTCTCCCTAGAGTCGTAGTGTTGCAGTTCCTTTTGTTTTGTGTTGGGCGTTTTGCCCCGTAGTTTACCAAAAGATTAATTAATTATATCTTATTCTTTACAAGTTGGTTGATAAATTCTATTATATTCCTAGCCCACAAAAAGTCAGTGTGGACTATGTCATGATCATTTCATTTTATAGTTTCTACTGTATTAAATTTTTAGTGGGCCTCTTACCCTTGTGCAGAATTATCGCTTGTGAGACTGTTCAAAGATTGTGGAAGAATATCCTTATTTATAGCCAACTGGGTTGTAGACTACTTGATTACAAGACTCTCCTCACAAGAAGAATGTCTTGTGTTTAAGACCTCTTATTTACAAAATGAGAAGTTTTCAAAGTGTTCTTTTACATAAAATTATAACTGTGGGTGTTTTGATAACAGGACCTCTAGAGTACAAAAGGTTCTTGGGTTATCAACAAAAAAAAAAAATATCTTTATTTATAAAAATGAGAATAATATTTAAAATAGTTTCCTATGGTATTTAGATAAGTAAAAGAAAAAAATTAATCACATTAATTTTCACGTAAAGCAAAGAAATTCTTATCATTCACCATCATTAAAAGAACCTCATAAACTAGAGATCTTAACGGCTTACCATATTTCAGAATTGAAGGAATATGCTCATTAAGGAGGCACATACTTCTTATCCTCGTCTTGTTTTCAATGTTTCATTTATAAATTGTGCTAGGATCATATAAATATACATATGCACTGTTGTTATGGTTTTCTTTTTCTTTTGTATAAAACAATTACAATCATAATCACAATGGAATATTAATTACCCAAATCTCATTCCAATCAATGAATAAAGAATGAATATAACTATGTTCACCACAACGTCCCCAAACATATGAGATCTTGATCTGTGTCATCTTCAATAGAGGGTAATATTCCCTGTTATACCAATGACAAATAATGTATAATTAAAGTCAAGGCATCCCAATCAAATCTCTAGAAATAGTCTAAGAACATTTCAAAGCCATGCCTTGTAGGAGTATCATATCCTCTTTGGACATTAAACTCGTGGTTTAGCTCTTTCTATCACCGAAAGGGCACAAATGAAAAACCAGCATATAGCAGGAGCAGGAAGCCTTTGCACTGCATCAGCAGACTATGGAGGAACTGCTTTTGTTATCCATACCTATCTGAGAACTTGAAGGCTAGGACTACTCCAAGGCATTCCTCTCATGAAGAGGTTTTGGCGTCTCCATCATATATGAAATTTGTTGCACACCTACAAAGTGACAAGAGCTACAAGTGGTCATTCACCATGGAAGGGTGAGTTCGCCGTCTTGATCAATGGTGGGAGTCAAGCGAGTGATATAGCCAACAAGACAATATTCTATTAGCATTTACCGCATATGTTTAGCCCAGTCAACATAGTTGTTGCTGTTGGGCATAATAACATGATTGGAGACATTCACAGTGACAAGGTCAGCTTGAGTGTGTGGGGTGGAAAAGCATAGACTTTGTATATGGTGGATGAGGTAGCCATTGGAAAGGGATCGAAAAGCTTGCTAAAGCACTGAGTGCTCTGATAATATATAGAGAAAAGATACTAAAGGAAAAACGTGTCAATTGTATTCACAATTGCGTTGTCAATATGTACAGGAGAACAAGTAAAGCTAACTCTAGAATATTACTTAGGACTATTCTATATTCGAATATAACAGCCTGAACTAACTCTAAGGAAAAGATAAAGAATAATTATATTTACAGAACTATATTTAGAATTAGTTACAGAACTAACTAACTATTATTGACTACACTCCTTTAATTTCAACCAAGGAATAGCTAGGAAGGTTCCCATTACTAATAATAAAGCTTTCAATTATTTTAATAAATAGTTAAACAGATAAAATGATGGGGGTGGGGTGCACTTTATAGTCATAAAACATCTTAGTTAATAACATTGGTTTTTGACCTCTTTCCTTGTCATCTTAAATGGAAATCTGACTTTAGTGTAGATTGCAGATGTCAAGATAACACAAGCTGCACAAGTTGGTCGAATGTAAAACCATGTATTTAAACATTTTAAAGTTTACTCGTCAGCCATAGCTTTGACATAGATTACTTCATCCCTGTACCATGCAACTTTAACAGCAAGTTTGCCATCAAATTCCTGGTTTATATTAAGCAGAATACTTGATAATGGTTCAGAGCTTAAAAAGGGGAAGCCTGGAAGGTAACACAATTTTACGAATAATAAGTATATTATGAACCTACCAGTCCTTTGATTGTTTTTTTCCTTTTTTTTGTGTGCTTAAATTACTATTTGTTTGTGTAAAATTGATGGTCTATGTTTGAGGGTTTAAAAGGGAAGGGTTTGAAGAAGCATTGCTTAAACTAATTAAAAACCGTTGCAAACATGATTGTCAAAGCTAAATAGAAATGTATTGCAAAAACATGACTATAAACTGTTGTAAAAACAATACAAATTACGTTGCAAATGGTGTTGCCTTAATTGAATTGAAAACTGTAACAAAACATTTGACTCCACTAAACTGACTCTTTATTTTAGTACTAACTAGTAACTTTAGAAAATTCAATTTTTTGGCAAAAATATATTTAGGAAGAATTTAAGTGAGTGATTCTAATTTAGATATGAGAGGAAACTTTCTATTTTCTATATTCTTAAAGATATAATTTATTACTTTTAGAGTAGTTAGCCCCAAACACTCCAAAACAGTCAAGGAGGTTCTAGTGAAAGCCAAATACTGCACAGTAAAATTTTCACTTTCATAGCTAGCAATTGATTACTCATCTACATTCCCTCTAACTGTATTTGTAGTGCCCATATTATGCCAATTTGTATGCTCCACTCCATGTAAAATGGCAATTGATTCTATATGCGACATCTCGTAAGAGTAGAGCAATTCGAAAAGATCAATTGAGCATCTTCTACACACAAAAGACCCCTTCCATGTATGTGACAGCCGATCGATCAATAAAGTGCACAACCCACCTTACACTTCCTCCATTAACCACTCTTCTTGTATAGCATGCAATCGGTATTCTTTGGAAGCCATGGATGCTCAAATCCCACCAAACCGCCATTACGAATTTTGCAAGACTGGAATGGAATCACCATTCCATGAACCAAATGAGCCCTAGCATAGAATGGAATATTCCCAAATAATCTCATAGCTTGTTGTTTCATCTTCTGTTTATTCAGATTTATGAAAAGCCCAAAAGCTATGAAAAAGTGACATCCCACCACTTTGACTCAGCCTCTGTAACAATCTTTTTAACTCTCCTTTACAGATATTTTTTTAATCAATCTTATTATACTGATTCTTAAGAGATCATATGAAATTTACAGATAATTTTCTATTAACCCATCAGAAAAAGGGTTATGAGGTAAGAAACAGAATTATAATATTCTGCTAGCATAAGTTAGTTTGACGACTGGTAAGTAGAGTCAAAGTGGTGGATGGAGTGTCAATATTTTTCCACAGCCTGAGTTGGGAAAGTGTAATTTAATCCAAAAAAAAAAAAACACATTCCTGTTGATTTCTTGCTACAAATTAAATGTAATGTTAATTAACACTAGAAACCTTGTTCTCTCTCTTTTTTCTTTTTCTTTAGTTTTAACAGCATCATGATCCGTGGTATCTACAAACTACGAAACACCATATCTTTTTGTCTTCCGGAGGCAAAGTCTGTTATGTGTAATTTTTTTGCATGCAATAAGTTGCAAAACTCTTGCATATTTTTATATATAAAAATAATACGAGTCTAAGAGTAAACCACTTTAAAAAAACCAAAATAAACTATGATGTGTTAGAATCCTTGGTAAATCATTTATAGTACGTGCTTTTAAGATTGCAGCAATATTTCACTCTAGTATTGTGCCGAATTGACATAATAAGAGTTTGATATAGATTTATACAATTAACTGAGGAGTTGTTGCTTTTTCCATTGGATCTAGTTTCTAGTTTCTACTCGGCAAAATTAATGACATAAATTTTTTTCATTTAAATATAGAAGTATGGAATTATATTATAATACTAAAATGAGAAGATTTTAAAGAAATTAAAGAATTAGATAAATAAATACATACATGCATTGTTGTTTGGGATTTTTTTCTTTTGATAAAACAATCACAAGAAACATTCATAATGGCAATACTTTAAATATTTTTACATCAAACATTTCTCTAACAGTCTGCCATAGCAGTCATACAACTCTTTCTTTTTCTTTTTTCCTTTTTTCCCTATCGCCAATGACTGAAAATTAAAATCGAACAGATTGAATGGCCACAGTGGATCAGAGTGCAACTCGATGCCAAGTTCTTTTAGAATCTAGATATTTTAGACTTCATCCAGAGCACACATTTGGAAGCCTCCAAAACCAAATATCAAGGTGCCAAGGTGGTCAGGATCTGTTGACTGAAACATTCTGCAAAAATACAATTGAGTTAAACTTCAACCCCCTGCTCAAATATGCTACATCTACATTAGATGTGCAAACTTGTAGTTTTAAAAATGATATAGAGAAAACTAAATCTTTCGTCTTTCTTATTAAACGTTTGGATATCAATAAGGCATAGTTATGGGGGACTTACTTTCTGATCGTACAGCCACAGTTGACCTCAACATAGTCTCAGGTCCCCTTTCATTAATCATTTTGGGGCTTCGTTCTTCGTTTCTAACCACCTTCGGATCTTACAGCTTTTTCTACAGGAAGATATGTGATACAAAAGAGTAGAACTGATATCTTCATCTTTATCGTCCTCTGAGTCTGATGCCACCATGCCTGGTTTCATTGAGAGTGATATTTTAATTGTAAACCTAACTCCAAGAGGAAGGTTATATATAGCAATGAAACTGGAGGAGAAAAGGATGGCAATTATATTTTCTCTAATAAGCTGGAAAATAAAACAATGGACCAGCTAATTGTCGTGGGTTGGTGGATTCATTTTTGGCACAGTTGGGTCAGCTGCATCTTATCCTCTTATGATCATTGGAGAAATTCTTGTCAAATGCAGCTAGCAGATAAAACAGTTGGCAAATTAATTATTATCTGTTGGTGAAATTAATTGCTCTATGCAGGTGGAGTCATTTTGACCACAACTGGGTCAATTATATCTATTTCTCTGATGTTGGTGGAGAAATTTTCTTTTTCTTTATCAAATATAGCTGGTGGATAAAACTATGGGTTAATTATTTATTATGATTTGGTGGAATCATTTTGGGCATACTTGGATTAATCACATCTTACCCTCTAGTAGTTGGCGGAAAAATTCTATTATATTCATAGTCCACAAAAAGTCGGTGTGGACTATGCCAAACAACAACTCTTTCCATTGTTCTAGGTTTTACTGTATTCAATTTTTAGTGGGCCTTAGATCCTGATATAGAATTACCATTTGTCAGACTTTTAGAGACTGGTGGAAAATCATTATTTCTGAAAATGAGAATAATATTTAAAATAGTTTCCTATGATATTTAGATGAATAAAAATAAGTTTTCACATTATTTTTCATGTAAAGTAAAATGATAAAAAGTAAAGAAATCCTTATCATTCACCTTTGTCAAAAGAACTTCAAAAACTATAGATCAAGGACTTGCCATATTTGAAAATTGAACGAATAAGCTCGTGACGAAGGCACGTAGTGCTTGTCCTCCTCTTGTTTTGAAGATTTCATTTATCATCTTAGTGCTTAGAATATAATGTATTTATGTGAGTGCTTCCAGAATAACGAATTATCTTCATAAGAAGAGATGCATGATTCTGTTTTTATGGACAGTTTACCACAGCTCAACTAGGATACCAATGTAGTTTGGCCACCACATAAAAAATATAATGAGTTATACATGTGAACAAGTATAAAATTAAAATAATAAAGGTACTTCGTCTGCTAGGATTGGAACACAGATATATGGGGAACCTATAGGGGAGGAAATCATTCTCAATTTCCAAATATATTAAGCTATATATAGCAGATTCCTTGTTTGCTAGTCAACAATTTCTTGTATTTATTCTATTAAAAATGTGCCAGTAAGTCGAAACAATATGTTTAGAAAATTCTTTTGCACAGAAAGCCTTTTCAGTGATATCAAGTTATTCAAAATGCATTGTTAGAGTCATACTCTTATCGTATAGAGGCTAACTCACTCATTCTTTAAGGGATTGCTTGAGCAAAATTCCTTTATGTTTGTTGATTCTGCTATGGGTTGGCTCACTTACAACGTTCTACTTGTAAGTCAAATCAGCATTAATTTGCAGATGAATCTTAGGCTTCTCTTTCTGCTGCTATGTTCCTTTTTCCTTGTCCCTTGTCTTTATTTTCTGTTTTAATTTGAGTATGTATTCCAAATGTGAATAATTTTGTTGAGAAGGAAGATGACATGAAGTTTCTGCAGTTTGAACATCTAAACAGATGAAAATGGTGATAATGTTCCCAGTAACACAATGTGATATTACATGCGTTTTCAAGGGAGACTAAAAGATTATAGATCCAGATTTATTTGTAATTAAGCTCATGAGAGGTTTCTGTTAATGTTTCTTGGTGATGGCTACCCGATCTTCTGTTGACAAACATTCCAATACTTTTCCCCTGACCAAAAAACCTTATGCCCAGGAAACTCTTCATAAAAATGATTCTCAAAAAATTTGAACAATCATCATGGCAATTTAAATTGTTGAGCCAAATTTTAGAATCTCGCCAAATTCAAGACCACCATGCCTGAATTCAATGAGAGTGATACAAAAAGAGTAGAACTGATTTTGTTTTATCATCTTTACCAAAATGGAACAATCGTAATGGTAATCTTTCAAGCTTGTAGAGAGAGATGTTAAATTTGTTTGATAATACCGTTTTAGCATTGTGGTTGCTAAATAGGAAGCAATTCTAAGATTATTCAATTAAGCTTAAATTCTTCCCCTCTATGTTAGAGTCTACGCTGAATGTTAAGGTACCTGTTTTAATTTGGCTTTTGTTAAATGAGACAGATCTAGCCTCTATAGTACTTGACACAATCATATGACCATTTTTGTCATTTAAAGATACAAGTATGGTTTCAAGCAAAGAGAGACCAGATTGCAAAATTTTATAATACTAACTAAAATGAACTGTTTTTGAATAAATTTGCCATGACCATATAAATATAAATATGTGTTGTTGTGGATTTTTCCTTTTTTTTAAAAAAAAAGAAAAAAGATAAGAACAATCATAATCACAATGGGGTATTATTCATTACCCAAATCTCATTCCCACCAATGAATAGAGAATGATTATAATTATGTCATCTTCAATAGGGGTTAATATGATGTTGATAATGTTCCTTAGTAAACCACTGATAAATAATGTATGATTAAAGCCAATGCAGCTCAAGAAAAATCTCTAGAAATAGTGTAAGGACACTTCAAAGATTGGTTGTCACTGACCCTAGACACAAGAGCATACAGAGAGAGACTTCCTCTTGAAGCGATGCCTTATAAGAGCAGCATATCCTCTTTGGACCTCCTTTGCACTGCATCAGAAGACTCTAGAGGAACTGCTTATGTTGTAAGACCATATCCATACCTAACTAAGAACTTGAAGGCTAGGACTATTCCAATGGCGTGGCTTCTCCAAGGCATTCATCTGATAAGTGGTTTTGGCGTCTCTATTTTATGTGAAATTTGCTTAACCTACAAACTAGCAAGAACTACAAGTGGTCACCCTGCCATGGAAGAGTGAATTCAATAGATAAGGGAATCCTTATAAGCCAAACACTACCAAATAAATCAATTCTGAGATAACAAAATAATAATAATCATGTAGAGGGAGTAAAAGGGAGCTATATACCTATGAGCCAACCTTGAAGTCTCTCAGCAATGGTAACAATTGATTTGAAAAAAATCACCCTTACAGCTTCTTCTACAGGAAGAGATGTTGTACATAAATATAGATTTGGTATCTTCATCTTTATCCTCATCCAAGCCATTATCTTCCTCCAAGACCACACCATGCCTGATTTTTTGAGTGAATGTGAGGATGAAAGTAATATTTTAAGCGTAAATCTAACTCCATGAGGAAGGGTTAAAATATAGATTGAGGAAACTATGTGAAGACCTGGTATCTCATATTGTGAAGAATTTTCTAACTCAAATTATTTGGTCTTTACTCTTGAAGACTAGCGAAAAAATGGGCACCATTTTAGAAGAGGTCTTAAGCTTTTCCCCCATCTTTTTTGGTCACTTTGAATCTGCAAAGGTGACTGATTTTATCCTTTTTTCTACTCGCCTTTATCCATTCATAAAGATGAGTGCATCTATTGTATCTACTTTCTCTATGCAATTATGCCTTCATTATCTAATAAAAGAATTTAAATATTAATTGAGTATATATTGTAGATTTTTTCCATGGACAAGTTATGTTCGTACAAAGGAGGAACTACGGAGGGTTTGTAGGAAAACATTAATAACTTATTTGATAAGATCGGGTGATTATAAACCAAGCTCGGCAAAAGTGGAAATTCAAGAGTTGAATAGGACCTCAATTCAAAATGATATTGGACATAGTATTTAAAAAATACCAGAAAAATATTGTAGAAATTAGATGATATTTTAATTATTGAATGAATTTTTTTTTTCCACAAAACAAAAAACAAAAGAAGCTTTTTTGAAGGGTTCCGATTGTTAAAATGACTTATATTTTTTCTCAACATGTTAGCTTGTTGAAAATACTTTTTTCCACATAGTGTTTTAGGACACTTGTCAACAATTCTAAAAATAGTCAAAAAAAAAAAAAAACAAAATTCAACGGATGTGAGTGGTATACCCACACTTCTTGACCGTTGAAAAAGCCTCATATTCTTGTAATTGTATGCTGGTCTGGTAGTCAATTAGGGCATAGCTGTATTAGTTACATCATATTCTCTTGTGGTTGGTGGAAAAATCCTTGTCAAATATAGCTAGTGAGTAAAAAAATGGATGAATTAATTGCTATGTGTTGGATTAATTTTTGGCATAGTTTGATCATTTACATTTTATCCTCTAGTAGTTGGTAGCGAAATTATAGTCTAATATATTTGGTGAATTAAACAATGGGTGAATTAATTGCTTTAGAGTAAAACCCTTTTTTCGTCCTTGAAAAATTAGTCGAATGACAAGTTAGTCCTTCATTAATTTTTTATGACAATTTAGTCCTTAAATTTGTATTTCGTAGGAGAATTTAATCCTCTGTAAGTGAGATTGGATAGAAAAGTCCACGTGATACGTTGAGTGCTGATGTGGCCATTAAGTGATGATGTGGCACCTTCAAAAAAAATTAAAAAAAAAACTTCTCTTTCTCTCTCCTCCATATCCCTCTCACTCTCATCTCTCTCTCTCTTCCATATCCTTCTCACTCTCATTTATCTCTCTCTGCCATCTCCCTCTCACTCTCATCTCTCTCTCTCTCCACCATCTCTCTTTCACACCTATGACAAGCAACCACTATTAGATGCCATTAACAAACCAACAAGAGAATAAAAGAAGGACAACGAAAATTGTGATAGTGCATCTTTGGATGTTAGCTTGACAATGACAATATCAGAAACAACTGAGCAACACTATTAGATGCCATGGGAGTGGCGTGCATGGGTGTTGGGACTGGGTCTTAGAGTTGCCGAGTTGCTACAGAAAAAATGGGCTGAAAGCATAAAGAGACAGAGAGGAGAAATTATGAAGAGATGGATAAGGTAATGTTTTTGTTGTTGGTATGCCTCTCGGCTGGGACATTGTCGGTGGTCCGGGGTGAAGACCCTTACCTCTTCTTTACATGGAGAGTTACCTATGGCACCTTCTCTCCCTTGGGAGTTCCCTAGCAAGGTATTCTCATCAACGGCCAATTTCCCAGACCCAACATCAACTCAACAAGCAACAACAACATTGTTATCAATGTCTTTAACAACCTTGACAAGCCCTTCCTTTTCACATGGAATGGAATGCAGCACAGGAAGAACTCTTGACAAGATGGTACACTTGTAATTGGGTGCCCCATCCTACCTGGCCAAAACTACACCTACCACTTCCAACCCAAGGATTAGATCGGAAGCTATTTCTACTATCCTAGAATAGTGTCACAGTCTGCAAACGTGATGAGCAGATTTTGGGCATCTAGACAACTCCAATTGATTTGAAACTTTGCAGAGGCGTAAAGAGGAGTCTAGAGAAGCCGCACGCCAAATTTGAACCCAAGAGGAGCATTGTATAATTTTTACCATTTTCGTAAAGTTTGGAGGTATATTGGTCTTTTCACTTCACTATGCTTGTCCAGTACGGGTGTTCGGCACATGGCCACGTAGCTTGTCAATTTAGATGAATTTACATATATCTTAATGGGGATTTCGATACCCAAAACTCCAAAAAGAGGCCTTATGTTGGGTGGGAAAATG
Source organism: Cercis canadensis (assembly GCA_003255065.1). NCBI lineage: Eukaryota > Viridiplantae > Streptophyta > Magnoliopsida > Fabales > Fabaceae > Cercis > Cercis canadensis. Next base: position 471,581 of record QAOA01000431.1, read on the forward strand.
ATGTATTGTCTTGTCGGGAGGGAATCCGCATATTAGTCTCTTTAGGAGGAGGGTGCCAGGTGACCCAGGGTGGGACTTAGTGCCAACATAGAGGTAGGCTTTGTCTTGCTATTTACATCCCTTATACATTGCAAATGTATTGTATTGCACTCATTTCTATCAATAAAAGGAGTAGCCCTTCTTCTTATATATTGGCCACCTTATGTTTTGCTCATTAGTGTGTGACACTTGCTTTGGTGTGCGTGTGCCAGTTGTGTTAGTTTGCTTGTTGTGTGTTGAGTGGGTTTTACATCCACTCTTTGGATATATTTCACTTAATTATTTAGTTGTTCTTTGAGATTTGTTGCTATCTAATGCATTGTTTTTGTTAAATTGTAGGTTTAAATGAAAGTTCATAGGTTTCATGGTTTGAAGTGAAAAAATGAGAGGTTTTGATAGAATCCAAGAGCCGTGGTGCTAGAAATCATGAGCCGCGGCACTCATAATTGATTTTCAGCCTTCAATTCTTGAGAGGAAGGGCCGCGGCGCTCAATAATCAGATTGCTAAATATGTGTCCTTTTTCTTATGTTTCCTTAGGGCTTTTGCTTAGGGGTATAAATAGAGACTTTTAGCAATTCTTTAGGGGATTCTTTTCTAGACTTTTTGGAGGCAAGGAGGAGAGCAAAAACAAGGATTGGAGAAGGGCACAAGAAGATTGGGAGCTTCTCTTCAGAGTTTTTATTCTTCTTCCCTTTCAACCATGTCTAGATTTAATTTTATCATGTTCTTTCCATCTGCTATGAACTAAATTCCCTTCTAGGGCTATGATGAAGCCTAGCTAAGATGATTTGTTATTTTCTATTTCTTTAATTCAAAAACTCCTTTATTAAATTGTCTTCTTCTTCTCAAATCTTCATGCTTCTAATTGCTTGATCACCAATTAGTTGATTAGATAATTACAATGAGACTGAGAGGTAATTTGTAATTAAAGATCATAGAGATTAAGAACATAGGTTGCATGTAGGATAGAAATATACCTCTATGGCCTATGTAGCTATTTAAAAAGAACCATAAAATTAAGTGAATTTCTAGGTTGTTCGCAATTCACATAGGAATATCGTGGGTTCGTAACTTAGAAATACTTTTGTTTGACCTTGGGAGAGGCTAATAAATAAATTAGGGTTCTTGGCTAGCAATTAGGAAGATTGTTCTTGGTTAATGAATTAGGAATAACAAATCGGAATAGCTATGGTGAAATCAAAAGCCCTAGATGTTTTCTCTCTTGATAATTCTATCATTTTACTGGTTTAGTTTGTTACTTTGCTGGTTTAAGTTTGTTTTCATCCTATTTTAGTTGTTTCTTGAAAATCTATCCATATTGATTGATTAGATAAAATTAAGGTTAACCCAATATCGGTAGTTGATACATTAGTCCTCGTGGGAACGATAACTCTATCTCATCTTATTACTTAGAAACGATAATGTACACTTGCGTTAAGATTTTTCACAACAAGTTTTTGGCGCCGTTGCCGGGGACTAATTTATTATCAATATCGATACTCAGTGATCTTGATTTTAGTCTAATCGTTTATTTTCATAGATCTATTTAATTGTTTTATTGTTTGAGACTTTCAGGAGTTTTCTTTTGGTGTATGAGAAATTCTGGAAGCAGCTCTCTAATCCCACTTGATTCTGAGATAGAGAAGACCTGTCGAAAGAATAGAAACGCAAGAAGAGAGTCTATCAGAGTTTTGACAGACACAACGGCAGAAGAAAACCCTCCCACGGCACTCTGTGATTATGCTCTACCTTCCATCACGGATACCAATTCGAGTATAAGGCGACCAATTATTGAAGCAAATTCTTTTGAGATTAAACCAGCTATAATCCATATGGTTCAGTCAGCCTCGTTCAGTGGATTAGCGAGTGAAGACCCTCATGCTCATATTTTCGGGTTCATGGAGATATGCGATGATTTCAAGCACAACGGGGTTGGTAATGATGCTATTTGCCTCCATCTATTTCCTTTCTCATTACGGGATAAAGCCAAGGCTTGGCTTCAGTCATTGCCAATAGGGACCATCACCACATGGGATATTTTGGCCCAAAAATTCTTGGCAAAATTTTTCCCACCAGCTAAGAATGTCAAGCTCCGAAATGACATTGCAACATTTTATCAATTGGAGAATGAGTCACTTTAGGAGGCTGGGGAAAGTTACAAAGAGTTGCTTCGTAGATGTCCCCACCATGTACTCCCTAACTGGTTGCAGCTATAGACATTTTATAATGGCTTGTTGAATTCCACTAAGACACTAGTTGATGTTGCTGCTGGTGGATCTTTGATGAGGAAGACATATGAGGATGCCAATGACCTGTTAGAGGAGATGGCTACCAATGCCTATCAGTGGCCTACTGAGAGGTCCACTTCACGTAAGGTACTTGGGGTGCATGAGGTCGATGCCTTCACTGCTTTATCTGCTAAAATAGATTCTCTGGCTAAGCAGTTAACCATTCGGAATGTCAATGTCATTCAGTCACCTCCTGAGAATTGTGACCATTGTGGCGGTCCTCATGTTAGTACAGATTGCCAGGTGGGCAACCCGTTCTCTACATCTCAGGCTGAGGAAGCAAAATATGTGAGGAATCAGAACAGGCAGAATGACCCCTATTCAAACACTTATAATCCGGGGAGGAGAAATCATTCAAACTTCTCTTGGAAAAACAACCAAAACACTGCTCAATCCCCTGTTCAAGCAAAGGTTTCTTTGGAGGATGCTCTAACCCAATTGACCATGAATACAAGTCAATTCATGGCCCGAACAGATGCCTCCATTCGTAACCTAGAGATGCAAGTGGGTCAACTCTCCACCATGCTCACTAGCAGACAGCAGGGATCATTGCCAAGTGATACAGAAGTGAATCCTAAATAGCATGTCATGGCTATTACTCTTCGTGATGGTAAGACTTTAGGTGAACCATTTAAAGTTGCAAAGAATGTGCCAATTAAGTCAGTTGAGCCTGAGACAAAGCAAGACACCCCAGTGGAACCACTTGTTAAATCTATGGAGAAGACATCTAAGTTATTCCTAGACAATCCTCCACCATATATCCCACCTCTTCCATTCCCTCAGAGATTCTAGAAGAAGAAGCTGGATAATCAATTTTCTAAATTTCTGGAGGTGTTCAAGAAGTTGCATATCAACATCCCATTTACAGATGCTTAGGAGCAAATGCCTAGCTACATAAAATTTATGAAGGAAATTCTCTCCAATAAAAGAAAGCTAGAGGATTATGAGACTGTGGCACTTACTGAGGAGTGCAGTGCAATCTTACAAAAGAAATTGCCACCAAAATTAACAGATCCAGGGAGTTTCAACATTCCTTGTTCTATTGGCAATGTATCTTTTGGTAAGGCACTTTGTGATCTTGGTGCTAGTATTAACCTTATGCCTCTTTCTGTTTTCAGGAAATTGGGTATAGGAGAAATAAAGCCAACTTCCATCTTATTGACATTGGCGGATAAATCAATCAAGTATCCAAGGGGAATCTTGGAGGATGTATTGGTGAAAGTGGACAAGTTCATCTTCCCAGCAGATTTCGTTGTGCTTGACATGGAGGAGGACCAAGAAATCTCAATCATTCTTGGTCGTCCATTTCTAGCAACTGGGAAAACTCTTATTGATGTGCAAAAAGGCCAACTTACTTTGAGAGTGCAAGGTGATCAAGTGCCCTTCAAAGTTTTCAAAAAAATAAAGCATCCAGAAGAAGTGAGTGTCTGTTGTAAAATTGACACTACAAATGGAAGCAATAAATTACAAGACCCAGTTGGAGTTCACACCATGGGAACGAAAAAAAAAGGAGAAGCCTCTTGACTTAGAGGTCAAAGATGATAAAATCCCCAAGAAGCCAATGACTGGACCAGTGCCTATAGCTAAATCTCACAAGAAAAACAAGAAAAAGAAGCTGTCATTCCAAAAGATTCTTTTGGGGCATCTTAGAAAATCAGCTTGTTTTGGAGATGGAAATAAAGTTTGGAGCATAAAAGAGACTGGCCAACAATCCAAAGCTCAAAGAAATAGTGGAGTAAAATTCCAGAAGTCTTCCACTGCTATTTTTGATCCCGGTTAAGTCATTTTAGAGACAGTCCGGTTGAAGACTATAAATTTAGCGCTTTTTGGGAGGCAACCCAATCTTCTTAACCTTTTCTCTTAAGTTTTGTTTAGTCGTTTAATTTTATTTTCATGCTTGTGTTTAATTTTTTTTTTTTTTTTATGTTTCAGGTATAAAATTTATAACTTTTATTTCCCTCAGTAGCTCCACCTGATGAAGATGCAAAGTGGTCCATCTCCATTTCAGGGAAGTTCTCACATCTTTTTCTTCTTTGCTTTAAGCATTGAGGACAATGTTTCCTTTAAGTTTGGGGGTGGGGAATTATTTTCTGAGCTGCTGTATTAACTTGCATTTAGCTTATTGAGTATTTTTTTTAATGCTTTTCTAGGTAGTTTTTATGTTTAATTTTTATTTTTCTTTAGTTTAGTATAATAGAGTGAAATTTTTTGTTTAACCTTAGGCTAATGATAAAACTGATTTTCACTGTTTACAACTCTAGAAAAATGATAGATTTTGTGTTTGTGTTTCTGATTAACCCTTGTGTTAATTTTTGTCTGATTGAAATTTCCTAAATTACTGAGCACATAGCTCTGCTTGCTTGAAATATGCATTGCTTAAAGATGATTATGTGAATTAAGTCATTTCAAAATCTCACAGAATGCTAGAACTTGCTCGATTGTCAGTCGAGGCGAAATCCTAGGCTGCACAATATTAGGGAGATGATTTAGGCCATTTTTGTTTTGTTTGAGCCTTTCTAGCTATCCCTCTGTATGATATTTTATCCCTAGCATATCCCGTTGAACTTAATTTAGCCTTTTCTTTGTCACCTACACTGATCCTAGCCCTTTGTTTGATATTTGGACTTGAACCTTTCACCTAAAATGCATTTTCAGTCTTAAGAGCATCTAGAGCTAGGAAAATTAAGGAGAATTGGTGAAGAAAAGAAAATGAAGATCTCAATGAAATGGCCACCAAAGAATAAAAATTCAAGAGCTACATCCCTGCTGTAAAAATAAAAAAATAAAAAATAAAAAAGAATATTTTGCAATGAAAAGAAAAGACAATTGTGCAAATATTGAAAAGAAACAAAAAGAAAAAGAATGTCTTAGAAAGCATTGAGTATGGGATGTAGTGACCTAAAAGTAAGAATTATATTGGTGGATGGTAAGGTAAAGAAGAAAATAAGTTTGAGAGAGTTAGAAGTGAAAAGAAAGAAGGGTGCTCTTAATTTGCTCTAAACTAAATTTGTGTGATTGGTGAGTTAAGCCACATATTTATCCATCATCCTACCCTTAACCCAGCCACACATTACAAGCTTATCAAAAGTCCTTTTGATCTTCAATATTGTGAAATGCCTACATTAGTGGAGATTGACATGAAAAGCAAGTGTATGAGGTTCTGAGAGAATAAAAATCGAGAATATATGTTTATGAGCTTATTTGCATAATCTGATTTAAGTGAAGAGAGTAGGGTAAGCAAGGGCTATACTTACACACACAAAGGAAATTTTAGTGAGATTAAGATGAGATTAACTTTGGGTTGAAATTATACACATTCATGCTATCTTGAAAATTTTCTAGGAGTTGTGCTTAATAGAGATCTTTGAGGCTTGTATGGTTAGCAAATACATTTTTCACTTTGTTAGTTAATTGTTGAGTTTAATTTAATTTCTCTCTTTCTTTGCTCGAGGACAAGCAAATGTTAAGTTTGGGGGTATTTGTTGAGTGGGTTTTACATCCACTCTTTGGATATATTTCACTTAATTATTTAGTTGTTCTTTGAGATTTGTTGCTATCTAATGCATTGTTTTTGTTAAATTGTAGGTTTAAATGAAAGTTCATAGGTTTCATGGTTTGAAGTGAAGAAATGAAAGGTTTTGATAGAATCCAAGAGCTATGGTGCTAGAATTCATGAGCCACGGCACTCATAATTGATTTTCAGCCTTTAATTCTCGAGAGGAAGGGTTGCGGTGCTCATTTGCAAAGAAATTGGTGTTTTTGTACTGCGCGCGAGGGTCGTAGCGCCCGTGACCAGATTTCTAAATACGTGTCTTTTTTCTTATGTTTCCTTAGGGCTTTTGCTTAGGGGTATAAATAGAGACTTTTAGCAATTCTTTAGGGGATTCTTTTCTAGACTTTTTGGAGGCAAGCAGGAGAGCAAGGATTGGAGAAGGGCACAAGAAGATTGGGAGCTTCTCTTCAGAGTTTTTATTCTTCTTCCCTTTAAACCATGTCTAGATTTAATTTTATCATGTTCTTTCCATCTGCTATGAACTAAATTCCCTTCTAGGGCTATGATGTAGCCTAGCTAAGATGATTTGTTATTTTCTATTTCTTTAATTCAAGAACTCCTTTATTAAATTGTCTTCTTCTTCTCAAATCTTCATGCTTCTAATTGCTTTATCACCAATTAGTTGATTAGATAATTACAATGAGACTGGGAGGTAATTTGTAATTAAAGATCATAGAGATTAAGAACATAGGTTGCATGTAGTATAGGAATATACCTCCATGGCCAATGTAGCTATTTAAAAAGAACCATAAAATTAAGTGAATTTCTAGGTTGTTCGCAATTCACATAGGAATATCGTGGGTTCATAACTTAGAAATACTTTTTTTTGACCTTGGGAGAGGCTAATAAATAAATTAGGGTTCTTGGCTAGCAATTAGGAAGATTGTTCTTGGTTAATGAATTGGGAATAACAAATCGGAATAGCTATGGTGAAATCAAAAGCCCTAGATGTTTTCTCTCTTAATAATTCTATCATTTTACTGGTTTAGTTTGTTACTTTGCTGGTTTAAGTTTGTTTTCATCCTATTTTAGTTGTTTCTTGAAAATCTATTCATATTGATTGATTAGATAAAATTAAGGTTAACCCAATATCGGTAGTTGATACATTAGTCCTTGTGGGAATGATAAATCTATCTCATCTTATTACTTGGAAACAATAACATACACTTGCGTTAAGATTTTTCACAACACTGTGTGCAAGACGTGAGATGTTATAATGTGCATGTTATCATTGTTGTGCTTGTGGTAGACACTATTGTCAAACCTCAGGTATATTATTGGGGGTTTAGTCACTTAACATGTGTGGGTTGGATCGAATGGAATAGGCTGACTTGCTTTCTTAGAGGAGTTACGCAAGTGCCGCGCGGTCTGGCAAGGGTGAACCTATTGGCTCGTGACACACAGCCATGCACAAGGCAGCAGGTGCTTTCGGTGGGCTTCACTTTAACAGCCATTTGTTGATCCCTGTCCCTTATGCAGATCGCAAGGATGACTACACCGTTCTCATTGGTGACTGGTACACCAAGAGCCACACCAGCCTCAAAAATTTATTGGACAGTGGTCACTCTATTGGAAGGCCAGCGGGTGTTCTCATCAACGGAAAGAATGCCAAGGGCGGTGGCAAGGATGAGCCACTCTTTACCATGAAGCCCGACAAGACTTACAAGTACAAAATTTGCAATGTTGGACTCAAGGACTCCCTCAACTTCAGGATCCAAGGCCATTCCATGAAGCTTGTGGAGATGGAGGGATCCCACACAGTTTAGAACACTTACGACTCACTTGATGTTATCGTGCACATCTTGAGAAGAAGAAGAGATTGATGGAAGTTGCAAAGAGAGAGAAAGAGAGAGAAATAAGAAAGGAGGGGTAGACATGGGAGAGAGAGAGGAGAGAGAAATGGGGGAAATTTTATTTTTTAATTTTTTAATGTGTCATATCTCCATATAACGAACACGTTAGCACTTAACGTGCCACGTGACAATTTTTGTTAAATCTCACTAATGGATCCTAGCGGAAGACTAATTTGGTGGATATAATCTAAATTCAAGGACTAAATTGTCAGCAAAAATTAATGAAGGACTAACTTGTCATTTGACCAATTTTTCAAGGACGAAAAATAGGTTTTACTCATTGCTTTATGTGTTGTAGATTCATTTTGGGCACAACTTGATGAGTTACATCTTATCTTCTAGTAGTAGGTGGAGATTTCTTGTATAGATGTTGTCTACAAAAGTTAGTGAGGACTAAGCCAACAAGAAACTTAGGCCACAATTATAGGTTTTACTATATATACATTTAAGTGGGGCTCAGATCTTTCTACAAAAATTTTCATTGCTGAGATTATTTGGAGATTATGGTGAAATATTGATACTTGTCTTTTAAGACTATAAAAACCATGTTTTAATACTGAATTCTTACCTGCATTGTGAGCAAATCCTCATTAAACACGGTGCTTAATCCATAAATTGGTGTTGATAGGTACCAAGATGTGTAATCAGGAAAAAGGAATAATTTGGAAGCAATCTATGAAGCAAATGGCAAGGAAAACAATGTCATACAAAGTTTTCATGAGGACACGGGCAGGAACACGGTTGTGTTCCCCCCGTGTCTAGCATCCAGCAGTTGCTGCTCAAGCTTATGGACAAACACGGGGTCAGACAAGAACAGACACGACCGTGTGCGAGGCTGTTTTAATTAATCAGAGGGTCCAAGAGAACACGGACCAGGTCTGAGGACAAACACGGCCAAGACAAGAACAAACATGGCCGTGAGTGAGGGAGTGTTGAACAGGCAGAGTATACATATATAGGACACGCCCAGAGCAAGGAGATACACGGGCCATGTCTGAGGAACACTGGCTGGGACTAGAGAAGAACATGGTCGTGTATGGTCCCATGTTCAATGACCAGGAAAGCACCCTAAGTGACACGCCCAAGTCCAGAAATAGAACACGGCCGTGTTCGAGCTATTTCTGATTAGAAGACCTAATTCTACACAAGTATAAAAGGGAATCTGATGCATGGGATTAAGGAGGCCGTACTTGGGAAGAAAAGAAAGGATGAGCTAGAGCACGGAGAGGGGAAATTAGGACTCGATCTTCATCTAGTTTCTTCTTCTTCTCATCTTATGTTTAATTTCATCTATTTGCTTTTATTGAATTCAGTTATGAGTAGCTAAATTCTTAGTGTTAGGGGTTTGATGTAATTCAGTTGTAATGAGGTTTCAAGATTGAATGAACTTGTTATAGTACAACTCTTCTTGTTGAATGGAATTTACTGTTATTAATGCATTTAAATGATTGGCCTCCATTTGAATAGTTAAAGATTGATTTCGATGCTAGGAATAGTAAGATCCGAATGTGCTCTGTGAATTCTGTCCTAAATTGAGTTAGTCTAGGAATAGATAACTTAGTTTAAGTGGTCTTAAATTAATTTCCTAGAGCTTAAACACCTAGACTAGTTAATTTGTGTCAAGGAATTGGACATTTAATTGGGATAGGGAGTATTGTTTCACCAAGGGATTAGGTTCAATCACATTAGGGAAAGAAACCAATAACAAAGGAATTGTAACTGGAATAAGTAGTTCAGTACTGATCCTGAGGTTACTTTGTCTATGAAGTAACCGAATTTGCAAGTGAATGAAATCAACTCCTAACCTTTCTCATTCGTATCATCAACCTCACATTTAAATTGCTATTTAAATTTATTGACGTAATCGTTTAAGTTTTGTTACTTAGTTAATTGCAGCAATCATTATTGGGCTGCCTTCAATCCAAAGTGTTATCTCTTCCAAATAGAATTGGTATTGGTGAAATTGGCAGTTGCTAGCCTTAATCCTCGTGGAAATGATACTTTACTTATCATTATATTACTTGTGTGACCCGGTATACTTGCCGGAAAAAGTCCCATCAAGTTTTTGGCGCCATTGCTGGGGATTAACGATATTTAAGCAATATTAAAAGTAACCAATTAGGTCCTAATTTGGATTTTAAAATTCTTGTTAGTAAATCTGGTTCAATTATTTTATCTGTTGTTGACTTGTTTCTCTCAATTGCTTATCCTACTTTAATCTTGGTGTATGTGAGGTACTCTTGATTTCAGCGCATTAGCTTTTGATCTTGAGATTGAGCGAATAGCTCGAAGACTTCGCAAGCAAGCTAGAAGAGCAAGACAAGCACAACCGACAGTCATGGCAGAACAAAACCAGAATCCTCCAGTGCAGAATAATGACAATGAAGCTGCACAAAACTCTCTACCTCGAACGCTCATGGAGTATTCCATCCCAACCGCCGCAGGATGTGGAGCGAGTATAACATGACCACCAGTTCAAGCCAATCACTTTGAACTCAAACCAGCTTTGCTTCAACTAGTACAGCACAATCAGTTTAGTGGAAGTTCACTAGAAGATCCAAATGGACATATAGTAAATTTTCTGCAGATTTGTGACACAGTGAAGTTGAATGGGGTCAGTGATGATGCAATTCAACTCAGGCTCTTCCCATTTTCTGTGCGAGATAAGGCCAAAAGTTGGTTGGATTCTCAACCAAGGGGCAGCATTACCACTTGGTCGGATTTGGTGAATAAATTTTTCACTCGGTATTTCCCTCCTTCCAAATCAGCAAGGTTGAGAACAGAGATTACTTCATTCCGTCAACAAGATGGAGAATCTTTGAGTGAAGCTTGGGAGCGGTATAATGATATACTAAGGAGATGCCCACATCATTCTTTCGATTTCTAGATCCAAGTCCAGAGTTTTTACAACGGTATGCTTCCTCACACGAAGGAAAATATGGATGCTGCAACAGGTGGAGCTGTGAATTATAAAACTCCGGAGCAAGCTTGGGAATTGTTTGAGAGGATGGCTTGTAATGACTACCAAATTCAAGGAGAAAGATCCATAGTCAAGAGAGGCATGATGGAAGTCGGGGCACTTGATGCACTGTTAGCTCAGAACAAGTTGTTAACACAACAGGTGGCTGAGCTGTCCAAGAAGTTTGAGACCGTCAACGTGAATGCAGTCAACTTCTCTTCACCAGTTTGTGATTTCTGTGCAGGGAACCATGTTAATGGAGAGTGCCCAGGAAACATGTTTGGCCCTCCAGTGTCTCAAGAGCAAGTGAATTATATGGGAAATCCTCCAAGACCTCAGAATAATCCTTACGCTCCTACTTATAATCCGAGGTGGCAGAATCACCCAAATTTCTCATGGGGTAATCAAGGAAATCAAGGAGCTTCTCACATACCCAATTATGCATATCAGTCACCACAACAGCTAACTCAAAGGCATGCTTCACAATCCCAAACCAGTGAGAAGAGTCCTTCTTTGGAGAGTGCACTAGAGAAATTGACCACCCAAACCTCAGCTTTCATTCAGAAAACTGCAACGTTTATGGAGGAAACCAGGAGCGGGTTCAGAAATCAAGATGCATCAATTCGAAAGTTGAAAACTCAGGTGGGACAGATAGTAAGACAATTGGCGGACAGGCCTTAAAGCTCTTTACCCAGTGATACTATTCCAAATCCTAAGGAGCATGTGAAGGCCATAATTGCAAGGAGTGGAAAAGTGGTTGAGCCCATCCCAAGAAAAGAAACACCAGAAGAGGAAGATGGTAAGGTAACAAGGACCAATAGGGACCTAGCATCCAGCTGTCCCCAAGAGGCAGGAAGTAAAGAAGAAAGCGAGAAATTGACCAGACCATGTGCTTCAATACCTCCAATCAATGTGTTATTTCCTCAAAGGCTCAAGAAGCAACAGGACGAAAAGCAATTCAACAAGTTCTTAGAGGTGTTCAAGAAATTACAGATTAACATACATTTTGCTAAAGCACTGGAACAAATGTCATCCTATGTTAAATTTATGAAGGATCTTCTGACCAAGAAAAGAAGAATTAGAGATGATGAGAGAGTAATGTTGACTGAAGAATGCAGTGCTATTCTACAGAGGAAATTGCCTCCAAAACGCAAAGATCCTGGAAGTTTCTCCATTCCATGCACCATTGGAGACATCACCTTTGGGAAGACGTTATGTGATCTGGGAGCGAGTGTGTGTCTCATGCCTCTGTCCATCTTCAAGAAACTGGGAATTGGTCAAGCAAAACCCACCATAATTATACTTCAACTTGCTGACCGGTCAATCAAACATCTTTACGGTCTAGTAGAAGATGTCTTGGTTAAGGTTGACAAGTTCATCTTTCCGGTGGATTTTGTTGTTCTAGACATGGAGGAAGATGGAGAGATTCCACTTATTTTGGGACGGCCATTTCTAGCTACTGGAAGAACCTTGATAGATGTAGCCGACGGGACTTTGACTCTGAAAGTTCAAGATGAGAAGGTGATCTTCAATGTGTTCAGTGCAATGCAACACCTTATGGAGAAAGAAGAATGTTTTCGCCTGGACATTCTGGACTCTATCATTACTAGCACGGTCAGGGAGAATCTGACCTCTTGTCCTCTTCAAAGAGTCATAGTGGATTAAGTAACCATGTCTATTTTGGCAGGAGATTCAGCATGCGCAGAACAGGTAGCATTATTGGATGCTCTACCATCATATTCGATATCCTCACCATCAAAGATAGAAGACTTGCAGAAGGATGTGCATAAAGAGCAGTCTCCAAAACTTGAGCTCAAGCCACTACTTGTGACTTTGAAGTATGCCTTCCTTGGTGAGAACAATTCCTCTCCTGTTATGATTAATTCTAAATTAACTAAGGTTGAGGAGGAGAAACTGTTGCGGGTGTTGAGGGAGCATAAAAGCACCATTGGATGGTCTATTGCTGATTTAAAAGGCATCAGTCCATCCTTTTGTATGCACAAGATCCTCATGGAAGAGAACCATAAAGCAGTCGTACAACCCCAAAGGAGATTGAATCTGATCATGAAGCAAGTAGTACAAAAGGAATTGGCAAAACTCTTAGATGCCGGTGTTATTTACCCCATCTCGGATAGCTCATGTGTTAGCCCAGTTCAGGTGGTGCCCAAGAAATGAAGGACAACAGTGGTGATGAATGAGAAAATTGAATTAATTCCCATTAGAATGGTCACGGGATGGCGCGTGTGCATTGACTACAGAAAACTCAATGATGCCATGAGGAAAGACCATTTCCCTCTCCCATTTATAGATCAAATGCTGGAGCGCCTAGCCGATCATGAGCATTACTGTTTTCTGGATGGGTATTCGGGTTACAACCAGATTGCTATAGCTCCGAAGGATCAGGAAAAGACCGCCTTCACTTGCCCCTATGGAGTTTATGCATACAAGAGGATGCCATTCGGATTGTGCAATGTGTCGGCCACTTTTCAAAGGTGTATGCTTTCCATATTCTCTGACATGAATGAAAAATTTATAGAGATTTTTATGGATGATTTTTCTGTTTTTGGCTCTTCTTTTGATATATGCTTGCATAATTTGTCCTTAATGTTAAAGAGATGCCAAGAAACTAATTTGGTTTTAAATTGGGAAAAGTGTAATTTTATGGTGATAGAGTGGATTGTTTTAGGACATAAAATTTTTGCCAAGGGGATAGAGGTAGATAGGGCTAAAGTAGAGGTGATTGAAAAATTACCCCCTCCTACTAATGTCAAAGGGGTGCGTAGTTTTTTGGAACACGCTGGCTTTTATAGAAGATTCATCCAGGATTTTTCTAAAATTGCTAAACCCCTATGTAACCTCCTTGTTAAAGATGAAACTTTTGTTTTCAATAATGAATGTCTGTTAGCCTTTAATACATTGAAGCAAAAGTTGACCACTGCCCTTGTTGTGATCCCACCTAATTGGGACTTACCTTTTGAACTTATGTGTGATGCTAGTAATATAGCTATAGGTGTTGTCTTGGGGCAGAGAAAGAACAAGTTATTGCATGCAATATATTATGCAAGTCATGTGCTTGATTCTGCTCAACTTAACTATGCTACTACTGAAAAAGAGTTGTTAGCTATTGTTTTTGCTCTTAATAAATTTCGCTCTTATTTAGTACGTGCCAAGGTTATTGTATATATTAATCATGCAGCTCTTAGGTATCTTTTTGCTAAACAGGACTCCAAGCCCAGGCTCACCTGTTGGATCTTGCTGTTGTAAGAATTTGATCTTGAGATCAAGGACAAGAAAGGCATGGACAATGTGATAGCTGATCACCTATCTAGGATTAAGCAACAAGTGAAGAACCAAGCTCCACCCCTTCCCATTAATGAGGAGTTCCTAGACGAGCAACTCTTTGCTGTGCACAGCTTGCCCTGGTATGCTGATTTTGCCAACTTTAAGGCTGCTAAGGTCCTACCTTTGGATCTAAACTCCCAACAGTTAAAGCGGTTCCTTCATGAGGCTAAATTCTATGTCTAGGACGAGCCTTATTTGCTGCAAAGATGTGTTGACGGACTCTTGAGAAGATGTATACCGCAAGAGGAGGTGAAGGATATATTATGGCATTGTCATGCTTCAGACTATGGCGGTCATTTTAGTGGCGATCGGACAGCTGCAAAAGTCCTCCAATCAGGGTTCTACTGGCCAACTGTCTTCAAAGACATCTACGATTATGTGAAGACGTGTGATCGTTGCCAAAGGATTGGCAACATCTCAAAAAGGCATGAAATGCCTCTGAATTCAGTACTCGAAGTCGAGTTATTCGATGTTTGGGGAATAGATTTCATGGGTCCTTTCCAATCATCATACTCTAATGAGTATATTTTGGTCGCAGTCGATTATGTGTCTAAATGGGTTGAAGCAACTGCAACTAGAACCGATGATGCTCAAGTAGTTATGAGTTTCCTCAAGAAGAACATATTCTCAAGATTTGGAGTTCCAAGAGCATTGATCAGTGATGAGGGCACTCATTTCTACAACAAGTGAATGGACGCTTTACTGAGTAAGTATGGTGTGAGGCACCGCATAGCAACTCCATATCATCCACAAACCAGTGGACAAGTTAAAGTGTCAAACAGAGAGTTGAAGATGATTCTTGAGAAGACTGTCAGTGCCTCTAGAAAAGATTGGGCCATGAAGCTTGATGATGCTCTTTGGGCATACTGCATGGCATTAAAGACACCTCTCGGCATGTCCTCGTACCAATTAGTGTATGGCAAGGCTTGTCATTTGCCTGTGGAATTGGAGCACAAAGCATGGTGGGCCACTAAGATCCTTAATTTTGACATGGCTGCAACAGGGGAGAAACGAGTCCTTCAACTTCACGAATTGGATGAATTCCAATATAAAGCTTATGAGAGTTCCAAGCTTTACAAAGAGAAGACAAAGCGATGGCATAATAAGAGAATCGTCCAAAGGACTTTTGTACCAGGACAACAAGTCTTGCTATACAATTCAAGGTTGAGACTCTTCCCGAGGAAGCTGAAATCAAGGTGGTCAGGACCATTTGTAATCAAGACAGTTTATCCCTATGGAGCTATTGAGGTGGCTGACATAGAATCGGGAAGGAGTTTCAAGGTTAATGAGCAACGACTTAAGCATTATTGGGGAGATGGGGTTAAACATCAGATCTCTTCAATGGTCATCACTGCACCAGCATAATCTCCGACATAATCCGGCTTAGGACTTTAAATTAAGCGCTTCTTAGGAGACAACCCAAGTTTTTAACCTTTTGTCTTTACTTACTTTTAGTTGATTTCACTATGTCTTTGTTTTTCATTTTCACTCTTGTCATTTTTGCTCATTAAGTTTTGTTTTTGGCATAGCAGGAGAGAACACGGCCAGTGACATGGCCATGTCCTGACCCATGTGAAGAAGGCAGTGAGGTCAGGAAGATTACACGGCCGTGTCTTTACCCGTGTTCACCATACAGAGAGCTAGGAGGAGATACATGGGCACACATATGGTTGTGGCAGCAAGCGTGCAACTCTCACAAGAATTCAACAGGAAGACACGGGAGGAAACACGGCCGTGTTCAACCCCCGTGTCACTTACTCAGAGCTAACTATCAAGAGACACAGCCATGTGTTGTCTCAGGTAAGTATTTAATTCTGCCAAATCATGAACACAGTCACTAACACGACCGTGTTGGGACCGTGTCACTTAAAAGAAGTATCTCCACATGGAGGTCACCCCCGTGTCACTTAAACACCCCACGTGTTCAATCCTGTGTCTCTCCCTCAAGCACAACACGCCTACAGCATATGGCCGTATTGTGGCCGTGTCTCTTAGAACCTTTAAAAATCCAGTTCGCGGGCCATTTCCTCACTTCAGAAAATCCCTCTTCCTCTCATTCTCTCTCAAATCCCTAACTGTTCCAGCAATCTTACACCCATTTCCGGCCAATCCCACTCCATTAAACCACCAAACTCCTTGCTTAACCACATTGCCCCATTTCACCACATTAGCACACACAGTTCAATAGTCTCTTGCAATTTCAGATTGTTCTTTGCTTCACCCATAAGTATGTGTTCATTCCTCATTTTAGTTTATTATTTCTGCCTGTTGATTGAATGTTTTGCCAAGGACTACTTGCTTATAAGTGTGGGGGAATGTGGGAGTGTTAACTGTAGGATGAATGTGGAATGTGGGGTTCATTATCAATTTGGGGAAATGTATGTGCTAAGGAATTTGTTCAATTTTCTTACAACTCCCATTGATATTGCTGAAAGTGATGCTCGAATAACTGCTACATTCTGTTATACCATATGCTTACTATTGGAATTTACTGAATTTCGTTTTGCTGTACATGTTGCCACTATAGCTTGATAATTAGAGGAACTTGTGGAGTTCTTCTGATTTCTCTTTTCAGACACTGTGGAAATTGAATTCCTATGATTTGTTCTGATTTAGTATTAATATGGACACTCACTGTAGACATGGTCACTAATTTTTATTTTTGCAGGAATGGAACCTGACTAAGATTGTTAGAACTGTACAGGGATATTATTGTGCAATATTGCTGTAAGAATTGGCATTCAGATTGATTGATTTTTAGTGGGGGACAATTACCTATTTTATTTCATATGTTAGTGTGAGGGAATGTTAATTGCAAGCTGATCAATTATTAGAAAACATTTGGCATTGCTGGTTACTGATTGTGGGAATCTGGTTATTGAAGAATTTATTTATTTTATTGAAATTCCCATTACTGTGAAGCTGCCATGATATCTCTTGTTGGGGGCATGTTACTTGTGTTGAATTTTAACTCTGCTATGCCAATAGTTACTCCAAAATGATAATTGAAGGGACTGGTAGATTCCTCTGATTTTCTTGTCAAGCACTATGGGAATGAATGCTAAATTATACCTTGCTATAACCAGAAAATAAATCCTTGCAGAGGGACTTTATTTTGCTAACTGTTGGCATGTGAATTGCTAGTCATAGGTTGTTAATTTCTTGGAAATAGTTCAACTGGATTGTGCATGCATGTTCTGTTTTGTGGTGCTAATTTTGTGTATTCATTTGTCCATGCTTGGTGACTCACTTATTAAATTTATTTTTACAGGACACCAACATGACAAAGCACACAGATGACGCACAGCCACGCCAAAAGAAGTTGCAACCGAGAAAGAACCGTCCAAATCGTCCGGAGTCACCGTCTCCTCCAGCTAAGAAGAGGAAATCAGGGGCCACTGACACATCCGTCCGCCCCTTCCTCCTCTTTCAAGGTGCAGAGCATAGGGAGAGATTGGCCAAGCTCTCCACGAAATCATTTGAACTTAGTCGATACCCGGTATGGCTAGTGTTGCAAGAGCTCGGAATTGACGAAGAGATTCGCCAACTACTCAGTCTAGGATAGTGGAGTACTGTCTTCGAGCTCCAGGAACCAGCATACAGAGAACTCACCTTGGAGTTTCTCGCCACTGTAGAGATCAACACTACTTTCACAGCTTCAAAAACTAAGTGGTATGAGCCATACACTATTAGGTTCCGTCTCGGCTCTTTCATGCATAGCATGAACCTTCAGGAGTTCACTGAGGCAGCAGGGTTAGCTGGACAGCCACCTATAGGACTCCGACCAAAGGACACATTCTTACTGGACTGGACCTTCACCAGCGAAGACCTGACAAAATGCTGGCAAGAAGTGAGCACTGAAGCCACTTATGAAGCCAAAAGGTACAAGGCATCTACCCTCCGGTCACCAGCACTCAGATATATCCATAAGTTACTGGTCCACTCATTGAACGCGAAAAGGGAGAGCACAAGCGTCGTGAGTAAGAGGGACATCTTCTATCTCCAGTGCATACTGGAGAAGAGACACTGCCACCTAGGATATGCCTTCATGCAACTGGTGAAGGGTTACCTACAACAGGGCAACTTTGGAGCCATAGGTGGAGGTTCTGTCATCACCCGACTCGCTCGCCACTTGGATGTCTTGGGTGACGAGTCCACCCTCACGGTCACCTGCCAACCTCTGCCGCTGGGCATGGACACCCTGAAGGCAATGGGGATGGTGGAGCACTGCACTGACGCCCAGGGCACCTACTTTGCCCTAGCCGGTGCTCCACCATGAGCTGTACCTGACAGTCCACAACCTGAGGAGCCAGAAATGGAGGCCCCGGTGAGCGATGCACCCCAGCCTGAAGAACAACCGACGGCAGGGCCAAGCATGTCTACACCGTCACCGTCACATCTAGAGCCTGGTTTCCTGTCTACTTCGGCTGACGAGGAAGACAGGAAACCAACACCCCTTGAATGGCAGTTGGCTCGTATAAAAGTCGAGGTTGATGGCACAAGGACCCGAGTCAACCGACTGATCTTGGACAACCGCTGGGAGTGACATCATAGGCATCAGTGGATGTCCTATGAGCTGGCACATCACCAGTGGGTTCAATCCACTCTTTAGATGATGTGTCAGTTCTTGGGACTCCAGCCTCCATTGCCACCTCGTCCGCATACCTTTCAGGAGCCAGCAGACGATGCCGACATCACCCCTGCGGTAGAGCAAGTTAGTCCACCTCGCACCTCATCCCGACCTCCACGGTCCGACTCTCCACTGTCAACCGATCAACCTTCTGAAGCACCATCAAGGGAGTAGTTTAGTATTTTCTCTCATTTTTTTTTTTGCATCAATTTCTATTTTAATTCCTGTTTGATTTTGGTTTCACCCCTTACTTGTGCGCTGGTCTAGTGTCTATCTTATTTGCAGGCCTTGTTTATGCTCAACCGGACTTGACGCACCAATTATTGGCTGGTTCAGGACTCTTACACCTTACGGAGTATTCTTCCTCTTATCTCTCTAGCTATTCATTCTGGACAATGCATGATTTAAGTGTGGGGGGTAGACTTTTATAAGGCTAGATTTAGGTATATGCATTTGAGTCCTCTAGCATGTGGAATGGGAACGTTGTGCCTCTGGAATCTCCTGGATGACTTGTTTTGAATTGTTATTTAAGTCTTTTTATGCTTAGTATTCTACTTTGAAGCTTGCTGCATTAGGAAGTAACTATTGAAGTGTAATGGACTTAGGAGTGCTGGAAGTCAGTTTATACTTGCTAAACTTAAAGTATGTAGTTAGAATACCCTATGTTGAATACTGGTCTTTCTCTGTTATAGGTTTTAGTATATATACATTTAAGTGGGGCTCAGATCTTTCTACAGAAATTTTCATTGTTGAGATTATTTGGAGGCTGTGGTGAAATATCTTAAATGCTTGTTTTCATTTGGTCTTTCAAAAAATTTCAAATTGTCATTTTAGTCTTTAAATTTTTTTTTTTGTGCCACTTTAGTCCTTAAATTTATAATTTGTCTACCAATTTAGTTTTCAGTTTGGGTCCACTAGTAAGGTTGAAGGAAAAGTTTCACCTGGCACGTTAAGTGTTGACGTGGCCATTAAGTGGTGATGTGACACCTTTAAAAAATAATTAAAAAAAACCTTCTCTCTCTCATCTCTCTGTCTCTCTCGCCCTCCATCTCTCTTCAACTCTTCCACTCTCCAACCACCTCTGAATGGAGTTTCGCTGACTATTCACATTATATTTTGGCAACAAAGGATGACTAATCAATGTATAAAAATAACCAACTTGGGCTATTGTGTTTATCTAATTGTTATTGATATGCTGCTGGTATGCTACACAAATTAGTGAAATTGATCAATATAATCCTTGCTATAGATTTATCAGTATTACAATAATGATATCTCTGAAACTAACAAACAATCTGACATAAAAGGAGAACTCCATCTAAAGCCGCATGAGTTGCATAGCGATAATTTGCACTTTCGGAGAACATGTCAGCAAAGTATAGCCCCTTTCCAAACATGTAACCTGTTACAGGTGCCTCAGGAGGAGATATGCGTAAACTTGATGGTGCATTCCCTTCCAGATATTAATGCATTAATCAAAATAAAATTCTATGTATTGTAAGAACACACATGTTCCAACAAAGAAGCCATGAGAAATGGGATAATGAATCACCTTGAGATAAAATTCTAGTTCAATTTTTTGAGTCGAGATCCCTACCATAACAACACCCTATTTTTTGTGCTAGAGAATTGTTTGTAAGAATGAAAAAATAGTTAAGTCAATCTCAAAACTTTACAGATTAAGAAATTCATAAAAAAAAATTGCAACCATATCAAGACTACAAAACTACATTCCCATTAGAAGAAACACTTAGCTAGAAAGATTTTTATTATATATTGCACAAGTCATCTTTTTGAGGCGTTCAGCCTCACCTTCTCTTGATACCCTGAATAATTGAACAATATCCACAGTATAGTTTGTATGTGTTTTCCCATTAGTGTTCCACATATACTTTGCAATCTGATGACATCAAAACGGGTGAAAGGAAAGGGGCAGAGGCGTTCAAAATTAGCAATTGAGGTTCTAGCAATAGATAAAATTCAAGAACTGCAGAATGCTATCTTGCCGTATGCCTTCTAAGCTTGGGAATAAAATGATCTCCCATACACCCAGCACTCGTGCTTTCTTGTTTGCGTGAGAGGTACCATCGGTGACAAATGAGTAAAGCGAAGGCATGAGAGAAGGGTTCTTAGCTAGATCACCCACCACCTCGGCACCAACATTCACGCACAGTGACTGCAAAATTGATTGCAGAGAGAGGGAGGGGCATGGTTGCTGTGGCCAATGGGGAAGATGGTGGGAAGAGAGAGAAGGTTTTTTATTTTTATTTTTTAAAGTATCACATCACTGTTTAACGGCCACATTAGCACTTAACGTGCTACGCGAAAAATTTCATCCAACATCACTAATGAACCTAGAGGGAAGACTAAATTGACAGACTGATCATAAATTGAATGATTAAAGTGATAAAAAAAATTAAAAATTAAAGTGACAATTTAAAAAAATTTAAAAACGAGAAAAAGATTTTACTCATTGTTCAATATATAGTATGAGTTTTGAAGCAAAAGGTTGGGGTTGGGCATGAAATTCAATATTTTAGTCTAGTTGTACACCACTTGCGTCAAAGCAAAAGCCATTGAGAGGAGTGACTATAGTAACTTTTTTCAAAATTTTAGCAATACTTGCAATTAGCACAAAGAAACCATAACAATCCTTGCAATAATCATCCTTCTTGTGATTTCGTTATATTTGAAACTAGTAAGGTTTTGAAAACTTGGCATTCAAAAATTGAAAAAGGGGAATGTTCGTCTTGAAAAGATTTATATAAAACACAAGCAACCAGAGAGTGATCATTTCCGTCTCTCAAACAAATTTTTTATAATAAAAAATAGCAACGGACATATATTCCGTCGACTCAAAGATATTTGCTAACAAATAGCGACGAAAGAGATAATGTTACACAATCAAAGGAAGAATGGCAGAAAACAAGTAACATAAGTCTTTTTCGGTGACAGAAAAATTCTCAACGAATTTCATTCATTTTGCTGCTATATATACAAAATACCAACAGTACATTATTGGTTTGAACTACAGTAAATAGAAGGTTTTGGTCCATATCAAACCTAACAGCTTCTTTCCTACAAAAAAAAAAAACATTACCATACATTTACAACTAACAAGATAACATAACAAATTTAATACATAAACAAAACAAGATATTTTCTTAACTTAGAGTACTTAGAAAAAATCTCATTTCTAACACTCCTCCTTGAGATTTTTCTTAAAGACTCCAAGCTTTGATCTTTGTAATTTGAATTTGACTCTTGGAAGAGCCTTCATCTGCAATCTGGTTTTGAGAACTGAAATGAACAATGTTGACTTTATCAATCTTAGCTTCTTGAGTTGCTGATTTTTCTTGATTTGTAGCTCTTGCCATTGAAATATGATCAGCTTTAGCTAACAATTGGGCCACCACTTTTTCTTTCTTTGAATTCATAGAAATCTCCTCCTTCATTAGAACTTTCCTGCCATTTTTGCTTGTTGCCTCCTCATAGCTTGTGGGTTCAAACAACACAACATTGCATTTCTCATAATCTTCATCAATAGTTTTGGTTCCTTTGACATGTGTAGCATCAAAGTTGTCTATATCTTCATCTTCTACTATTGCAGTTTCTTTCTTTGCTGCTGTAACTTGTTCTTGGGAAGTATTTCCCTCAATATGACTCTTGTCATTCTTCATAGCATTGTTCTTATCACAATTCCACTCAGTTGAAAAACTCTTGGCCTTCATTTTAATAATCATCAACTCACAGCCACTAGCATCACATACTCTACAAGCTTGATGTTCAAAGTGCAAAGCATAATCTTTTTCCACTAATTGAGGAACACTTAGTAGATTTTGATTAATATCAAGTACATAAAGAACATCACGGATGAGTTTAATACCTGAACCAATATTAATAGCAACACTACCCTTTCCTTTTACTTCAACAAAATCTCTATTTCCAACCTTAACTTTAGAAATATAACTTTCATCCAACATTCTAAATAGACTTAGATCACGAGACATGTAATTTGAACAACCACTAGCAATCAGCCAATCATTTTTGCTACTGTTTGCTGCATAGCATGTTGCAGCAAAAAGTGTTTCTTAAATTTTATCTTGGTTCTCAGCAACTTGTGCTTGCTGACCTCCCTTGTTCTTGCACACCTTTTTAACATGACCAAACTGATTATAGGCTCTACATATCACATTTGGCCTATCAAGCAAAAATTTTCAGAGTAATTTTTCTTCTTACAGTGAGAGCATGGTGGATAATCTCCTATTCTAGCTCCATCATTGCTACACTCACCATCTTTTCTCTCGTTATTTTTCTTCTTTCCTCCATTGCTGCTAAGTTGCTTCTCTTTCAACTTTACTAGGAATGTACCTTCACTTTACTCTTCCTCCCTTAAAGCTCTTCTTTGTTCCAAGCCTTGAAAGGCACTCACCACCTCTGTCACACTCAATTGGGACAGATCCTTTACAATTTCTAGAGAGGAGATTTTGGACAAAAACCTCTTTGGTACACTGATTAGGATTTTGTCCACAATCCTTTGCTTAGTGAGTTCTTCACCAAACAACCTAAGTTGGTTTACCACCTTCATAAGTCTGTCATTATACTCCTTCATTGTCTCAGATTCTTTCATGCTCAGCATCTCAAACTCTCTTCTCAAGTTGAGGACTTGAATATGCCTTGTTCTTGGACTGCCTTGAAACTCTTCTTGTAGCTTCTCCCATGCTTGCTTTGCTATCTCTAGGTTCATGATTCTTGTGAAGATTTCATCTACCAAAGATGAATGGATAGCAACCAAGGCCTTGTATTCCTCGGCACACTCCTCACTATGCATCTTAATTTGTGCGAAGGTGGGATTTTGAGGCAGAGGAGTTGGCTGTCTTCAAGTCTCCACTACTTCCCACAAATCAAATGCTCTCAAGTATGCATTCATTTTCACTACCCAGATTGGGTAGTTTTCAAATTTGAAAGCTGGTGGAGAGGGTGTAGAATAATTGCTTGAAGCCATGGATATGTCTCAGGTTTTTAGAGGTTTATAGATGAGGAAGCTTTGCTTGTTTTCTCTTAAACTCACAGCTGGTTTTTATCTCTATATTCATAACCCTAAAAAATCATTTATAGCTCTGATACCATGTTACACAATTAGAGAAGGAGGAATAGCAGAAAACAAGTAACAGAAGTCTTTTTCTGTGGCAGAAAATTGTTTACTGTTATATATACAAAATATCAACAGTACATAGTTGGTTTGAACTATAGTAAAAAGCAGGTTTTGGTCCATATCAAACCTGACAGCTTCTTTCCCATAAAACAACTATTACTATACATTTACAGCTAACAAGATAACATAGTAGATTTAATACATAAACAAAACGAGATATTTTCTTAACTTAGAGTATTTGGAAAAAATCTCATAGTCTAAGAGATAAACTTGGTGAGGAACTTATATCCATCTCTAAGCAGCATCGCACAGCACCAATATTCCATCGCTAAGATTTAGAGACACCACATACTGACGGGTCTTCCGTTCCATGGCTGGTTCGGTCACGATTCACGATTCATTGTTCCTAAACTTTAATTGATGAAAAATAAAAAGGTATAAGTATATAAGTATAGTTAATCAATTAAAATATTTTTTTCTATCTACTTTTTCATTTTGTCTCCTTTTGTTCTTTTATTATCTTTTCATTTTCTATATATGTTAAGAAAGTAAATCTACCTGCTCCACAGTTGTTGGTATTTAGGCAGCCTTTGATTCAAGCTTTTTCCCCAAGACAAGGTCCCATAGACATACATTATAAGTATTTGCCAAATTCCACTTAATACTATGGCTTCTTTGACAACGCATACGAGAAACACAGTTTTTCTTCTTTGGCTTTCAGTTTTCAAGTTCATGCTAGAAGTAAGAAAAGGAACTGCCAACTATAAAATTAAACAAAAATGTTCTTTTATTTATTTCATAAACAATGAAACAGAATACAATACATTAATGAGGAATGAAGGACGAACAATATAAATATTGTTAATTACACCTAGTCACCAATAAATGCAAAGAATAAATTTCAATCACACACTAGCAGAACTCATCATCAAGGGTCGATCGATGGCTTCTTTATTAGTCGCACATAGCTGAGAGACTTCAATGCTCGTTGATATTATTCTATGCATAGCTGCACACCCATAGAGACACAAACTTCCCTTGTTGCACTTGTTACCACATTTCCCACAATGCTTCTCGTTAGTGAAAGGGTTCACACACTTACCATCCCAGCATATCTTTTAGTTGCCGCATTTCTTTCCACACTTGCCACACAGTTCAATGTGTCTGTGGACAAATTTACACATTTGTTCTTGCAGCAATCAGGGCCTGCACTACCTTTAACCTGGCAAATCTTTGGGTATATGTCAAATGTCAACACATTGCGGGCTTTTTTCTGGGCAAGGAAGCGGCTTGTCCCGCGTAGATAGCTTGATTCTTCACTTTCATTACTGTGGAGTAATTCCTCTTCAGAAAAGGTTGCTGAAAGGGTAATGACCAAAACCATTAGCGGTGAAAAGGAAGAGTGTCTTCAAGGTCTTCATGTTTTGTGTTTCTGTGTACAAGAGAGGAAGTTGACCAAATGAAGTGAATTGAAACTATGAATGTGATGACTTGGTGGAGAAGAATAGAGGATGGTACAAGTATACATTTATACACACGGAATGGAGGATTTTGTATTTATGACCTAAAATTCTATGCTGTGTACGTATTACTTGGGTATATATTTAGTGGGGTGGTCTAAATCTACGGCCAGATCTATATGTGGAAACGATCAAGTTAGGCTAGTGTACAGGAATTTTAATAAATTTCAAATTAATTTAGCTTAAATAGTGATTGGAGAAAATTACTTAGTAGTCTTTTACTTAAATATGAGGAAACAAAAATTTAGCTACTTCAAACTAATAATTAGTCTAATAATAAGGATACCTACCATGCAAAGTCTTAATTTGTTTAATTCTTAGGAAGCCAAAAAACCGTTACAGAAGCACTATATATTTTTTTACCTTATTTGTTTTATGACACAATACGTAAGGATTGGACTTCCGAGTTGGCTGGCTACACTACACAATCATATTGTCAAATTAAGTAGTAATTAGGGAAAAAGGGAAAGAAAAAAAGAATATGATAAATTTATTAGACTAGGAAATCATGTTAAATTATCAAGTCAAAACCATACAACCAAGTATTTCAACAGATTGTCTATAAAAAAGAAAAAAAAAAAAAGTATTTCAACATATTGAATCTCCTTCTTCTAGATTTAGGTCAGTTTTACTTTAAAAAAAATAAAAAGAAAGGAGAAAAAGACGAAGACTAGGTTTGGTATTATTATTGGCAACTATTGTCATTTAAAAAAAAAAAAAAAAAANAAAAAAAAAAAAAAAAATACCTTTGAAAATGTATAGAATACCTGACATGAATATTTGATGAAATGATATTTCCTCGTGATCAATGTAATGTTTAGGTATTTTCTGTTACATTGTAAAATATAAAAAGCACACTGATCAGTTTATGAAATCACTCCTTAAGAAGCGCGTAGTATCAATTTTTTAATAGCTTCTGATGGATTTCCAAATGCTTGTATAGAAAGCAGCTCATCAATATGCCAAACATTATACCATTTTATTGAGTGGAAACTTGGAATGACAATTAAGATTATACATTTATGAGATTAAAATTTTCATATTGAAAAAAAAAAATCATCCAAAAGATAAGTGAAAATATATAGTCACTTAATACTTTAGAAGAATTTGGTAGGGAAGTTAAAGAGTGAAAATAAGGTTTTAATTTATTTTTTTTTTATAGAAAGAAGGTTTTAATTTTCACTTCATCTGGTTTGGTACAGAAGGTGGAAAAAAAATAAAGTACATATAATCTTTAATCATCTCTTCTTCTTTTTTAATTAGATTATTTGTATTCCAAAAATTTCCCTTTTTCTGTTGCACCCAGCACGCCTTTAGTCAGAAGTTTCGAAACACTTCCAAAAACTGAATCTGGTTAACTAATTACTAGCTAGCCCAACTCCAATTTACCTTTCTTCTTGAGTTCCATTTATTAAATTAAGGAAATATAAAAATATATTAAAAAAAAAAAAACCATCACAATAAAAGATACATGTAATAGATAATACTTTATTTATTGCTTCATATATGCCTCATCAGTACATGATTTTTTATCTCATTAAAACAAACGAAAAGAACAAATAAACACCAGTGCAAACTCATCAACTGGCCTGTGATGGCTCCACTTTATTTAACAAATTCATGTAGCTAATCAATACTAGTAATTGATGACTAGCTTTATTTTGAAAAGCTGAGTTGATGTTGATGGAGTTACTCTTTTATGCATAGTTGCACATGCCATAGACGCACGAGCTTCCTTTGTTACACTTGTTACCACATTTCCCACAATGCTGCTCGTTACTCATAGGGTTCACACACTTACCCTCACAACATATCTTCCTGTAGCCGCATTTCTTTCCACACTTGCCACAGTTTGTTGCGTCTGTCAACAAGTTGACACATTTGTTCTTGCAACAATCAGGGCCTGCACTACCCTCAACATGGCAAATCTTTGGGTTTCTTTGGCATAACAGTTCAACCCGGCCGGTTACATGGGCAAGGAAACGGCTTGTCCCATGGAGAGATGTGGGTTCAGAAGCTGAAACATGAGCGTTTTCAGCTTCTGAAGCTTCATTGTTATTACTGGGAAGAGATTCTCCTTCAGAAAGAGTAATGGCCAAGGCCATTAGAATGACAAGAACGAAGAATGTCTTCAAGGACTTCATGTTTTTATGTTTACGTGCAAGAAATAGTTTGAATGAAGTGAAAAAGGACGAATGTTTTGCTGGTGAAGAATGAAAGAATGATAAAAGTATTTATAGAGAACGAATGTAGAGTATAAGATATTAACTTGGCCATTGCATGGGCTGCAAAATCCTACGTATTGCTTAATCAGTGTAAGTGGGGTTGGCAAATCATTGAAAAACAAGTTAGGCTTGTTAAAAAGTAGTTCAAATTTCAAATTAATTAGGCGAAAATTGAAGAGGACTCGTAAATTATGGAGGAGGAGGAGGAGAAAAACCACAGGAATGCTAGAAGAAAGTTTTTGAAATTACTTGTGTTTTTTTTTACTTTTTAGGGACGAAAACTACTTAAATATTTTCATAAGAATAAGCGAAATTACTTGTTACTTCTATTATTAATTTAAATTTAAAACCAGTTTTTGAGAAAACAAGTATTATTAAACTAAGCATATGACGGTGTAGTGAGGAACAGAAGAGCAAAGACTTAGATTGGTTTTATAAGGTGAATCAACCAAAGCCAACAACAGGTAGCATGTAGAGTAGTCTCAAGGAAACTTAATATTTGTTTAATCATAAGCAAACCGGAAAACCGTTAAAGCAAAATTCAGTGTACGGTATAACCACACATCCCACAGTTGAGTTTGTCAGTTGTTGAGTAGATTTTATACCCATTCTTTAAGTATTTTTAGCTTAATATTTTGTATGTTTCTTGAGAACTTTTATTATTAAATAATGTGTTTTTGTTATTTGTGTAGGTTTAATTGAAATATAAAGATTTTGGTCTTTAAAGTGAAAAATTGGTAAATTTTGGAAGTTTGACACAGAAATCAAGGGCCTTAGTGCCAGAACCATAGGGCTGCAGCACCTGTAATGAGCAATTGAAGCACCTCAGGCAAAAACCAAGAGTTGCAGCTCCAATCTCCTAGCGCCTCAGTGCTATATTTGGTTTGTCATCAGTGCAAGCACAGAAAGGAAGTGCCGCGGTGCTTGTGCACAAAGGCTGCAGCACCTGAGTTCCCCATTGGCAGCGCCACAGCGCCCTAGTCCCTTTGCATCAGTGCAAGTTCCAGTAGCTCAGGGTCGCGCCCCTCATGCATTAGCGCTGCAGCGCCCATGACCACGAGATGTTCCATCAATTGAAGCGCCTCCGAGCTTGCGTATTTTAGGTGGTAATGATTTTAATCTTAATTTAATTAGGATTTTGTGAAAAATATAAATAGGATTTTTAGGTTTTAGAAAATGGAGATCTTTCTGGATGTTTTTGAGAGTTGAAGAGATGCAAGACAAAGCTGGGAGAAGGGATTCACAGCAGCTAATCTTGGATCAACACTAAGTTGTATTAAACTTATTAGAATTATTATAGGTTAGCATAGTTAGTACAGCTCAGCACACCAGCTCACTTATAGGAAGTTTAGTTTTTGTGTTATTGCAGCACATGCATTCCTTCTGCTATATATTGTAAAGGCCACGATTGGCAACTCAATTATTCAATGAATGAGATTCTTCTTCTCAAAATTGTAATATGGTATTAGAGTTGAGAATCTGAGTTCTCTGAATCCTTCGTCTTCATTTTTCTCTCTGCAGAAAATTTTCTTTCTGTTTTCTTCTTGTGCTGATCATCAATGGCGTCGATTCCCATGGACGATTTTTCCAGTCCATTTTTTTTTGCATCCTTCGGATTCACCAGGATTGATCCTCGTCTCTCAATCACTCATTGGAGACAATTACAACTCCTAATGTGGTGCAATGAAGATGGCGCTAATAGCCAAGAAAAAGCTTAGATTTGTGGATGGATCCATCTCTCCACTTGATGAGTCTGATTTTGCTAGTTTTCTGGCATGGCAGCGTAACAACAATGTTGTTGCTTCATGGCTTCTCAATTCCATTTCCAAGGAAATCACAGCAAGTGTGATTTACTCCTCCACTGCAGCAGATATATGGCTTGATCTGCAAGAACATTTTCAACAACAGAATGGTCCAAGAATCTTCCAATTGAAGAAAGAATTGATCAACCTCACTCAAGGATCCTTGTCAGTGGCCCAATATTTCACACAACTAAAAGGTATTTGGGAGGAGATAGGTGAGTATCGTCCAATCCACTCTTGTTCTTGTGGAGGTGTCAAACCATTGCTGGATCATCTTCATCAAGAGTATGTTCTTTGCTTCCTCATGGGATTGAATGAGGTTTTCTCGCATGTGAGAGGACAGATCCTCTTGATGGATCCACTTCCACTTGTCAACAAAGTTTTTTCTCTAGTTGTTCAAGAAGAGAAGCAGAGATCAATTGGAATTGCTTCTCACTCAAGTGACCACATGGCTTATGCAATCAATGGTCGTCAGAATCTTTCTGTTTTAGATAACAAATCCATAAATGGAAGGAAAGACAGGCCTGTGTGTGCACATTGTGGTATGCTTGGACATACAAAAGAAAAGTGCTACAAACTTCATTGATATCCTCCAGGATACAAGAGCGGGAAACCAGTTGGAACTGTGAATCATCTTTCTGAGGACCAAACTAGCAATGCGAATCATCTCTCTGAGCAAGAATCTTTCTAGATGACTTCCCAACAATATCAACAATTGGTTCATCTTCTCCAATCTCAGTTGTCACAAGCAGCCATTCTTGATATGAATAATCACACCAACCAAGTCTCAGATGGTATTATTCTTTCTTCTGGCATTTCCACTTTCACTCGTGATTCTGACTCCTGGATATTAGATTCAGGAGCCACATCTCATGTTTCTTTTTCTCTCAAGAATTTTATCACACATAAAACACTGCACAATCATTTTGTCACTTTACCTAACAACTGCAGAATTTCAGTTACTGCCATAAGAAGTGTTCAATTAACTCCAGATTTCATTCTTCACAAAGTGCTTTATATTCCACAGTTTCGAGTCAATCTTATATTAGTTCTTACTTTGTTACAGAACTCTACCTGTCTTGTGTCTTTTTATGCTAATTTTTTTCACATTCAGGACCTCAGACAATCGAAGCTGATTGGCAAGGGTAATGTGTGTCAAGGATTATACACATACAAAGTCCACAAGCATGCTGAACAAGGCACACCTGATATAGATTTTTCTGTTTCATCAAAATCCATCATTTGTAATATATTGAAATCTAATTCTGTTAGTATTGTGCATTATGTCACTTCCACACCAAAACTTGTATCAGATTCTAATTTTTCTTTCAATAAATTCAGCAATGCCAAACTATGGCATGCTAGACTAGGTCATATTTCTAATAAAGTGTTACAAATCTTGAGTAATACAATTCCTTTTGCTTGTCCTTCAACTTACTCTTCTAGCACATGTCAGATATGTCCTTTATCAAAATTCAGACGTTTTTCATTCACTGCTCATAATCATGTCTCAGTCCCCTTTTTATTTAATTCATTGTGACATCTGGGGTCCTTATCATCATTGCACCTATGATGGTAAGTGATATTTTTTAACCATTGTTGATGATTGCACTCGTTTTACCTGGGTCTATCTGCTAGCAAATAAATCAGAAGCCACTGCTTCCATTATCAAGTTTTTTACAGTGATTAAAACTCAATTTGGCAAGACCATTAAGCAACTTCGCTCAAATAATGCCAAGGAACTTGCTTTGACTACTTTTCTGCAGCAACAAGGCACCTTTCATCAATTCTCATGTGCATATCGACCTGAGCAGAATTCAGTAGTAGAGAGGAAACATCAACATCTACTAAATGTGGCTCATGCTTTGATGTTTCAAGCTCAAATTCCTATTTCCTTCTGGGGTGAATGTCTTGTCACTGCTGTTTTTCTCATCAACAGAACTCCTTCTCCATTGCTAAAGGATAAATCCTCATATCAGTTGTTATACAATCAGCTTCCAAACTATAATGCCTTCAAGGTTTTTGGATGCTTGTGTTTTGTAGCCACTGTTCCACCTGATATAACCAAATTCACAGCTCGAGTTGTGCCTGCAGTATTCATGGGCTATCCCTTAGGTTATAAATGGTATAAGTTGTACAATCTCCACACCAGAAAGTTCATGATCTCAAGGGATGTCACCTTTCATGAACATACATTTCCCTTTCAAACCATTCCATTCTCCCATGATACAGAGGCTTTATTCAGTACTACTATGATTCCTACCTCTCAACTTGATTGTCAGACACCTAATACTAGTCATCTTCAACCTAACAGTTCCTCATCTAATGCCTGTACACCACATGGTCAAAATGCTTCTGGTGCATCTTCTCAAAGTATTTCTGGTGCATCTCTTTCTGTCTCCTCAAATTCTTCTCCATAGGTTAATGGAGATACACCAGATCCTCATCTTCGCAGAACTGCAAGAAATGTAAGACCTCACACTTACCTAAATGACTACATCTACTCCATTAATCATTCTCCAGTCAGACATCCTATTCAAAATGTTATTTGCTATGAGAAACTTTCCAGTTCTTACAAGGACTATATTCTTCAAGTCTCTAGCATTTATGAACCTCAATTCTACCACCAAGCAGTGAGGAATGGAGAATTGCAATGCAAGAGGAGATTAATGCTTTGGAAGCTAACCAGACTTGGAAAATTGTTCCCCTTCCCCCAGGGAAGCATGCCATTGGTTGCATGTGGGTTTATAAGAATAAGTACAGAGCTGATGGTACTTTGGAAAGACACAAGGCCAGGCTAGTTGCTAAAGGATACACTCAGCAAGCTAGGATCGATTTCATGGACACATTCTCCCCAGTGGCCAAGATCACTACTGTCAGATTCCTCTTATCCGTAGCTGCTTAAGCATTGGTCCATGGTTCAACTGGACATTAACAATGCTTTCTTAAATGGAGATTTGTTTGAGGAGGTCTACATGCAACTTCCCTTTGGTTATAAGGCGCCAGGTGAGAATATGGTCTACAAACTCACAAAATCACTCTATGGCTTACGGCAAGCATCCAGGCAATGGTTTCAAAAGTTTTCCTCTGCATTAATCCAACATGGTTTCTATCAATCTCACACAGATTATTCTTTGTTTTCCATTGACAAAGGAGATCATTTGGTCATTCTTTTAGTCAATGTGGATGATATTATCTTGGCTGGACCAAGTCAAAATGCTATTCAGCATGTTCAGAAAATGCTTCAGACCTTCTTCAAGCTCAAGGTTCTTGGTGATCTAAAATTTTTCTTGGGTTTAGAAATAGCCAAATCCACCAAAGGCATCCATCTCTCTCAGAGGAAATATACTCTTCAATTGTTAGAGGATACAGGTTTTTCTACTGCTAAACCTTTTCCTTTGCCCATGGATCCAAGTTTAAAACTCACCAAAACTGATGGTGACTTACTTCCTGATGCTTCCTTATACAGACGTCTCATTGGGAGACTCATGTATCTTACTGTTTCTAGGCCAGACATCAGCTATGCTGTAAATAAGCTGAGTCAATTCATGTCACAGCCCAGAATGCCTCATTTGAATGCAGTACATCACCTTCTACAATATTTGAAATCTGCTCTAGGTCAAGGTCTTTTGTTCTCTGCAACATCTTCCTCACGTCTTGCTGCCTTTGCTGATGCTGATTGGAGTAGCTGTCTAGACACCAGAAGATCCACCACAGGGTACTGTGTTTTTCTTGGTGATTCTTTGATCTCATGGAAATCCAAGAGACAACCTACTGTGTCTCGTTCCTCTGCAAAGGCCGCGTATAGGGCCCTGGCCAATGTCACTAGTGAGCTTTTATGGTTGAGGCAGCTGAGCAAAGTTTTTGAAGTTTCCACTGCTTCCATCATGGTTTTTTGTGACAATCATCTTGCCACTAATCCTACATCCACTGACAGATCCAAACATGTAGATATCGATTGCCATTTCATTAGAGAGCATGTCAATTCAGGTTTTCTCAAACTTGTGCATGTTAAGTCACAACATCAACTTGCTGATTTACTCACCAAACCATTATCTTCTACTCAGTTTCGTTTTCTCAAGGCCAAGTTGGGTGTCTTAGACATTTACCTTCCAACTTGAAGGGGGGGGAGGGGGTATTAGACTTATTAGAATTATTACAAGTCAGCATAGTTAGTACAGCTCAGCACACCAGCTCAGTTATAGGAAGTTTAGTTTTTCTGTTATTGCAGCACATGCATTCCTTCTGCTATATATTGTAAAGGCCACAATTGGCAACTCAATTATTCAATGAATGAGATTCTTCTTCTCAAAATTGTAATAAGTTGTTATTCTCTTTTCCCTTTCATCTATGTCTAGAACTTCTTCAATTGTGTTTTATTTTATTGTCACGAACTAATTTTTTGTCTAGGGCTACGATGTAGCCTAACTATGAATGATTTTAATTTCTTTAAGAATCAATTTATGATTTTATTTTTTTTACTTGAGTGTTTATCTTTGTTATTAATGTTTTTAATTGTCTAATCACCAATTAGATAGGTTAACCACAATGAGATCGGAAGGAGATTTGTATGTCTAGTTCATTAGGATAAATACCATAGGATGCATGTAGGATAGGGATATACCTTAATGGCATGTGTAGTCAATTAAAAAGATCCATAGAGTTAAATGAATTTCTAGGTCATTTGTAATTCATATACATAGGAATATAGTGAGTTTATAACTTGGGAATATTTTCATTTGACATTGGGAGAGGCTAATAAATAAGTTAGGAAATCTTGCCTAGTAATTAGAAAGATAAATCTAGATTAAGGATTTAAGAAAGAAAACCAAAATTAGTTATGGTAAAATAAGAAATCATAGGTATTTCTCATTCATATTTCTATATGTTTTAGTATTTTTTTTTCCCTTTAAATTATTGCTCAATACTCATTTTTCATTGTCTAGATAAAATTGGAATCCACTCAATTTTGGTACTTAGTAGTCATAGTTCTTGTGGGACGATAACCCAACTCATCATTATATTACTTGCTCACGATACGTACATTTGTGTATGATTTTTCTGTGACAAGTTTATGGCACCATTGCCAAGGACTATGCATCTATTAATATCAATACTATGTTATTCTAATCTTAGTCTAGACATTTATTTTTTAATTTTTAAATATGTGCTCCTTGTTTTTCAAGAGTTTTCTCTAGTATATGAAAAAGTGCGGGCCATGGTAATCTACTTCCTTTGGATTCTGAAATTGAAAAGACATGCAAGAAAAATCGAAGGGAAAGAAGAAATGCTTCTGGACCAACTCAAAATACTATGGAAAGCGCCGAGCAAAACCAAGAGCCAGTGGTGGCTCTAAAGGCATTGAAGCACTATGGGGTTCCCAAGGGACCACTTCCAATCTCAGGAATTAGTAGACCAATTATACAATTCAACTCCTTTAAGATCAGGGCAAGTGTAATTTAGATGATGCCAACTAACCAGTTTGGCGGATTAGCAACTGAGGATGCGAATATGCACTTGGCGAGATTTTTGGAAATATGTGATACATTCAAGTTGAATGATGCCATTGACGATGCCATCAAACTATGCCTATTCCATTTTTTACTAAATGATATGGCACAAAATTAGCTATATTATCTACCAGCAAAGTCTATCAGTACATGGAATGAGATGACTGAGCAATTCTTTGCAAGATTTTACCCACCAGCAAAAACCACCAAGATGCGCAATGACATCAACAATTTTGTGCAACATGACATGGAGGGATTGCATGTAGCTTGGGAGCGCTTCAAGGGCTTGTTGAGGTAGTGCCCGCATCATAGTTTACCAAAGTGGATGCAAATTTAAACTTTCTACAATGATTTGAATGGATCCACAAGAACTCTACTTGATGCTACAGCAAATGGGTCATTGATGGAGAAAACTGATGAGGAGGCCTTCAGGTTGCTTGATCAAATGGCGGCAAATGCCCGCCAATGGCCTTTTGAAAGTGGTTCAATTAAGAAAGCTTATGGGATGCAAGTTGTAGATCCCATCATGGCCCTCACTACCAAGATGGACACAATTGCAAAGCATATGGGCACTTTGACTGCCAATTCTATTCATACTCCTCAAGCCAAATGTGAAGTGTGTCATGGTGAGTATATGTGTGCAAATTGTCCCATGATGAATTCTAACATGCCATGATCTTTTAAAAAACCTCAGTTTGTAGGGAATTTCAACAAGCAATGTAATCCCTACTTTAACACCTACAATCCAAGATGGAGAAACTACCTAAATTTCTCCTTGAAGAACTCTTAAAATGCGGTCAAGCCATCGGAATACCAATCTTCTTCACAACCTCCAATGCAAGCTTAGCCACCACCACCCAAAGTTTCACTTGAAGATGTCTTTGCCCAGTTGACATTGAATACCACCCAATTCATGACAAGGACAGATACTACACTATGAAACCAAGCGGCATCCATTCGCAACTTGGCGGTTCAGGTTGGGCAAATTTCTAAAATGCTCTTTTCCAGATATCAAGGCACATTGCCCAGTAATACTAAAACAAATCCTAGAGAGCATGTGAATGCCATAACTCTTCGAAATGGAAAAGTGGTGCAAGAGCCTGAGAAGAAAGCTTTGTGGTAGAAGAAACACCTGAAGCAAAAGAAGATGTTGTTGTACCAACTGAGGAAGTTCCAAAGCGGGAGGTGACAAAACCCAAGTCCAAATTCTTTCCTAACAATCCTATACTATATAAGCCACGAGTGTCATTTCCTCACTGGTTTCAGAAGAAAAATCTTGACAAACATTTCTCTAAGTTTCTTGAGGTATTTAAGAAGCTACACATTAATATACCTTTTGCAAAGGCTTTAGCACAAATGCCTAGTTATGTCAAGTTCATGAAGGAGATTTTCACTAACAAGAGAACGCTAGAGGACTTTGAAACCGTGGCACTTATTGAAGAGTGCAGTGCAATTCTCCAAAAGAAATTACCTCCAAAACTTAAAGATCTATGGAGTTTTACAATTCCCTACACTATTGGTGAATCATTCTTTGGTAAGGCTTTATGTGATCTTGGTGCTTCTATTAACTTGATACCTTTGTCTGTGTATAGGAAAATGGGTCTTGAAGAAGCTAAACCAACCACTGTATCATTACAGCTAATTGACAGATCTATTAAGTATTCGAGAGGAGTCATAGAAGATATACTCGTCAAGGTGGACAAGTTTATTCTCTTAGCTAACTTCATTGTACTGGACATGGAAGAAAACCAAGATGTTCCTTTCATACTTGGTCGTCCAATTTTAGCCACGGGACGAGCTCTTATTGATGTCTAGAAATGGTAGCTCACCTTGAGAGTTCAAGGTGACCAAGTCTCCTTCAAAGTGTTCAAGGAAACGAAGCACCCGGATGAAGAAAATATGTGCTTTAAAATTGACAATATATATGGAAGCACCAAAGAAGAGAATCAAGTGACTTCCCTAAAGGACCCAATTGGAGCTAGCATTGAAGAGATGTCTAACAAGAAAAAGTCACCTAATTTAAAGGTTCAAGATGAGAAAATCCCCATGAAACAAGTGGTTGGTTCCTTGCCTCAAGTTGATCATCATGAGTAAAGAAAGAAGAATAAGCCCTTTCTTCAAAAAGATCCTTTTGGAGTACCTCAATAAATTTTCTTGCTACGGAGAAGCAAAACAATGTATGGAGACTAAAAATGGCTGTAAACAACTCAATGGACAAAGAGATGGTGGAGCAAAGTTCCATAATTCTTTCATCATCCTTTTTTATCTAGGTTGACATAATTCTGAGATAGTCATGCTAAGGACTATAAAACAAGCGTTTGTTGGGAGACAACCCAAGAGTTTCTAGCATTTTTTTCTATTTTATTTCATTTTATATTTTTTTTTTGTAGATTTTAATTCTAATTACTAGTTTCTTTTTAATGATTAATTTTTCTCCTTTTCTAGGGCAGAAATTAAAGTTTGGGTACATCATCAAGTTTTGGTGCTACACTAGATGTTTATCTTTCACTTTGGGTGATTGAATGCCAATATTTCTGCTCCAGGACAGAGGCTTAGCGACTCCACTCTCCAATGCTAGTGTTACAGAGCCCTAATTTGAAGCAAAATGCCTACAGACCCAAGACAAAGTGCTGCCTCCCTTGCTCAACAATGCGCTAGTGCCACTAGTGCCGGCAGCACAAAGCCACAGCACTGCAGCCCTCGCATGTATATATATATATATATATAAAGGCAAGTTACCCACTAAGTCAAAACACATGTTTTGGGGTACACCTTCCTTCCAGCCCATTTATTTTCCCTCCTCAATTTGGTTTTCCCACGGCGCTGCAGCCCTCGCATGTATATAAAAAAAAAAAAATAAAAANAAAAAAAAAAAAAAAGGCAAGTTACCCACTAAGTCAAAACACATGTTTTGGGGTACACCTTCCTTCCCGTTTATTTTCCCTCCTCCATTCGGTTTTCTCATCCTCTCCAGCTATCATCTTTTCCTTATCTCTCTACAAACTCCATACACACCTCTCACTCTCTTTCAAACTCTCCCAATCTCACTCCAAACACAAACCCACACTACAAATTTCTCTCCATCACCAAACTCCCTTCAAATCAACCATTCTAAACCGCACAAGGCAGGATTCAAGAAGCCAACACCATAACTCCATTGGGCACACATGGGTATGGCCTTTTCTTCACATACCTTTTCTATAGTTGAGCTCTAGTGCTACCCATTGTTGATTGTGTGTTTCTTCTCCACTTTCCTAGTATTTTTAACTTGTTTTGGAGCTTTGTTGGCCATTTGGAGGGACACACAAATACTTGATGGGTATAGCTCATGGTTGGAAACAATTGCCTACAAGGTGTTTGATGAAATTCTCCAAAGACACCCATCAAGTTAAATTCGGTCCAAGCTTAGCCCAAAAGGTCTCTTTATGAGTGGTAACTCATTTAAGGTATCTATGTACTTGATCCTCATTTGGTGGAATTGTGCTTCTCACTATTTGGCAGCTTCCATGCCCCATTTGAGCTTGACATTGGGTTAGTTGAAGTGTGCCCACAAATTCTCCAAAGGTGTATCCTTCCAGCAACTCCACAGGATGATGATGGCCCAGAGTGATCCGCCTCCATTTCAGGGAAGTCCTATTATCTTTTTCTTCTTTACTTGAGACATTCAGGACAATGTTTCCCTTAAGTTTGGGGGTGGGGAATTATTTTTGTGATATGCTATATTGACCTGTACTGAAGTTAGTGGGTATCTTTATGTTTTTCTTGGTAGTATTTATGTTATTTCATGTTTTCTTTAGTTTGTAATAGGATTTTGAGTGAGTTTTTTTTATTATTAAAAACTTTGGGCCAATGATAAAAATGATTTTCACTAATTAAAGCCCTACAAAAATGATAGATTTTGTGTTTGTATTTTTTATTAACTCTTGTGTTAATTATTGTTTAACTGGAATTTCTTGAATCATTGAGCACATAGCCCTATTTACTTGAAATATACATGCTTAGAGTTGATTATGTGAATTTAGTCATTTCAAAATCTCACAGAATGCTAGAATTTGTTTGATTGTCAGTCGAGGAGAAATACTAGGCTGCGCAATATTAGGGATATGATTTGGGTCATTGTTATTCAATTTGAGCCTTTCTAGCTAACCCTATGAACAATGTTTTATCCCTATGATACCTCATTGAGCTTAAATTAGCATGTTTCTTTGTCATCTATATTTATCCTAACCCTTTTATATGATCTTTTGATTTGACCCTTTCATCTAGAGCACATATTCAGTTTCAAGAGCATCTAGAGCTAGGAATATTAGGGAGGATGGGTGGAGAAAAGAAAGGAAAAATATCAATGCAATTGCCACCAAGGAAATAGAAAGTGAAATGCTACATCCTTACTGGAAAGAAAATATTTGCAATGAAAAAAGAAGGACACATGTGCAAACATTGAAAAGAGAAAGAAAGAAAATAATGTCTTAAAAGCATGAAGTATGGGATATAGTAACCCAAAATAGAAAAAAAATTATTAGTGGATGTCAAAGTAAAGATGAAAACAAGTTTGGGGGCGTTAGAAGTGAAAAGATGTGTACTCGTGAGATTTGCTCTAAACTAAAAGTGTGTGATGGATGAGCTAGGCCACATTTTTATCTATAATCCTAACCTTAACCCAGCCACACATTATAAGCCAATCAAAAGTCCTTTTGATCCTTTATGTCGTGATTTGCCTACATTAATGGAGATTGACATGAAAGCAAGCATATGAGATTCTAGATTTTTAAATTAGAGATTATTATATGTGAGCTTGTTTGTATAATCTGACTTAGGTATAGAGGGTAGGGTAAGCAATGACTATATTTACACACACAGAGAAAATTTTGGTATATGAGATTTACTCTAGGGTAGAAAATTTTGGTATATGAGATTTAGCGGATTAATTTTTCACTTTGTAATTCATTTTCAGTAGAATTTAATATTTCTTTTTCTCTTTGCTTGAGGACAAGCAAAATGTTATATGTCTTCACATTCACACATCTTTTCTTGCAACAATGAAGCCCCTTGCTGCTCTTCAACCAGCAAACTCTTGGGAACTCATCACAGGTCATATTGGCTATCAAGTTTTGTTGCGCAAGGAAGCGGCTGATTCCTCGCAAAGAAGTATCCTCTTCAATTTCAGATAATTCAGTGTCATTTTGCACGTTCAAGTAGTCAGTAGAACCATCTACAAGTGAAGCACCTACTAGAATAGCTATTGCTGCAGAAAGGGTAAAGAGTACATTGAAGAGCTTCATGGCTATAAATTGTAAAGGGTGAATAGATTAGAGTGGTGAAATTGTAATAGCAATGCGCTTTTATAGTTGACAAGAGGAAACTGAATGCTTAAGTATTGCTTTTTCTGTGTGGTCTAAATTCATTATACTGCTTAGAAATTACTGAATGGCAGTTAGAGAAATCATTTGATTGCATACAAGGGAATGTGAGCCACCAAGTAAATCCATAACCTCATTTTAAAGTCAACAAGCGTGCAATGAACTAGGGTACTTGGCCTACACCAATAATTTGAGTAAAACCCTTTGGTCCTTCAAAATTTTTCAAATGATCACTTTAATCATTGATTTTTTTTGTGCTAATTTAGTCTTTTAATTTATAATATGTTTGTTAATTTAGTTCTCTGTCTAGGTTTGTTAGTGAGATTGGACAGAAATTTTCATATGACACGTTAAATGCTAACGTGATCATTAAGTGGTGAGTTGACAAGGTTACATAGCAAGTGTTAGAATGGCTGGTGTGGCAAAGCTCAAAACGGTGCTGTTTTGACTGCTCAAAATGATGCCGTTTTAACTAAAAAAAAGAAGCCACACGGCATTGTTTGAAGAAGAGGAAAAAAGGAAGAGAAACTCGTGAAGAAGGGATTCTTCATCCCTAAACCTGAACACACCATTGACGCCGCATAAGGGCCAAGATTCACAAGAGGTGCATTTGTAAATCCCAAAATACCCTCCATCGATTCCTCCATCTATAGAATCTCTCGATCCCACCCATCCAACTCCTTCCACCGCTTCTCTTATATCGCCGACGACACCACCCTGACTTGCAGTGGCGCCACCATATGCTTTGAATTTATTCAACTCAATGACACCTACATCAGTTCAGCTGTCATGGACATCTAAAAAACCTCCACTATTTGAGCTTTTGCCATTGACTTGGTTTGTACTTCAGCTCTTTTCATAGGCTCTGCTTTGGGTATCCTTGTTTACTATTTCTACACCTCAGGGGATGTTTCTCTTGTTGCTTTCTTGTACTTTCCCAAAATTCACAAGCAAACAAGCTAGAGCTTCAAGGACCTCAAAATTGATTTCCACTCCCCAGGAAATTCCCTTCTCAAGGCTTTCCATATGCCTGAACCGGTGCTTGACAGAGATGATCCTGCTTACCAAGACTTCATACATTTTTGTGGGGATGTTATGGTGGCTTTAGAAGTTAAGAAGATTCATGGGTTGGTGTTTAAACTTGGATTGTAATTGGATGTTTGTTGGCAATGCTTTAGTTGCTACTTACTTGAAAATTGAATTGATAGTGGAGGCATAGAAGGTGTTTGAGGAATTGACTATTAGAGATGTGGT
This sequence comes from Cercis canadensis, assembly GCA_003255065.1. Lineage (NCBI taxonomy): Eukaryota > Viridiplantae > Streptophyta > Magnoliopsida > Fabales > Fabaceae > Cercis > Cercis canadensis. Next base: position 513,072 of record QAOA01000431.1, read on the forward strand.
GCTTTGGAATTCAGTGGTCAATGGGTTTGCGCAGATTGGGCAGTTTCATGAGGCTTTGGAGGTGTTTAGGAGGATGGGAGAAAATGTGGTAGTTCCAAGTAGATATACGGCTACGGGTATTTTGTCTATCTTTTCTGTGATAGAGGACTTTGACAATGGAAGAACAGTTCATGGATTTGTAACAAAAATGGGTTATGATTCTCGTGTTGTTGTTTCCAATGCACTAGTTGATATGTATGGGGTGGTTCTCTTCTTCCCTCTGAATTCTCTCTCACTCTCAACCAGATCTCCCATAAGTTGTAGCAGTGGATATGGGAAGCTAGAGAGAGAATAAGAGGAAAGATGCAGTGAGAGAAGAAGAGAAACGATGGCTGATGAAGATGAAAAAGAAAATTATGGGTTAAAACGACGCCGTTTTAACTCAACCCAGTCCAATTATACCATATATGTCACGTCGTGCATACCATGTCACCACTTAAAGTGTCACGTAAACTTTTTCATTTAACTTCATTAACAAACTTAGATGGAGAATAAAATTAATAGACAGATCATAAATTAAAAAACTAAATGAGCACACAAAAAATAGAGATTAAAGTGATAATTTGAAAATTTTTAAAGAACCAAAAATGAGTTTTACTCTTTTATTTTTTTTTCTAGGTGTTAGTGGTGTTGTTGTTTGTAACTTTGTTATAAAAAATTATTGTTGTACCCTGCTCCAAATTAGTGCTTGAATTTGTGAGTATAACTATTAAAACGGATTGGCTTTGCCCATTTTGGCTCGGTATCTTTGTGCTGGTCTGGGCTAATCCGAATTTTAAATGGGCCAACAAATGGTTAGCCTAGCTTAGCCCCAACACAGGCTACGGGCTAGCCTTCTAACCTTTTCATTTATTATTTTTTGCATTTTTATATATAAAAAAGGTTGGTCAGAAGGCTTTGGGCATTGATAGCTATTTTAATTGTACAAAGAAAAAAATTAGTATAAATAAATGAAAAACAGTAAAAAAAAAATATGGACTTTTTTTGTTATTAGGCTTAACTTAAATATCTACTTTTTTTTATGATCCAAAGTCCAAACTCTTATATAGCTAAAAAAAAAATGCTTAAATGAATATTATTTAAAAAAAAAAAATGTTTAGAAAAAAAGCTGTCTAAATAGGCTAGCTTAACTCGAACCTAAATTGGCCAGTGGGGCCATTTGGGCTGAGCCAAAATAGTTATTTGGGCTAACAAAATTGTTACTCAGCCTATTTTTAGAATGAGCTAAAACAAGCTAATTTATCAAGTCTAGCCTATTGTGACTGCTCTATCTGAGAGTATCATTCATTTTGGCTATTTCTTCACTTAAATGAAGAAATAATAGAAAGAAATTAATTCTCTACGTATTAATTTTGGGTAGCTGGGGATAGTTACATCATGACATAGTAAGCAACTCTATCCAATTATTGGTTGCTGTTTAACTATTATTAAAGCATTTGAGAGATGCACGAGATTGACCGAGTCATTATTGGTTGCCATTATGATTCTTGAGGTATTTACTTCACAGTTCAGTTAGAGTGAGGTTACTAATATGAACAAAACTCACGAGAACTTTGTTAAATGTAATAACAATAAGTTTCAACAAGTTCCACATAGCTTTGTTTCATACACTCCTTTCTCATTAAAGATGAAAGAGGACAATGAGAAACAAAATGGTGCAAACAAGATCAATTGTTCAACCTATATAGCTGGTTTCTAATCAAAATCAACTGAGGCTAAGAATGAAGTTAGTCATAGGACAAATTTTCATAGGTACTTCGGATGTAGACCATTGATTCGTTACTGCAATTATGATCACAATTTTCTGGGAAACTCTGATTCTCAGTGGCTTGATTAATTTAGTCCGATATTAGTTTGTTTGTTTTTATTTTTTATTTTTGGGCTCTCTTGATCATTAATATATTGTCTATATGATAGGGTAAACTATGTTTTCTCCTCATAGCCTTGTTTTCAAGGGGAAGTCACCCATGTAAGGCTAACTTCTGTATACTAATATAGTTAAAAATAAATAAATTTATAAATTATGTTGTGCTCTGTTTATGCAATTTCCATATATTGCCACCCATTTAATTTCTAGTTATCCTAAAAGATTTAATTTCTTCTCTTGTGTGTATGTATGTTGCCACCCATTTTCATAACAGTTTTGTTTATGCAAAACATGTAATGAAGAAATACGAGAAGAAACATGAGTGAATGATGACTAAATTTCCATTGCAGTCAAATTCAACTACTAACCCAGTATCTTCTTGTATCCAGTAAGAATCCAGAAAGTCTATTACTTAACTGTAGTTTGCAGTCCAGTGACCAACAAGGAATAATCAAAAGATTTGGTAAAGAAATCAGAAATTATAAGGCAGCAATTATGTAACTCTAAGTACATTCAAAATTCAATGATCATCAGCTGTTTGCTTTACCATTTACACATACATCATCAACGTGTACTCATACATGCACTCCTGTTGGCAACAGGTATACACAATGTTTAAGCAGAGGTTACTATCCACAAAACTCAGAAAAAGAAGGTCACTATCCACAAAGGTTATATAACCCACCTACTCCTAAACGAAGAGCTAGTCATGGTTCCGATGAAAACACAATATCTGCACAGATGTACAATTGATTGTGTAAAAGATCATCTAAAGATATATTTGGAGAATCAATTGCTAGGGTTCAATGGTTCTTGCGCCGGACTCAACTCTGCTCGATAGAAATGCAGCAATTTTATCGGCTCCACTCTTTCCTGTAACCAAACAAATAATATAAAATTAATAAATGTAATATTCATCTTCATCAGAATGAAACTATGTGCAGAAATGCTGAGCACCTGCACTATTTGGTCAGATTTTGAAGGGAAGTGAAATCCAGTTGAGCAATTCTTCAAAACTTCAGAACTTTTCATCCATTCTCTACGTCCATCACAGGCCTTTATTTTAAATTTGAACATCTGCAAGAAACATAAGCAATCTATAATAGATTCTAAATAAACACTGCCTACACACTACCCGGCTTTCCTTAATCTAAACAAAATGGCACAGGGTCAAAATTCCCCAAGATAAAATGTTAATACTTAAAGAAAACAAAAGGGAAAGCGAAATACAGTTTAAGGCATGTATAAGATATGCTGGAGGATTAAGTAAGGAGGTAGTCATTTAATGAACAAACCTGAGACAGAGTAAAGCTGGTATTCTCTAGCTCATCCCCTTCCATTATCTTTCCAGTACCTTGGCACTCTGGGCAGAACACGGAGTTTATTTGTGCTTCTTTTCCAACTTCATTGACGTTTGCTCTAACCTTTCTCTTAGCCCCTCGTCTAACTTTTGGAACAACTAAACCATTTGTGATTGTTTCAAATTCACCCAAGAGTATCCAGTGTACAAGGCAGGATGTGTGAAACACATGGAATCTCTGCATAAAATATTATAAAATGTAATTATTTTCCCACGTTTATAGGACAAATGTTATTATGTAGTTTCAGTATCACAACTTCAGTGATCAAGATTTACTAATAATAAGACTACAAAGTTAAACAGGATAAGAACATCAACGAAATATCTTACCCCAGTCCCATTCCGACTACTGCAAGCTAGTCTTCCAGTCTTCAAATTTAAAAGTGCGGCTACATCTTTACCAGGAAGCATTTTTTGTTGACAAATGTCACACATTTTCTCTGCTGCTAAACGTTGTTTCCGTCTCAACTCTTTCCTTAAAGCCTTGTTCGAAATGAACCTGGTATGGAGAAGCTGATTATCATATTGATTTAACCTCAATCCTGAGGTGGCACTGCTTGAAGCTGAAGACTCTTCCATGGATGAATCATACTGATTGCTGAAAGAATCACTAACATCCTCAGGGTCAGACAATGATTTCTTCCTCTTCTGGCTACTGTTGCCTTCGTTTTCTGATTCTGTTGTAGGTGCAGATGGGAGCAATAACTTCACATCATCAAGCAATCCTGTCCGGCCCATATCATAGTTGTAAGGGAAAATGACAAGACCAAAATCATGCTCTGGAATCTCAAGACCATTATCCTCTTTTCCTAACCATTCACACCATATTCTTCTAATCCCATTAGAAACTTCATCCTTCTCAAAGAACCTTGCAGCAATCTTCCCAGAACCTACATCCCTAACTTTTACATCACAAATTTCACCCCTAATCAGCACATGAGGAATCGCCAAAATACAGTCACCATTCACCATGTCATCAGTTGAACTTAGATGAATATCTGAGTCAACAGAACCTGACTCCACCCACTTGCCACTACATTGATTTTCATTAACCTCCGCATAACTGGACTCTAAGGTATTCATATTTTCACCAAACTTCACAATAGCAAGATTGCTGTCACTGTCATTATACTCCAGAAGAAGCCTCTTTTGATTACCATTTGTAATTGCCAAGTCTTCATCATTTTCAGCTGAATTATCAAAGAAAAGGACACCATCATTAAAAGGCCAAGGGTTTGGTTTTAGCAGAGTAGCCTTAGCAGCAGATAGTCTCTGAGCATGAAGACTACCTTTCAAGTGATCAAACAGCACAGTATCACCATAGCAGGGAGCAAGACACAAAGTACAGAAATATATAAATTTTTTTCCATCTTCACGTAATTCAACATAGGGATGCCCTTGAGATCTCACATTCCTAAGTATCTTTCTCGCCGCTTGTTCTCTTAGACTAGAAGCACTGGTCTTTGGAAACCCTAATTGCAACTTTCCGGCCATTTAAATTTCCTGCCCAAAAGCTCACTTCCAAAAATATATACTACTCTGGCTCAGTTTGACAGCAACCAAATTTAAGACCCAGAATCCTCCCAAAATTCAATCCAACACAAACTTCAAAATCAATAGAAACACAAGTAAATGCAATTACAGCAACAATTCCTTTCAAATCCAGAAAATGAAACTCCTACCGATTTTGAGATATCAATATTGCAGATACATTAGTATACTTTCTTCCAAACCCTAGGGAGTCCAATTTCAAAAATAGCAACCCGGAAACCCTACAATTTTTCAAATTCATGCCTTGATTCGAGATGAAATTGATTTATATCCAAGTTTGTGCAAAGATCATCACACTAACAGCAGGAATTCAACAAGTTCATGGAAATCATGAGTCAATTATCCACTCTCAGAAATTCGAATCCCAACAGAGAAAAACGAAAACGAACTAAATAACTTTGATATCGTAGAAAGAACCTTAACACACCACAGTGAAAGCACATATTCGCGGAATCGTGGGTATAAAATTCGCCGGTAATCTCCGAACTTGTCCATCTCCGAAAACCGCCTCAAGAACAATAAAAATAATCTCATTGGAGCATGAATCCTCCATTGTCATCTCCATTTCTTGCAGACAGAAGAGAAATTCAAAGCTATTTGGAGGGAGAGAAAATGCGAGAAAGTGAGGGAAAATTTAGCGGAAGAAGGAAAATTTGGAATCGAGAAAGACAACAACAACTAATAACCGAATTTTGAGAGTTTGATTATAAACGCTATGAGATTCTTAAAGAAAGGGATTAATAGCATTGGTAAAGGAGTATGACAGTATAGTGTAAAATTGACTTTTGACCGTTGATTTTGATTATAGAAATTGTTTGATTAAGATGAACGGTGATGAAGTGCAATTGATTTTTTTATGAAAGATAAACGATAAAAGGAGCGAGGAAGGGAGTAGATTCGAATTTTGAATGGAGATGCCTCCCTTTACCCACCAGATCGTGGGATGGTATAAGACTGTCAACTAATGATTGCGTAAGCAAGTTAAGCGCCTAACTTGGCTGTTTTTTACTTTTTCTTTGTTTTGTATTTATGAGTAACTTGGCTGTTAAGTGTGAGATATTTTTTTTTTTTTTTAATTTCTTTAAGGACCTTTTTCACATATGTATATGATATTTTGTCAACATTAATCATTGTTGATATAAAAATATTTAATTTTTACTGTTTATTTTTTAACAATCAAGATTAATCATTTTTACATTAACTATTGTTATATTATAACGTTAGAGAAGCATCATATACTTTCTTGATATGATAGAATGACCCTTTCAATTATCAATACTAATAGGTAAGGCCATATTTTTGTAAGTAGTAGTTATATTTAAAAGAATTTTAAGAGAGAAATTGTAGCATTCCTTCAAAATAAAATTTTAAGGAAATAGTTTGTTTCCAAAACATTTTTTAAGAAAAAATATTTTTAAAAAAATTAAAGGAAAAAAAACCCTCCGAGAGGGGTGTGAGCCATGCATTGAGGTTTATATTAATAATGGTTTATTGATTTATTTACGTAATAATTACATACTTATAATAATTGCATGCTTTATATATAATAATTATTATATAAACATAATAATTATATAATTCAAAAGATAATTTTAAAAACTTCACAAGAGAAAATTGCATGAAATTTTAACTCGTTTAAATAATTATTTTTACATTTTAAAATTATTTGAAAACATGGTAATTTTGCTTGGGGAAGAAAGTTCGTCAATAGTTTGTTGTGTTATCTAGGGACACTCTTGCTGAGTTTGGAGTCGAGCAACGGAAAGGTCCAAAAACTAATATTCTTTTGCTCTTTTGCTTGAATTGAATGATTTGTAGTATTATAAATGATGCTTTAATTGAATGATCACATTGCATAATATTCGCATATTCTTTTGCTACAATTTTCAGGTTTTTTCAACCAATTTTCACGCACTAAAATGAAGTCACTCCTAGAACAATTTTAAGGGTGCACTCTCCACATCAGCTTGGTACATTTTGGAAAAAAAATTCTCCTAAGTGCTAGCCCTAGTATTTGAATCTTAACTAGCTTAGATGAACTTTTTGTGTCCTTACCACCTTGCTAATCCCTTGAGGTTACAATTTTAAGGTTTGGAGAAGGATAATAAAACAAGTATAACTTATAGTGTGTTTTATGCTACTACACCAAGATGTCAATTATGTCGCATATTCAAGTAAATCTTTTGTACTATTTTGGTCTAAACTGTCTGATAGTAACACAGTTGACATAATTTAAATTTTATTAAATTCACTTAAAATTTTGTTCTATATAACTTAGTTACAAATTGAGTAAATTTTAGATTATATTAATTTTGCTATTATGATACATTTTGAATCAAATAGTAGAAATAATCACCCATATGTGACATTATCTCATCCTGATGGAGTAGCATAGCAATGGCCACAAATTATAATACATTAAGTTGCTAGCAATTGAAAAATTCACCTTTTTCTACAGCATAGTTTTTAGTTTCATTTACAGTTTTTGTCTCTCTGTATGAGTGATTTCTATAAATCAGTCCCTAATTTTTAAAAGTGAATTATTAAGTCTTTGTGTTTGTCAAAACATTATATCAGGCCAGCTGTTAGTGCTCTGTCCATCTACTAATAGAGGGAGCTGTTGTGGCAATGAAGATATAATTTTTTGGGACAAAACTTAGGTAAAGTTCTATAGGTATTGTTGGTGTTGTTCTCCTATTAAAACATTACATGTGTATTAATTTTACAACTCAGCACCATCTCATATCTCTTTTAATATTTTTCAAAATAACATATTCACTCCAATACTTAATTTCTCTCTCTTTATCACCCACCATTGTGTCCCTTCTTCCTTCTGCAACAATGGCTACCACTAAATCCTACTCTATTACAGATCAATCGCCTTTCACCCAAACCCCGATTAAAGGGTGAACAAAGAAAGGACGCACTTATAACCACTTAACCAGATAGGGATAGAGAAGAGCAAAGGGCAAAGAGCAAAGAGAGTAAAAGTGGGTGGGTGAGCAACATGAACATGAAGCTATCTACAAAACCCATTTCCAGTCCAGGTCGAACGGAGAAGTTTCCGCCTCCATTGATGAGATTCTTGAGAAGTAATGTGGGGAGTAGAAGCAGAGGCAGGTCACACTCCAGCCCTATGTTTGTACGGAAGAAGAGCATTGCCATTGAAACGCAAGAACCTTCTTCTCCCAAGGTCACATGCATGGGGAAAGTGCGAGTTAGAAGGTCATCCAAACAAGCTGCTCCAAAAAGAGGAAGACCCGTGAGGGACCCAACTCCAACCCGATGCTGATGCTGGTGGATCCGAAATACCCAGTTTTGTCACCGTTTCGCCGCCAGAATCAAGCCCAATCCTTGCCAACCGGTTTGGCCTAAGTGGGCGTTCTTTCGAATGGGTAGTTTTCGAAGAAAAGCCGCCAAGGTCAGAGAAGATTCAACTAGAACTGAATCCAATTTCTAGCTAAGTTTTAATTATGAGTCAGAGCATGAAGACGACGAATTAGAAGAAGATGAAGATGAACAGAGAGCTAATGCTAATACTAATGCTTTTGTTTGTAATTCTTCTACACCACCGAAAAATGCTTTAGTTTGGGTTAAGTTGGATTTAGTGGCAACCATTGTTCCAGAAGGAAGGAGGGACATCGGTGGAAAAGAAATTAGACATTAGGGTGAATTTGTTATTTTGAGAAATATTAAAAAAGAGATGAGGTGGTGCTGAGTTGTAAAATTAATACACATGTAATATTCTAATAGGAGAACAACACCACCAGTAACTATGAACTTTACCTAAGTTTTGTCTAATTTTTTATTCTTAATATGCCAAGTGTTAAGATAAGCAAACTGTTTATCAATTAATTTTTCCAGCACAGTTAAGGATTTCAACATTTACGTCAGCACCCATTTTTTTCAAGAATTTCCTTCACATCTTTGACGGGTGAGTGACAAATTGGCACATTGAAGGAGTCCAATTTTTCTTCACTGACCAATCCCTGTGGTAACAAGAGTCATCACCAGGGCAATATAGAAACATCTCAAATTTGAGGTATCCACATTGAATTTCCTTTTCGAGAAGTGATATTCATGCACTAGTTATAGGAGCTGTAGAAGATCTCAGCAGCACCAAAGATGTTTGAGCGGGTCTAGTCAATGTTCTGTTGGATTGAGTTAAGTTCAGATATTAGTAGGATTTTTCAATATATTAATTAGGGGCTTCACAGCAAAATCAATTGAAAACAAGAAAAGCTATTTATTCATGGCGTTTCAGTTAAGATGGCAGAGGTTTCTTACCACTTTGGCCATGTCCACCAGACAAGAACCGAGAAGCTCTAAATCTGCACCAGGTTTCAAAGCCAAATCAAGAATCACGTCAGGTGAAGCAACCATTTGAACTGCCAACAGCCCATTGCACACAAGCTCATGGCTGCTTCAACGTTCACTACCTTCCCAGAACTCACCAACCACTGACTGGAAAGCTCCTCTGTAGCTTTGTCTCTGTCTATTCTCCTTCAATTCGCAATTCTTCTCATTATCGCTGTCGCAGGCTTATTTCGGGGTTAGAGTTCCTTCCATCGATTTGGGAATGTTCTCCCTTCGTGCGACTTTAGCTAGAATGGGTTATTGAGGAGGTAAAACGTCACCGTTTGGCTTAATTGGGGCTGATTGTTAATTCAATCCCTAATATGTTTATTAAGAATTAATTGGGTGTCACATCAGCCTTATGTGGCATTTTTATGATTAAAATAATGTTTTTTTGACACGTCAACATATAACATTTTGTCTTTTAACGCTTCCTTGATGGATGGACTGAATCGTCCAAACTCAATAAAACACGAGGATTAACTAGTTCACTTTTAAAAATGGGAGACTGACTCGTGAGAGTTGCTCAAATAGGTTGACCAAAACTACAAATAAGCCTAATTTTTACTAGTAATCAAGTTCTATAAGGTGACAAGGGTATTTAGGATCATGTGCATGTCACATGATAAGTTGATGAAGAATTTTGAATGAAAAATTATTTTCCTAGGGTCAAGTTAGCTTATTCTATCTATTTTTGGATAGAGATAGAAGCTTGGACCAATTCATTCATTTTGGACAAGCATAAGGACTAAATGTTATTTTTAAAATAAAAAAATCAAAACGTTCATTTCACAAAAATATAAGGACCCAAACTACAATTAAGCATTTTTAATTTTGTTTGTTGACTAAAAATTAGTCTAACAAATTTGTCAAAAACAAAATGAGTTCTGAAAATGATAATGAAGCTGAAGAAGTAAGGAAATTAGTGGCAGATGCAATGGAGCTAGTAGGAACGTTTAATATATCTGACTATTTGGTCCTGTAAGAAATTGGATTATTCAAGAAAAGGCTCAAGGAAATTTAGGACAGCTTTGACACCATGTTTGAAAGAGTTATACAAGAGCATCAAGAGGAAAGGAAGAAAAACAAGGAAATGGGCGAAGGAGGATGCCAAGTAAGGGATATACTTGATGTTCTTTTAGAAATATACGAAGATGAGATCACTGAGATGAAATTGACTAAAGACAACATAAAGGCCATCATCAATGTAAGTGAGATTTTATGTGCAGGATTACCCATAATGTCATACCCTGCCTAGTCAAGTATATATAGTGTTCATGCGCAAATATGAAGCACAAACACTTCAAGAAAGGAGTTGTGTTGGTGCCTATGTCCAATATGTACTAGACACTTAGACACTTGTGTTGGCACTCCAACACCTCTAAATAGTGTTCCCATGAACAATATATGAAATTTTAGCATTTCAAACTTGTAAAAGATTTTCTAAACATGTTTTAACACATGCTAGTCATATTTTATTTAATTACGTATAGTTTTATATATATTTGGGAGAATTATTGTTTAATTCCTCAAGTTGGCAAAAAAGACCATTAATTGATTCTAAACATGGAGAAACTTCAGTTTAGTTCCTCCCATACTACTAGAAAATATCCAAAATACCGATTGGTATTATGTTGTTATTCCCTTTATATATGTGATTATTCTATTTACATAGTAACTACATATATGAGCATAAAGGATAATCACATATGTGAACAAAATGACCACATAATACTAAAAAATCATCATATATATTAACAAGATAACTACATAGTATCAAGAGGTATTTTGGGCATTTCATAAAGTATGGGAGGAACCAAATTAGAATTCCTCTATGTTTGAAATCAAATGGTCTCTTTTGCCAACTTGAGGAATCAAATAATAATTCTCTTTATATATTTTAGTGTTTTCATGCTTATATATATCAATACTTATATGTTTTATATAATTTTTGAATATATGTATCATATACCATGTATTAATCATAGATTTTAGATCTTGTTTTCTCGCAGTATTTGTATCATGTCCCATGTCGAGCAAAACCAACATACACATTGTTTTGGGATTATAATTTGCAGGACATATTTGTGGCAGGAATTGACACTTCTGCTGTTACCATGGAATGGGCTATGGCAGAGTTAATCAACCACCCACATGTAATGGAGAAATCAAGACAAGAGATAGATTTTGTGATTGGCAAGAGTAGAATAGTACAAGAATCAAATATTGTCAACTTTCTTTACCTGCAAGCTACAGTTAAAGAAACACTGAGGTTTCACCCTGTTGGTCCAATAATTTTTAGAGAATCAATTGAGAGCTGTGTAGTTTGTAGTTATGAAATTCTAGCAAAAACCAAGGTATTTATCAATGTTTGGGCTATTGGAAGGGACCCCACTCATTGGGGGAACCCACTTGAGTTTAGGCCACAGAGATTTATGAGCAGCCAATTGGATGTTAGAGGACAATATTTTCATCTAATTCCATTTGGGAGTGGAAGAAGAGGGTGTCATGGAATCTCATTGGCTTTGGAGGTTGTACATACCAATCTTGCTTCCATGATTTAGTGTTTTGAATGGCAGGTTCATGGAGGCAATGAGGTTCTTGACATGTCTTGATACCAGAAATGCCCAAGATGGATGTACCTATAGGAACCCAAGCTCAGCAGTGAGCTGAGGATGACTCTCCGATTCTTAAGTTAGTATAGGTAGGTGATAAGATAGATAATCCAATCTATGTATAATTCTGACAAGTTACCTTTTAGATTACATTTTTTGTGTATTTATAGTAATTGTGGAGTTGAGTTGGTGGCGCCTTGTCCTGCTGAAGATGCAGCGCGTTGTCGACTAAATAGTGGGCTTGGAGTTCTACTGGCCTTGGGCTAGTCCTCATCTCTTGCCCTCGAGCTTTGAAGTTTGAAGAATGCAAAAGTGTAAAAAAGCTAATAATAATAATTAATAATTTAAATGGTTGTTTTGCTTAGACATCAAATAATATATATTTTATTTAATAAATTATCTTGTCTTTTCCTCATTTTGGTAATGGGTCCCGCATGGGTATTCAATATGTGGCTAGGCGAGCTTTGCATGCAAGTGCCATGGGTGGATTGCATTGGGTATCTACAATGGTCGAGCTTGACCATGTGCAAGCTATACTACTACAATGGGCGAGCTACGCTCAGTGAGCTTGACCTTGGGTGAGCTACATTGCTAGGTGAGCTTGCCCATGGGCAAGCTACATTGGGTGAGCTTTCTTTTATGATCCGCTCAATCTTTTTCTTTTTGTACGTCTTCATATATTTGCTTCTACTTTGCTATAACCATCTTGATATTTTGTAGAGGTTGCGTGCAAGGGCAGAAATTTTGCAAAGATTCATTCAATGCGGAGATTATTTCGTTGTAAGGCACATATTCATTCAATGCAAAAATTTGCAAAGGTTCGCTACAATTCTTCTGCTTTGTGCGTCAAAGATTTTTCCTCATCTTGCTAAAATTTGTTTGCTTTTTGACAGAGATTTTTTCGCTTCTTGCCAATACTTTCATGACTTTTGATAGAGATTCTTTCAAAGAGAAATGATTTCGCTCCTTGCCAAGACTTTCATGACTTTTGACAGAGATTCCTTCAAAGATAAATGATGTTGTACATCTTGCTTATTCCATTTACTCATTTATTTATTGTTTTTTTTTGTTTCCTTTATAAACCTCTATTATTTCGATTGTGGCACTCATCTTCTATTCTTCAAAATATCTTTTTCTTTTGCTAAGGAATTCGGCTGCTCATACTTCCTCTCCTTCTCTTCAGGCCAAATTTTTGATTGTTGTCTTCTTCCTCTTGCCTATATATTAAAGGTACTAGTATTTTCATGTTCTTCCTTTTCTATATTTTTCTGTGGATTTAATTATGGCTTCGGGTAGCGAGAGTTCCCAGAGTGAGGATTCTCAGAGTGAAGAGGTGCTCAACGAGACATCCTCAGGTCCAAGTATTAATGATGGTAGGTTGTGACTGCCGGAGTTAGTAAGGAAGCGAGTTCTAGTAGGCAAGGTAGAATATTTTCTCTTCATGAGTTCAAAAATTTAAGTTTTAAAATTGAAGTAGATGGTTTTCTTTCTCCTCTTTACCAATATGGTTCGTTTTTACCTGTAGAGAGTGGTGACCGAAGACATAAATTGGATTGCTAGGTTGGTCCTTTAGGCGATATGAGAGATTGGGTGGGTGAAGAGGTTCTTTATACCTGCTCAGCATACAGACATTTGGATACAATGATTGAGGATTTAGATGGCTTTGATTGGGTTAATAAGAGAGAATTGGATGTAAAGATTTTTGTTGATAGTACACATCTCGTATGTGCTCCTCATGTCAGTGGTCGATCCTCTTTTTCCATGTATAATTATGTTATTAAGCATGCTGATATTAGTCTTTCCTTTACTCCCTTCCAAGTGTTTATCGTTCATTTTTTGAGAGTCGCTTCTTCTTAATTTCATCCTAACTCTTGGGGGTATATCCAAGCCTTTGAGATGCTATGTGACTACATGGGATTGGTTGCTTGCACTAGGTCTTTTTTATTTTATTTTATTTTTTATTTTTTTAAGGTAGCTTCCCGCACTAGTGGTTGGGTATCTTTGGGGGCGATACGAGATAGAAATTTTTTGCAACAGTTGGCTTCTTCTGTGAAGAGGTGGAATGAGTTATTTTTTCGGATCTGTGTGAAGAGTAAAATGGTACCACAACCTTTTATTGTAATGATAATGATAAATTATTGTTTCCCTTCAATTGGTACAATCACGTCCGAACTCCTTCACCTCCAAAGCTATCATATTATGATGTTGCAATGCAACATACTATTTGTGTTTTTTCTCACTTCATCTCTTCTCCACTAAAAGTATCAAATATCTTGGGTAGGTTTTTTTTGCGAGCTTAAACAGTGGCGAGCATGAATAGTGATTTGAGCGAGCATGAATAGTGATTTGAGCCTTTTTTTTTGGGTAAGCAAGAACAGTGATTTGGCGAGCATTTTTTTTTTTTTTTTTTTTTTTTCGTTGGTGGACGAGCTTTTCCAATGGTATGGGTAAGCTAGCCTTTTTTATTCTACGTTTGTTAATCTTCTATTTTTATTTTTACAGGTAGAGAGACACCTGATAATCACACTTTTTATGTAGTAATTATCCCTTATTTCTAGTTTCTTAAATCTCTTTTAATGCTTAATTGAGTGGGCTTGACCTTATTTCATAAGTTTGGGTTCATATTGGGCTTAATTGTTTTCTTCAGCAATATTAGGTTTTTGCAACTATTCTGTATTTCGGGTATATCTTTTGTTCTGAATGTCTAAAATTTGTGAATCTTACCTTGTAGGAAAGCTAAGAGAATTGTCTACAACTTTCATTCAGACCTCCAAGGTTAATTCAGACGTTCAGTAGGTCAAATGTGACCCAGAAGTCAGAACCGAGATCTTGAAACTGGGATTGGACCTTTGTGAAGAGATTTGGGCTTAACTTCCTCATTTCAGGCCCAATAAGGCCCAAACCAGGGCCCATTTGAAGCTGAGGTCCAGAATTTTAAACTTAATCTAAGGGTAATTTGGGTGTGCATTGTAATTAAGGGTTTATAATTAGGTTAAAAGGAGGCAGCATTTTTATTCATTGAAAATTCTAGTTTTAGACAGTTTTTATTTCTTCTCTTGTAAATTCTAGAGCTCATCGAACCATGGCTTTCTTCCTCTATTGGAGCTTGGATTTCATGACCATGGAGGAGTAGAACATTTGTAACCTAGCTAAGACTCCTAAATTAATCGATTGGATTTTAAAATTCTGCACTTAATTGGATTAATCTTAATGCAATTCTGTCTTCTTTGGATTTTTTCCTAGCTTTAGTTTTTGTATCGATTCATGGAGATCTTTGTGATTTATATGGATTTTGAAATAGGAAACATAATTTAGATTGATTAATCTTTAATCTGTGGTCAGAATTCAGAGAAGTTATGCTATGCTAATTGATGTTCGGTTATTAGATTTATCCACTAATTGCTTAGTCTTTGTGATTGCAAGATTAGTAATTGCATGTGGTTAATCAAATCTTGAGTGATAACTCAGTAGGAACAATTAATCCTAATTAGAGATTTCAATTGTGATTAAACTCAATTAGCAGTGTTGTGCATTAAGACTTGATTACTCTTGTTAATCTAGGATGAATCAAACCGGTTATTGATGAATGTTTAGCTATGTTACATTTTTAATTAACTAAATTAATCCTTGTTTAATCTTGAAATTGTTAATTAGCTATTGCATTCCTTGAGAGACTTATCGGATTGTCCCTATATTGTATCCTATTTAGGGGATTCAGTTTAATTTAATTTGAACAACGATATTTCCGATCAATACCTTGTGTTAACATAAAAAAAATTCTGCAAAGGAAGAGTGAATAAGAAGAAAGTTCTGGCGAGAAAGGAAAGACTCTAGCCGAAAGTCCTCCATCGAGAAAGAATGGTCCATTGTGTCGTAGTGGCGGTGTTCCCTCATGTATGGCCCGTGGATTTTACTCTTTTCCTAGGGGTCAAGAGATAGTTTCTCCAACTCCTACACCTATTGTCCTTCCTTTTTTCTCGCCTCCAGTAAATCTTCATCATTTTATTCCTACAAGAGATTCTTCCATAGGAGACAAGCATCGTCGGGTTGTTGATCCTCCCATTGGTCCAGATGTTCCTTTTCAAGGATATGGTAAAGATGGATGATACATTTAGAACTTTTTTTTAGTGACTTTCACGCCCCTGTTACAAGGATTACAAATCCTTTTTTTAGCATGTGGAATCGGGGCATGGATATCTCTTCAATCATGGGTGATTATTTGTCCTCTGAGATGAATAGAAAGAACCTGTGATAGGTGCTAATGATATATGTGATTAAGTTTTGTCAGAGGCATATGTTGTGTTCAGCCACAGCTAATATGGATAACATTGAATGGATGGTTGGTGAGGTGGGGTCTGTTAAGCAGCAGCTGGCCAAGGCAGAGAGTAATTGTAAAGAGTTACAAATGGTTGTTGAGGGAGCCATTGCTGATAGGAAGAAGTGGGAAGCAGCCAAGGTTGCTTGGGAGTGTGAGAAAAAAAAGGTTGGGAAAATTACTATAGGATAAAGAGGTTGCCCTTGCTGAAGAGAAAGAGAAGCTAAGTGAGTGTCATATGCGCCTGTCTGAAAAGGAAAGGGAGATTGAGGATGTGAAGGCCACCATGCAAAAGAAGATAGATGAGATGAAAGTGACTATAGACAATGTGACCACAGACACTTATGCTGAGGGAATGATGTTTGGCTTTAATATCTATATTGAATAGTTCGGCTCTTGTTTGGGGAAGTAAACACTAGCAAGGATAGGCTAAACCCGTACAAAGTTGTGAGAGATGGAGTGCACTATGATGAGGAGGAAGAAGTGGATGTCGAGCAGGATAATGTTTCTTAGGGGTGAGGTAGCTCATTCTGTATGTGAACAAATAATTTTTTTTTTCTTTTTTAATGGGCGAGCTTAGGCGATCTCCCTTTCATGGGCGAGCTC
Source organism: Cercis canadensis (assembly GCA_003255065.1). Lineage (NCBI taxonomy): Eukaryota > Viridiplantae > Streptophyta > Magnoliopsida > Fabales > Fabaceae > Cercis > Cercis canadensis. The sequence continues at coordinate 529,781 of QAOA01000431.1, forward strand.
TCCTTCATGATGAGCCATCTATCTTGTAATTTTTAATTTTAATAAAGTAGACTTTTTGGTCGATGTGTGGACTGGCAGTAAGTTTTCTTGTTTTTGTTTTGAACAAGCCTCTAATAGGCGATCTTTGCAATGTTGCTATTGAGTTACTTGTGTTTAAAGTGTGGGGCATTTTGCTTTACCACATTCTAGTTTATTGTCCTATGGACATTATCACGTTCGGTTTTACAAGGGCTTATAGCTCTACCGTATACCGGTTTTATGTCCTTTAGATAATCTTGGAATGGTTTTTTAACCTCACTAATTCTTGGTATAAGAAGATATTTCTTAGAATCTGGATTTTTTTATTCATGAAAACTTCATGACCAAAGTGTGTGAAAAGTCATAACATATTTGAAAATCAAACTTATGCATTCACTAACTGAAATACTTTTGTAGATTCACCATGTTCGACGCCCATAGGATTTCTTTCCCATCTAGGGTTTGCAGCTTGTATGCCCTTTTTCCAACACCTTTGCGATCCGGTAGAGTCCTTCCCATATTAGTGTGAGCTTTCCTTCAAATGTCATTTTGTGGCCTATTGTTGCGCGTTGGAGTGCTAGATCGCCTTCTTTGAATTTTCTCTCCTTTACTTGAAAGTTGTAGTATCTAGCGACTCGCTATTTTTATGCTGTCATTCGGATCGAAGCTATTTCTCGTTCTTCTTCTAGCAAGTCTAATTCTGCTAGCATATTTGAGTCGTTATTGTCAGCTTCAAAATGTTGTCTTTTCCAAGTTGGCTTACCAACTTCTACCAAAATCATTGCTTCTTCACTATACGTGAGCTTGTATGGGATTCTCCCGTGGTAGACTGAAGGGTGGTTCGGTAATCCCAAAGAACATGACTTAGTTCATCAATCCATTATTTTTTTTTTTTGTCTTGTCTTGTCTTTTCTTCAACCTTTAGAGTATTACCCGATTAACTGCTTCTACCTGGCCATTGGCCTGTGGGTGTTCTACTGAGGTATAATGAATTGGGATGTGTAGGTTTTCACACATAGCTTGGATGTTCTTGTTTGTAAATTAGGTTCCATTATTAGCCATTATTGAGAATAGTATTCCGAACCTGCAGTAAGATATGTTAAGATTCAAGGAATTCATTTAAAAAACAAGACTTAAAGCTCGGGTTTTAAACCTGCAAACAATAGCCTGCCATAACAATTTTTCGGCTTGCTTTGTGATAATTGTTGCCAACGGTTCTGCTTCAATCCATTTAATGGAAATAGTCTATAGTGACTATCAAATATTTCTTTTGACAATAGCTGTTAGAAATGGTCCGAGCAAGTTTATTCCCCATCTGGCGAAGGGCCATGTGGATTTTGACAGATGCAATTTTGTTGGGGGAGCTATGTGTTCGGGAGAGTATTACTGACATTTGTCACACTACTGTACGAAGTTACTAGAATCTATGCGTATAGTTGGCTAGTAATATCCCGCACAGAGAATTTTTTTTGACAAGTGTCTATGCTCCTATATGACTCCCACATATTCCTTCGTGTACTTCCCGCAACACATGCTTTGCTTCTTCCTTATCCAAGCATTTTAGCATGGGCACAGAGAATCCAATTTTGTATAGTTGTCTCACCTCTAAACAATATTTGGTCGCCATTCGTTTTAAGCATCTTGCCTAACTTTTATTCTTGGGTAATTCCTCAAATTTGAGGTACTTGATTATGGGCATCATCCATGATGCTTTAGCTTTGTCAATGACCATTATCTCTTACTTTATGCTGGCATGTTTCTTTATTTATTGAATTACTGTCTTGTTGTTCCCTATTTTTCCTATACTGGCTAGCTTAGAAAGTATATATGCTTTTTCGTTGTTCTCTTTTAGGGTGTACGTCATTTCAAAGTAGCTAAACTAGGCAATTAAGTTCTTGACTATGTTCAAGTACCTCATCATCATCTTATCCTTAGCATTGTAATCTCATTTGACTTGGCTTGTGACCAGCTAAGAGTCACTTAATACTTTTATCATGTCTGCTTCCATTTTCTTTGTCAACTATAGCCCTTCTATCAGTGCTTTATATTCAGCTTGATTGTTCGAGACTTTAAATTCAAACTTTAAAGCGTATTCTACTTCAAGGCCGTGAGGACTTTCTAGTATGATTCCCAGTCCGCTTCCTTTAACATTGGATGATCCATCAACATGGGCGACCCAATTTGCATGTGTTTCCATTATATCCTATTTAGAGGATCAAGTCATTTCTGCTACAAAATCTACTAGGACTTGAGCTTTCATTGCCCCTCTTGGTTCAAATTGTAATCCTTATTCTGATAGTTCTACCGACCATGCCACCATTCACCCGGCCAAATCTGATTTTTGTAACACTTGTCTAAGCGGGGAATCTGTTTGTACGATGACTTGGTGATTCTAAAAATATGGCCTTAGTCGTTTTGAGGCGATTAAGAGTGCAAATGCTAACTTTTCAATTTTATGATAGAGAATTTCTGCTCCTTGCAGAGTTTTGCTTATGTAGTATACCAGCCTTTGGATTCTTTTATCTTCTCTAACTAAGACTAAACCTTTTGCTTGATTTGTTATAGAGAGGTCAATGTACAGAGGTTCTCCCGTTATAGGTTTAGACAATAATGAGGGTGTAGAAAGGTAATGCTTCAATTGATTAAAGGCATTTCGGTACTCATCTTCCCAAGTAAAATTTTTAATTGGCTTTAAGCGTTTAAAGAAAGGTAAAGATTTATCTGCTAACCTGCTTATGAAACGGGCGAGGGCTGCGATCCTTCCTACAAGTCTTTAAACGTCTTTTATAGACTTGGCTTGTGGCATTTCTATTATGTCCTGACATTTTTTGGGGTTAGCCTCAATCCCTCTGTGGTTGATCATGTATCCGAGGAACTTGTTGGGTTAAGTCTCATGCTGTATTTCCTTAACTCCTGAAAGATTTCTTTCAAATCGGTCCAATGGTCACTTCCTTCTACCGTTTTTGCCAACATGTCATCCACATAGACTTCCACATTTCTACCGATTTACTATTCAAACACCTTGTTCATCGGCCTTTGGTTGGTAGCCTTGGCATTTTTTAGGCCGAAAGGCATCACCTTGTAGTAGTAATTTCGTCATCTGTAATAAAGACAATTTTTTTCTTTGTCATTTGGAGATATTTTGATCTAATTGTAATCGGAGTAAGCATCCATGAAGCTCAACATTTTGTATCCCGATGCCCTATCTATTAGTTTATCAATGTTAAGAAGGGGTAAGAATCTCTAGGACACATATTGTTAAGGTTAGTGAAATTTACACACATTCTCCACTTCCCATTATGCTTCTTTACTAAGACAACATTTGAAAGCCAAGTAGTGTACCTTACCTCCCTAATGAATCCTACCTCGAACAACTTTTTTACTTCCTCTTTTATGGTTGTTGTCTTTTTGGTTCGAAAGTTTGCTTCTTCTGTGTCATCGGACGGGCACTCGGATAAATACTAAGTTTATGTACTACGAAGTTAGGGTCTATCCTTGGCATGTTTGCGATTGACCGAGAAAACAAGTCTAAAAATTTGGTGAGTATCTCAGTCAGTTCTTTTCTTGCTTCCTCTATTAACTAGCCCCCTACCTGTATTTTTTCGTTTGTTCCTAACCTAATCTCTACCTCCACCAAGGTCCCCTTCGATTCTGGTCTTGTTTCTACTAGATCTTCTCTCACATCTAACTTAGTATACATAACATTGTGGGGTGTGCTTGCTCTTGACTTACTTGCCACTTGTTCTTCAATTCTCAAACTCACATTATAATAGTTTCTCGCGGCTTCTTGTTGGGCTCGAACCACACCCACCCGACCTTCTTTGGTAGGGAACTTCATTGTAAGTTATGGTGTAGACATTATTGCTCTTGCTTCATTGAGTGCAGGTCTCTCGAGGAGTGCAGTATATGTTGACTCACAGTCCACTATCAAAAATTAAACATATATGGAGACAGTGTCCGGAGATTGGCCTAAAGTTACCCATAATTTAACATATCCCTTCATATGCATTCTTTTACCGGAGAATCCGACTAGGGTTCCTGGAAAGGATTGAATTTCAGAATCTAGAATTCCAATGCCTTTGAATGTTTTGTAGTACAATATGTTGGCTAAACTTCCTTGATCGACCAGTATCTTGTGGACTTCTTAGTTAAAGATCATTGCCATAATTACCATAAGGTCATCGTGGTTTCGTTGAATGCCCTGATAGTCTTCTTCACCAAAACTAATGATGGGTTCTATTATTAGGTCTATCACATTCATCACCGCCCTTCTGTATCTCTTTCTAGATGAAAATGTGAGTCCTCTTCCAGCAAATCATCCGGCTATTGTAGTTATAACACCTGCTACTAAGTATGGTTCTTCTCTTTGTTCCTTTTGAGGTGAGGGGTGTCATCGACCATGTTGGGCTTGTTGTGGTGATCTTCTCGTTATCGGGGATGAGCTCCTTTCTCTTTCCCTAGTTTGATTTCCTTGGTTCCTTCTCTCATACTATTTCTTAGGGCCCCCAGCCATGAATCTTGCCAGCTTGCCTCTCCTTATTAATTGTTCGATCTCATTTTTTAGATCAACACAGTCATGAGTGAGGTGGCCAAATTCTCTATGATACGCACAGTACTTGCTATTGGTTGAGCTTGGGTGTTGAAATTTTGGTCAAGGCTTAGGGGGGTTGAAGAGGTCCGTCTGGTAGATCGCGCCCAATATTCTTCCCCTACTTTGATTTAGGGGAGTATAGTTTCAGTATTTTCCTAGTGGCAGACCTCGTTGTTCCCCTCTTTTTCTCTTTTCCTTTTTCCTTCCATATTGTCCTCCTTGGTCTTTTTGGGAATCTTGCTCTATGGTTTCATTTTTCTTTTTAGCAGCATTTATCTTTTCCATTCTGATGTATTTTTCTGCTCTGGTTAGTAAGTCATCCTGATTAAGGGGTGATTTCTTAGTTAGAAAGGCAGTGAATTCTCTGGTCTGTAGTTTGGACATTATAGCATGGATAGCAACATCTCCACTTAAGTTTCTTATCTGGATCAACTCTTTGGTAAATCTAATCAAGTAGTCTTTGAGCAGTTCATTGGCTTCTTGCTTAAGATTTATTAAGGATGTAGAGGTTTTGAGATGGGAGTGGCTGGTTGAGAAGTAGGCTAAGAATTGAGAGGAGAGATCACGAAAATTGTTTATGAATCCGAGCTTGAGGGAGGAGAACCATAAAAGTGCTGCCTTTTTTATTGTTCCAGGAAATGCTCTACACATAATCAGGTTTGGGGCATCCGTGAGCAACATAGCCGATTGGAACAGAGTCAAGTGCTCTTAGTGAACCGTGGTACCATCATACTCCTTAAGTTGCGTTGGGGGACAAAAAGATTTTGGTATCAAAGTACTCATTATGTGTGTGGTGAATGGGTGTGATCCATCCCCTAAGTTGTAAGCAACAATAGGTTGATAATCGTGATTTGGTGGGTACCCTTGGGCGTAGCTTGCTCCGATTTGGGGTGGGCGAGGTACGTCATTAAAGATATCATATTATGTGTAGCTGGCTTGAGGTGTATAGAGAAAGGGATCTGGGTAAATTGGTGGGCGAGGATACCAATATGTGTAAGGTTGGGGCAGCCTTTTGTAAAAGTGGTTTGTTGGGTGATGAAAAAGATATAAGGTTGAGGTTGTTTTAGTCTCAGTAGTTTAGGTAGGCACCCTTCGTCGGTGTTGCTGCTTATGTTGCAAGACTACTTCTAGGAGGAAAATACATTCTCGTAGTTGTTGAGGATCAGCATCCTCTTGCTGGTTGTTATTGCTCTCTTGTAGGGTAGGACTACGTTGTAGCCGCCCACCTGGTGGAAGAGACACATAGGCGTTGTTTTTGGTGTTTATCATGATGGAAAAAAAATGAGATCTAAATTGTTCCCACAGACAACACCGATTGTTGATGCCAGAAATGTCCAAGCTAGATGCACCTGCAGGAAGCCAAGCTTGGCAGTGAGCAGAGGATGACTCTCTGATGCTTAAGTTAGAATAGGTAGGTGATAAGATAGTTGATCTAGTCTAGGTATAATTCTAACAAGTTACATTTTAGACTACATTCTCCATGTATTTATAGTAGTTGTGGAGCTGAGTTGGTGGCTCCTTATCCTAATGAAGATACAGATTGTTGTCTACTGAATAGTGGGCTTGGAGTTCGACCGGCCTTAGGCTGGTCCTCATCAACATGGAAGAAAAATCAGGCCTTAGCCTTCCAAGGGCTCATCCCATTATTTGTGTCCCTATGCCTAGGCTTAATCCACTTAATTTTCATGTCCCTGTTCTTCACATTAAATTAAGTCTTGGTTTGGTATTGCTATCTGTAAGATTATATGTGCTTTTCTTATTATATTTCATAAGTTATTTCTAAAAGCCTTCAAAGACTAGTGTTTGGTTACGATATTTAAAAATCTTTTATAAGAGTGTGTTTAGAAATTAGAACATGTATCTCTTTTGTAAAGAAATAAGTTTTAAATTCTCAAAAATAGAAGAATTCACAAATCACCAAAAATTGCATATAAACTAATTTACAAATTAACTGTATTTTTAAGTTAATATGTTTCCAAACAAATTTCATAGCAAAATTTATTTTCAAATGAACTCATTTCTTGTTATTATCTTGGTATTCTAAGTAGGTTATAAAAGTTTAAGTAAGTTTAGATTGTGCTTTTAAAAGCATCTCGAATAAACATAAGTCAGTTGTTAAAAAAACTGCTTTCTTTTAATAAGAGAGTAATGCTATGTTGCACAGGCACTGATACAAGTTTCATCATACAAATCATCAATGAAAATTTTAAAATTCAGCTCCTAACATTATTAATTTCATCATTTCCATAATCACCATCAACAGAGAATGAGTTGGTGAGCAACAGAGAGGAAGAATGAAGAAGAAAGAAGAAGAAATTGGAGAAATTTTGGTTAATTGCTTTCAATTTGGGCTCCCTTCAGCAAATGGGATAAGAAATCCCATATCGCTAGAAACGGTGTCGTTTGGGGAGAACCTATACCCCTAAAAATGAACACAATAACAGGATGGACTTCTGAGTGCTGGTGTTCTTGGTGTAAAGGTAACTACTAACTATTTGAAAACTAATGCATTACTGATGTAACTCTGCTTACAGGTCACTTGGCTAGAGACTATTAGTACTATTTCTTAGAAGTAGTGGTGATAGTCTATGGATTTTGGACATTGTTATTCTCTTATTGGTATATTTTGTTGAAGTAATTCTTACATAATCTTTCCAGAAATCCCTAAATTATTTCCTTATCTACCTCCTTATTGGCCATTTACCTCCCACTCAACTGAAAAAAAATAAAAATTCGTTGAGATAGATTCACTTGTTACGTTGGAAGCTATAGCTTGCTCTTCTTTATGGCATTTAACTATATCACTTCAAAATATGTCAAGTGAACATGAGTTGCCTACGGATTTGTAAACAATGTTGTAAAATATTTGAATTTAGGGACGGATATACAATAACACCCATTGGCAAAAGCAAAATAAAAAATGAGACTTTAAAGATTAAAAAATAATTTCACAAATGCTTCAAACTGTAGCTAAAAGTGTTCAATAACAATGAATATTTAACTGTTGCTATAAAAAGGTCTACCATTTAACAACGGATTGATAATAAAATCGGTCAGAAAACTTCAAAGGAAAACGAAACACTTTAATAAATTCAATGTAATTTGACAGACCAAATCTACACAATACACACCTACCACACTAGATCCACCTTCTTCAAAATGATAATAATATTAAACATATAGTGGGCCACCTTTTTAATTAAAAGGAAACAGATGCACATAAAACTTCCTATATTCCTTTACATCACCCCATTATCCATACCCTTTCAAATTGGGGTAGTGCTCAAAGGCTTCTTACATTTTTTGCAAATCCATGTCTCCAATGAACGTTTTTCAAGAATCACTAAGTTAGTAGGCCTTAGCTAAAACTCTTCAAACAATTCTGAATTATTATACAATCTGATTTTGGTTAGGTTTCATAATTTAAATATGGTTGAATTCCAAGACTATATCCAATTTTTCCTCCTCTGGGTACTCTTTACCATTCCATTTCAAGCCATACTCACCAGAAATAAGGGCAAAGCTCATCGTCCACCAGGTCCACTTACCTATCATCAGAAACCTCCACCTTCTTTCTCCAATGCTCCACCAAGAGTTCATGAAAAATCATGAATTCTCTTTCTCCAAACCGACCAACTCACACAGTAGCCATTAAGCACTTAGCATATGGAGGCAATGGGGTTCTTGACATGGAAGAAAAACCAGGCCTTACCCTTAAGGGCTCATTCAATTATTTGTGTCCCTGTGCCTAGGCTTAATCTACTTCCCTAATTTATTTCTCTATTTTTTTTTTTCTTATTGGACAAGCACTTTACAGTTTCCTTTAATTTGTAACTCTAAGCAATAGTCTCACTATCTTACATGCCAAGATATGCCGTCTTATTTGGGAATAAAAATGGTTAAGTTTCTGGAATGAGAAGATTCTGTCACCAAAAGAGATAAGCTTCTACAACGCCTATATGCAATGACGTCGTTGACGGATGCCGAACCGTACAAAATTAAACTACTAATTGTAACTAAATTGTAGTATAGGATGCAACCAGTGTCGTCTCCCAAGGATTCACCAGAACAACTAATCTTTTAAGAACTTAAGCAAGAACAGAATAAGGGGGGGGGGGGGGTTGTGTTGAATGCAATATACTAAGAATTAAGAAAGCAGTAAACTGAATTTATCAAATAAGAGAAAACACAATCAACTCAAGCAGGCAACCAAACTCTAATCCATCCTTGTTCACTTAAGATAACCTAGATCTGATTTAATTCTTGGTTAAGTGTTACCTGGAACCCCTAACAACAACACTTAGAATTCCTACTGATTTACCAATCAGGATTCAATTAATCATGGAATTAAGACCCTATGCAACCGCTCTATATCACTAAGTCCAGATTAATTTAATAACCAAATTAGCCAAGTTAACCATATATTAAAGACCCTTAAAGTATGATTATCAATCTGATTACTATTATGAATCTAATCAACCGATTAAAATTCATACAAAATATGCAATCAAAGTACCATTCAATTACATGAAGAGGGGAAGAAATAGTAATTCAAATTAAATTAAATCAAACCTGGTTGAAGCACAAGAACTCTGGATTGTCAAGTTTGGCTCCTCTTGAATTGATTACAAACGAACTTAGCCTTCCATGGAAGACTTGAACACAAAGCAAAGGTGTAAAAACAAACTAAGCAAAGGAGGCAGCAGCAGCTCAAGGGATTTCGTATCTCTCTGGTTGTGTATGATTTGCCTCAACAACTTGAGAATATATACTAGCTGGCTGCCTCCTCTAGGTTTCCTAATTACAAAATAAACCTAGTTTCCTAAATTATTAATGGTAAAAACATGATCAAGCCCTAGTGTCATGTGTGCTGGCCTAATAAGTAGATGTTGGCCTAAATAAACATGCTCTGGTCCAATAGGCAGCCCTAAAGAAAGGAATCAGTCAATGCTGGGCGGAGCAGAAAATCTGGACTGCTTGCACGCGAATTTTAGTTGTCCAGACATGAGAATCAGCTTCTGGGTTCTTCATATGAAATGTGAAATTTTCTGTCAGCTTTGCAACGAAACTGGAATCACATCAATCGGACATCTGTAGCCAAAGATAAGGTGGAAAAAGTAAGCAGTGCCATAATTTAACAGTTAAGCAATTAAAATCTACAAGCACCAAAACGTCCAAATCTACAAAACATGTCTAAAGGCCATAAAAATTACTAGAAACACACATTAAAAGACTAAGTATAAGGGAAACAAATAGTGTAAAATAATGTGTTATCAATCGTTTACATCCCTTCAAACCCAACTAAAATCCTGGTATACATCTTCAGTGGGTCATGCCTAGCTGTAATGAAACCACCTCTACTGTCCCTTATCATATCTTCAATCCCAACCCCACCATTTGGATTGAAAGCAGCATCCACGTTGAGTTTATAGAAAGGTGCATTTGGCTTTGTCTATTTAGGTGAGCCAGAAGGAGTGTGAATAGGATTAGTAACTGTAAGAGCCACAAGTTCATCACATAAATAGAGAGCTGACTGTTACGCAAAATGTTAACGCAAGTGCACGTGTCGTAATCAAGTAATAAAGAAGTGAGATAAGTTATCGTCCCACGGAGACTGTGGCTACTAAGTACCAAAATTGTATGTATTCTAATTTTATCTAGACAATTGATAGGTGAATTATGATGATATTTGAATGTAAAATTGTAAACAAAGAGTAATAATTGTAACAGGAATAAGAATATGGCGAGAAAATATATAGGATGCCGATTTCACCGTAGCTAGTCTGGATCTTTATTCCTAATTCATTAATCAACAACAATCTCCCTAATTGATAGCCAAGAACCCTAAGTCATTTATTAGCCTTTCCCAAGGTCAAACAAATATATTCCCAAACTATGAATTCACTATATTCCTATGTGAATTGCGAATAATCTCAGAATTCAATTTGTTCTATGGTTCTTTTTAACGGCTACATAAACCATAACGGTATATTCCTATCCCTTATGTAATTTATGTTTTTAATCCCTATGGTCCTCAATCATAACTAACTTTCCAGTATTATTGTAATCACCTGCTCATCTAAATTGATGGTCAGTCAAACAGAAGCATTAAATATGGAGATTAAAAAGTCAATTGAAGAAGATGGTCTTTTGATTAATTCATTAGAAATCACAATCCATCCTAAAAGAGAGATGAAGAATTGCAGAAAATAACATTACACACATATTAGACATCAATAACAAGAGAGAGATGAAGAATTGAACTATGAGATGGGACGATTCGATGCCAAAAGTCTCGATCTTCGGGCTTGAATCCTCTTCTCTTCTTGCCTCTTCTCTAAAAAGTGTGGAACCCTAATTTAGACTTTAAGAGTCCTATTTCTAGGTCCTAGGAAGTTTTGGAAGAAAAGGAATTAAAATAAAATAGGATTCCTAGTGAAATTAGGAAGCCAAGGGGTCAAATCACGAGTTGACCATCGGGGGGCTGCAGCCTTCGGTTTGGGCACTGTGGCACCCTGAAATCTCCTGATGGGCGCTGCGGCGCCTGGTCTAGGGTGTTGCGGCGCCCTTCTTTCTGGATGTCTGTCTCTATTTGCTGAAGCTAGGGCGCTGTGGCGCATTCCTTTTCAAGTGCTAGGGCGCTGCGGCGCCCTTCTCTCTGTCCTTAGTCTGCTGGGTCCTGAACATATGGCGCTGTGGCGCCTGGTATAGGGCGCTGCGGCGCCCTCCTTCCTGAGATCTGGCTAGTTACGCATTGGGGCGCTGTGGCGCCCTGAGTGGGGGCTGCGGCGCCCAAACCCTCCCTTCAATTTCAACTTGCATGATTTTCCTTCTTTCTTGCACCGAGTTTCTCCAAAATGGCTTCCAAGGTTCCTAAAACATAAACCTACAAAAATGAGACTTAAATTGTGAAAACCTATCCTAAGATACTCAAGAATAGACAAGAATCAAGCAAGAACATTATGAGATAAATGGTATAAAATCCACTTATCAAATACCCCCAAACTTGATATTTTGCTTGTCCTTGAGCAAAAACCAGGGACTCTATTCAACTTTTCGAACTCAAGAAAGATGTCTTTTCTCTACTCCTCCATTAGGTCTCAAAGATACAGAAAAATCAGAATTCCAAAAAACATGCTCAAATCAGAACAGTGATGTACTCTATTATTGCAATCCTTCACAACTAACAAATTCCTTGAGTGTATGTATGTATCCAAGCACATTGACCAAATGAAATATTAATCCTGTTATACATGCCTTTACTCATAGATGTTTGACCTTTTAATTTGGATAATACGGAACTCCATAGGCTAGTTATCATGTCACTCTCCATAAATGTAGGCTTATTTTTAACATTAAAGATCAAAAGGTATTTTTCAAGCTTGTAGTGTAAGGCTATGGTTGAGGTGTGGTATAAGGTTATCAACATGGCTTAAATCACCCATGACACATCACCTCAGCTAGGATTCTAGAGCACTTCTTTCACTTAGGTTTTCACCCAATCTTCTCACTACTTTTCTTTCTCACTTGTCACTACCTTGATTATTTTCTCTTCGCTTTCTTTTTCCTCTTGCTCTGTCTTACGTGGTTGGTCTCATCCCCAACTTGTATTCTTTCTTTTATTTCTTCACGGGAGTGCACCAACCTTTTTCATTCACATTGTGAGTCAAGAGGGCATAATCTTTTTTTTTGTGCATATTTTTCAAAGTTCAATACTCCACCCATCCTCCTTATATGTCACTGTGCTTTCAATATTTATCCTAGCATCTGTGTGAATCATAAGTGTAAGGTTAGGGAAAATACTGAAGGGTTCGGATTTCTGTATGGGTTGACAAAGAAAGGGGCTAAATGTCAGGCTCAACTGGGGTGACTAAGAGAATTAACAAAATGGTTTGTCTTGAAAGGCTAAATCGATCCAAACATTGCCTAGATCATTTCCTTAATGTCTCAAAGCCTAGGATTTCACCTCAAATGGCATTCAAACTAGTTATAGAGTTCACATGAGGTCATGAAGTGTTAGACATGCATAAATTTACTTTGAAGTTCACTAGGGTCATGCATAGGATCAAGTGCTTAACTTGTGTCAAGGAGAAAGTTAATCATAGAAGAAAATTCACAAGCGAGTAATCATGTAACTTAAGTTTATGCATATTTTCAAAAATTCTAATCACTACATAAAAGATTTTGTCACCGACCCTGGAGTTTCAAACTTACACAGATATTATCTCATTACTCATTACTACAAGTTATGGGAATAGAAAGCAATTAGGTACTCAGTAAATAAAACAGTGTTTTTCCACCCCCAAACTTAGTACATGCATTGTCCTCAATGAATCCTAAAAAGAAAGAAAAATACTTCCCTAGAAGGCTTTGGACATGCTGTCGGTGTCGCCAGGGTCCTCATCGGTGGCACCGTAGTCCTCGTCGAGGCCAGGAGAATAAGGTGGAAGCACTGGTGGCGGTGGGAACGGTGGAATGGCGGAGCCCTGACCGGCGAAGCACTGGCTATGAAACTCGGCCAGATAAGCATTAAAGCTCATCTGGTGCTCAAAAAAGAGGTCGGCGCGCTCCATGAATCTCTTTGTTTGATGCATGAAACTGGATGATCGATCCGTATACTGGAGTAGGCGATACATCTGACGCTCCAGGTGGGCCAAGCTAGACTAGGAGGAACTTGACGGCAGGGTCTCAGGTGGCGGTGTGGTGGCAGATGGTGGTGTCCGCGGAGGTGCTCGCTGGCATGTCGGTGATGGTGCACTGGATGGGGGACTCTGAAGACAGTGAGAAGTGGCATCCAGTGGTTGCTCCTCAGCCCTCCACTCGACTCCTGCTCGCTGGCATAACATCTGGATTACTGATGGATGGCCAAAGGCGACGCCTTTGGTGCTATCGATGAACCGAACAATAGACTGCTGGATGAGGGATCCGATGTCAATGGATTTCTTGGTGACAATGCAGTAGAGGAAAACAGCCCGGGCCGTGGTGACATCACTGAGGTGACCAGTAGGGATGAGGCGGGCACACAAGAAGTGTTACCACACCTTGCTGATGGTCTCCAGGGCTGATGCGCGGAAAGAAATGGGAGTGTCATCTCGCATCTTCCGCTGGGTGTCGGGTTGGCAGAGTGAGCGGATAATGGTGTCCCAGTCAGGTCCGTCATGGATATAGCGGACATACTCGTTGTCCTCAATATCTGGGAGATCGAAAAGGGCATTTATGGATCGACTATCAAATGGCACCCACTTGCCCCACACGAACACCTTGAATTCCTTGCGGAATTTGGCGTTAGCGTAGAATGGTCAACGACGGTGACAGGATGGTCAACAAAGTGCAACCAGCTGTTATTGTCGGTGAGCTCCCGAACCCTGTGGTTGAGCGCTCTGGTGAAAATCAACCCTCGCTCGGGCATTAAGGCCTTATGGATCACTGAATCCAAGAATCGAGCCTCGGCCTCCTTGTGCACAAATTTCTTCCGGTCATACGTGCCGGACCCAGAAGGGGAGGAGACGGCCTTTCTTTTTGCTAGAGGTGCCATGGATGCAGGAAAAAGAGTTGTACCTGTGAAAATGAAACAAGTGCAAATGTGCGAGGGGTAGCTATAAATAACAAGGAAAAATAGCAAACCACGAGGCAGTCAGGTATGTATAGGTAGCAAAAATGTCCCACGTAAAGAAAAATAGACATGGGGGATAAAATGATAGCACGGTGATTGTGGTAAAAGGGGCATGGGATGTGAGTCATGACGACACAGCAGTCAATTAGTGCACAAAAGAGAGGTGGGAAACCTCCATAGAGAAATACCCCCTGGGCAATGTTAATGGTCTCTAGCATGGCCAATAGGTGGGGCACACAGAAAAATTGTCATGGCATTATCAAATTAAAGAGAACAAAACAGACAAATGAGTGAAGAAGTTCAGTGTTGCAAGTGTGTGGAGAGTGGTGATGAGCATTCGGAAAGGAATTGATGTACTAGTGTGTGATAAGCATGAGATCACAAAATGAGCATAACAGAATGGGGCCAAGTGCTAGCGATAGCTATGGTGAGCAAAGAACTAGGCGTAGCACATTATGGAGCAAAACAATAGCTAGCATACCAATACAATTACAAAACACCAGTTAAAGAACCAATATCAGGTAAGCATGAGAAGCCAATGTGTAAGAGATGTGCTAGTAAACAGGCACAAGTGATGAAACAGGAACCAGACATGAGGCATTAAAGGGGGAACCATGATGTGCTAAGCAATGTTCTAAAACAGTTCTCGACAAGTTCTTATGAGGGCATATTAATGTGCATTTGGGAATTAGAGGGCATATCGAACTAGGAAGAATTATAAGCTCGCGCATGCATAGAAGTGGTATCCCTTGAGGAATTTTGTCAAATAGTAGTTGGGCATGAAAATCCAGAAATAGAATGACCTCACATGGAACCATGGTGAACCTCTAAAATTGGCCAACAATACTCCAATATGTAGACAAGCAAAGAGATGTGAGGAACTTTACCTGAAGGATGGAGAGAATCGAAATAAAACTGGCCCTATACCGTATGCACGGTGGTGTGCTTGCGGAGGTGAGGTGGTAGGTGCGAATGTGGGCACAATCTGGTGAGGGTGTGGGTTTGTGAGGTGCGAAACTGAACTTAAAGTGAATGGGTGAAGTGGAGTATGTGAGGGTGAGGTGCGATGTGAGATATGGAAATGGGAAGAAAGTGAATGTTGGGGGAAAAATGGTGAGGGAGGAAAGGCAGGTGCGTGAGGGGAGGAAGAAGGAAAAGGAATGTGGGTTTAAAACCCAGGAATGGAACGCACCGTTTTGGGTTAATTTTTTTTTTTTTTTTTAAGTAACGTACCTGGGCGCTGCAGCGCCCTGGGTTCTGGTCCTTGCGTCTGAGGGTGGGGCGCTGCGGCGTCCTTAAGTGGGTGCTGCCGGGCCTAAGCTTTTGGTTTCCATGGATTGACAGTCGAGGATCGGGCGCTGTGGCGCCCAAGCTTCTGTCCTGTTTTTTGAATCGAGCCATTTCAGCCGTAATTTCCCAGCTTTTTAACCCCCAAACTTGTTTCCTCACCTGCTTAAACAAAAAGTAGAAGAAAGAGAAGAAAAATAGGTACTAAAAACACAAAACAGTAAGAAGTAACTAAAAAGCTCTAACTAAGTAATCATAAAATATAGGGTTCAGAAGGATGGGTTGCCTCCCAACAAGCTCTTGGTTTATAGTCCTCAGCCCGACTTGCTCTGAAAATCATCAACCGGGGATGGTGAGAGTGGTGGATGATTTTGGAAACTCATCCTCGCCATCCACGTAGTGCTTCAAGCGTTGGCCATTGACCTTGAACTTGCGATCTCCACTTTTGACTTCAATAGCTCCATGGGGAAAAACAGTGTCAACAATAAAGGGACCCGGCCATCGGGACTTCAATTTTCCCAGAAATAACTTAAGACGGGAGTTGAACAAGAGGAACTTTTGACCCAGAATGAATACACGCTCTGGATGCGTTTGTCATGTCATGTCTTGGTTCTTTCTTTATAGAGCTTAGCATTTTCATATGCATCCTGGCGAAATTCATCAAGCTCATTCAATTGAAGTAACCTCTTGTCACCCGCAACTTTTAGATCAAAGTTTAATTTCTTGGTGGCCCAGTATGCTTGATGTTCCACTTCAACTGGTAGATGACAAGCCTTCCCAAAAACCAATCGGTATAGTGAGGTGCCGATAGGCGTCTTGAATGTTGTCTTGTATGCCCACAGTGCATTGTCTAGCTTCCTTGCCTAATCTTTCCTATTGGCATTTACCATTTTCTCCAGAATCCATATAAACTCCCAGTTAGAAATCTCCACTTGTCCACTAGTCTGTGGGTGATAGGCAGTGACAATCTGATGTTTAACTCCGTATTTGGTCAATAGGGCACCAAGATATTGATTTTTGAAATGAGTGCCTTCATCACTAATTAGTGCTCTGGGAGTTCCAAACCTAGTGAAAATGTTCTTCTTCAGGAAGTTCACCACCTCTTTTGAGTCATTGGTCGGTGTAGCGATGGCCTCCACCCATTTAGACACATAATCCACGGTTACCAATATGTACTGATTGTTGTAGGATGAAGGGAAATGACCCATGAAGTCAATTCCCCCATACATCAAACAACTCCACCTCGGGAATATTATTCAGTGGCATTTCATGACGGCGTGAGATGGTACCCGTTCTTTGGCAGCGATCATAAACCGAGACGTAAGCATGTGCATCCTTGAAGATGGTAGGCCAGTAAAAACCCGATTGAAGAATCTTGGCTGCAGTTCTAGTGGCACCATGGTGTCCACCGTAGGGTGATGCATGGCAATGATGGATAATGCTTTCCATTTCTTCTTTAGGAACACATCATCGAATGATAGAATCAGAACAGTGTTTGAAGAGGAGTGGCTCATCCCAGTAGTAATGCTTGGCCACGAAAAGGAATTTCTTCCTTTGATGGTAGCTTTGATCCGGTGGAAGAAGGTTGATAGCTAAGAAGTTAGCAATGTCACTAAACCATGGTTGAACTGTGGTAGAAAAAGCAAAGAGTTGCTCATCCGAAAAAGAGTCATCAATGGGAACTTCAGTATCCCCTAACTCATCTGGAGTCTCAAGTCTGGAAAGATGATTGCAACTAGGTTCTTAGTGCCTTTCTTGTCTCTAATTTCCAAGTCAAATTCTTGTAAGAGAAGAACCCATCGAATCAACCTCGGTTTGGCATCCTTCTTCTCTAACAAGTATTTGATGGCAGAGTGATCAGTGAAGACTATAACCTTCGAGCCAATGAGATATGCTCTGAATTTGTCGAAGGCGAAGACAACCGCTAGGAGCTCCTTCTCAGTAGTGGCATAATTCATTTGAGCAGGGTCGAGTGTACGGCTGGCATAGTAAATGGCATGTAGCAACTTGTCCCGTCATTGACCCAAAACTGCCCTAACTGCATAGTCGCTGGCGTCACACATGAGCTTAAAAGGCAGTGACCAATCCAGTGCAATGATGATGGGCACCGAAGTCAAAGCCTTTTTTAGGTTTTTGAAGGCTTGAAGACACTCCTTAGTAAACTCAAATGAGGCATCCTTCAAGAGAAGGTTGCATAAGGGCTTAGTGATCTTGGAGAAGTCTTTGATGAATCGTCTATAGAAACTGGCATGTCCCAAGAAACTTCTCACACCTTTAACTGAAGTAGGTGGAGGTAATTTCTCTATGGTAGCAATTTTCGCCCTGCCACCTCAAGTCCCTGAGCCGAAACCTTGTGTCCAAGCACAATTCCTTCTTGGACCATGAAGTGACACTTCTCCCAGTTGAGAACTAGATTTGTCTCCTCACATTTTTTCAGAACAGCAGACAAGTGACTGAGACACGTGTCAAAGGTAGATCCAAATACGGAGAATTCGTCCATGAAAACCTTAATATAACGTTCCACCATATCAGAGAAAATAGACATCATGCACCTTTGGAAAGTAGCTGGTGCATTGCACAATCCAAAGGGCATGCGCCTGAATGCGAAAGTCCCATAGGGACAAGTGAAGGTCATCTTCTCTTGGTCTTCAGAGGCAATAGAGATCTGATTATACCTAGAGTAGCCGTCAAGGAAACAATAATAGGCATGACCCACAAGTCGATCAAGCATTTGATCAATGAACGGAAGGGGAAAATGGTCCTTCCTTGTAGCTTTGTTCAACTTCCTGTAGTCAATGCATACTCGCCATCCAGTGACTGTCTGTGTAGGAATGAGCTCATTATTCTCATTCTTGACAACCGTCATGCCGCCCTTCTTAGGCACTACCTGCACTGGACTCACCCATGCACTGTCAGAGATCGGGTAGATGATACCGGAATCCAGAAGCTTCAGTACTTCTGCTCGCACCACCTCTTTCATATTCGGATTCAGCCGACGTTGATGCTCAATTGAGGGTTTAAAGTCATCTTCCATCAAAATCTTGTGCATACACAAGGAGGGGCTGATCCCCTTTATGTCTGAGATGGTCCATCCAATGGTTGCCTGATGCTCCCTTAAGACCCTTAATAACTTATCCACCTCTTCCTCCTTTAGGGAAGATGAAATAATGATCGGAAGAGTGGAAGAGTCACCAAGGTAAGCATATTTAAGATGTTCAGGTAAAAGCTTGAGTTCTAGCACAAGAGGTTTCTCTATAGATGGAGGAGGTCGTGAGCCACCTTTGCCAAGTTCCTCATAGGATTTTCTAATAAACTGAGGAGAAACAACATTCAGGAAGTTCACACAACTATTGATTTCTGGATTTTCTTCAAGAGAGATGCCTAAAAGACAAGCTTCGAATGGTTCTAGAGGGTGACTAGCTCGAAAGACCTCTGTAGTGCAATGGTCAATCATGTCAAGCCGCATATAACTATCTGCTTCATCATACTACTTTAGAGCCTTGAAGACATTGAAGGAAACTTCTTCATCATTGACTCTAAGTATGAGTTGCCCCTTCTGCACATCAATGAGGTCATTCCCTATGGCAAAGAAAGGTCGGCCCAGGATAATGCGTATCTCCTGATCTTCCTCCATATCAAGCACCACAAAATCCGCTGGGAAGATAAACTTGTCCACTTTTATGAGCACATCTTCTAGAATTCCTCTAGGGTACTTGAAAGATTGATCTACTAACTGGAGAGTGATGGAGGTCGGCTTTGCTTCTCCCAGTCCAAGTTTCCTGTAAACAGATAAAGGCATTAAATTAATAGATGCACCTAAATCACATAATGCCTTTTCAAAGAAAATATTACTAATAGTGCAAGGAATAGTGAAACTCCCTGGATCTTTGAGCTTTGGAGGTAACTTGTTCTGGAGAATGGCTGATGAACACACTTTTTATACAATAGTCATCCCTCATATTTAGTCTTTTAAACCTATTTTGGGCTGAATTGAGTAGACTTGGACCTCATTTCATGACTTTGGATCCAATTGTGCCTAATTGCATTTTTCAGCAATACTGAGCATTTTATGTTGTCTCTATGTTTCATGCATATCTTTAGTTCTATATGTCTAAAAATTTCTAGTGATAGCTTGTAGGAAAGTTGAGAGAATTATCTACAACTTTCATTCAGGGCTCCAAAGCCAATTCGGAAGTCCAGAAGGTCATATGCAGCCTGGAAGCCAAAGAAGACATGCTGTCGTAGGATCCTGACCCGCATGCAGTGTTTGGACCATAACTTGAGATTTAGGTGTCATATGGACTTAAAAATAGTCCCATTCGAATGCTAACAGACAGAGCTTCAATTGTTATGAAAACTAGTTCACCAGATTTTATATTATAGATGGTCTTATTTTCTGTCGAAGTTGACTGATGGTTCCAGAAACCTGTTAGCACTTAAATGCGACTAACTTCCTCATGACAAGTCCAAATGAGCCCAAACCAAAGCCCAATGAAAGCTAAGGCCCATGGTAATAAGTGTGCCCTAAGAAAAATTTGGGTGTGCATGTATTTTTGGAGGTCTATATGTTCAGAAAGGGGCAGCCGAAATTCATATTAGACACTTAGGATATTTTAGACAGTTTTTCAATTTTCCTTAGTCTTTAAGTTTTCTATCTAGATATTTTGTATGAACTTGGCTTCTCTTGTTCATGGAAGGCTAAATCATCAAATCAATCCAGGTTTTGGCTATTCTGATTATTTATTCTGAGATTATACTTTAATTGCTATTCATTCAATGATTAATCTACTTCTTGCTTCCTCTGAACTATTCTGTTTGAATTGTTAAATTCGAATTTGGATCTTCATGTGTGATTGCTTAATTGCATGTGATAAAAGGGGAACTTAAAAGGTTAATTAATGTTTCTAAGCTTTTGGATGGATTGTTTACCCTTAGCTGGATTCTGGACTTAGGTTAAACTAGATTTGAGTGAGTGCTTAATTTATTTAATCTTAGTTTATCTGAATTCTGGTTGCTTAACCAGTGGATATCCATAGAGCCCTGAGAGGCTTCTTGATGTGTTTTAAAGGCCAAGAACTAGGTTAATAATTGAATGGATTCTTGGAAATCAAAGATGGATTAAAATCAGAATCAGTTAGACTTGGATTAGTTGTTTTCTAAAGTTTACCACTTATAATTAATTTCTGTTAATCACTAAAACAAACAAAACCCCCTGTTTATATGTTTCTTAATATGATTCACTACTTAGAATAATCCTTTAGTTCGACTTAGGGTTGCCTTATGCTACAAGTAGCTTAGGTAAACCGACCTTAAACTTTTACTAATTTGAGGAGCCTCGGCATCTCATCAAATTTTGGCACCATTGCCAAGGACTATTCTTGTTTTGAGTTAATATTATTAGTAGTAAAACTGATTTTTAACTTCCCCCTGATTCACCCTGCTTGTTTGTGTTTGTGTTCTTTTTACGGTTTAGGCCATTTTTCCATTACTTTTTGGCCAATTTTCTATTCTGTGTGAGGCCAGTGGCCATTGTTTTTCTTGCTTTGAAGTTTCCTTAGATGTTTTATCTTGTCATTGAGTGAATTCTGGCCATTTGGATCATTTCCCCCTTGTTTTCCCTTTGGTTTGGCTTGATTTAGTGATTTTCGGGTGTACTGTTCCGGCCAAAATTTTGTGCTCCAATTGACTTGAAACTTGGTCAGTTGAAGTAAAACGGGCCAAAAATCAATAGTCACAGCTAATAGCTATGTGGTCTACATTTTTAAGCCAAATTCCACTTTTTTGACCACTTTTCTATTTTTTAAATATTTTTTATTTGATTTTTGAGTTCCATTTTCATCCAGCTTTCATCCTGTGGTGGTAGAAATTTTTAAAAAAATGTTTAGATACATTTTCTAGTCTTATTTTAGTGTGTTGTTGCCTTTGTTTTATGCTTTTGGTGTGTTTCTGTTTTAGTCAAATTTTGTCATTTTTGTGTGTTTCTGTGCATTGTGGTGTGTTTAGGCATTTAGCCACTGTTTTGCATGGTGTATGACTAGGTCTTCTCCTTTTGAATTGCTTGAGGTAGACCCTGAAATAGAGAGAACCTTGCATACACTTAATAGAGCACATAGAGTAGCTGATAATTTAGATCCAACCATGATTAAAAATAGACCTCCTGTTGTTATTCCTATTGTTGATCCTATTGATCAGACTAATAGAGCTGATAATGCTAATAGAGCTGGAAATAATAATAATAACTTGCAAGCTAGAGATAGAACTCTTAAGGAATTGGCTACCCCTGATGTTGCTTATCAACCTTTAAGGATCCAATATCCTGAAATTGATACTGTTTTCGAATTGAAATCTTGATTGACAGACTTGCTGCCAAAGTTTCATGGTCTTACAGGTGAAGATCCTCATAAACATCTAAAGGAATTCCATGTGGTTTGTTCCACAATGAGACTACAAGGAATCTCTGAAGAGTAGATCAAGTTGAGGGCATTCCCTTTCTCTCTTGCTGATGCAGCTAAAGATTGGCTCTTTTACTTGTCACAAGGTTCAGTCAGAAATTGGAGTGACATGAAGAAGCTGTTCCTGGCAAAGTTCTTCCTTGCATCCAGAACTGCTGCAATTTGCAAAGACATTTGTGGCATAAGGCAATTGCCAGGGGAGACACTGCACGAATATTGGGAGAAATTCACCAAGCTGTGCTCAAGCTGTCTTCACCATCAAATAAGTGATCAGCTTTTGATACAATACTTCTATGAGGGCTTGTCACCTTCTGATAGGAGTAACATTGATTCTGCTAGTGGAGGAGCATTAATGGATAAAACATCAGCTGCTGCTAGAGATTTGATTTCTAATATGGCTGAAAATTCCCAGCAGTTTGGTGTTAGGATGCTTCCTTCCACTGGGGGAGTCAATGAAGTTGTTGTATCACTTGCTGACCAATAAAGAATGGAGCACAGACTTGATGAATTGACCTCCTTGGTGAGGCAGTTGGCAGTGGGGCGACAAGTATCCACACCTCAACCTGCAAGCTTGTGTGACATTTGTGCTTGTCCATCTCATCCTACAAATACATGTCCTACACTTCAGGATAATGATTCTGGATTTCAGGATCCCTCTATAGCTGCAGCAGGTGTTTTTCCTGGTCGACCCCAATACCAACCAAAGTAGCAGTCTAGATATGATTCATACTCCAACACTTATAACCCTGGTTAGAGGGATCATCCAAATTTCAGATATGACAATGTTGCAGCCCCGCAATAGTAGTCCTCCCAACAACAGCAGCAGCAGCAGTATAGGCAACCATACCAACAAGAGAACCAATTTCAACCAGCTAGGCAGAACCAGTTTCAACAAACTAGGCCACCATTCCAGCAGCAGCCTATGCAGTCAGCCGACCCATCAACATCCAAACCTGAGACTTCATTGGAAGATGTGGTGAAGCAGATGCCCACCAGCAACCTTTAGTTCCAGCAGAGGGCAGAGTCTACCTGCAGAATCTGGAAACTCAAATTGGGCAATTGGCATCTACTGTGAGTCAATTGCAATCCCAAGGTTCTGGTATACTTCCTTCTCAGACCATTCTCAATCCCAATGCAAAGAATGTGAGTGCAATCACTCTTAGGAGTGGCAAGTCACTTCCAGACCCTGCACCTACAGTTCAGAGTAAACCTAGTGTGCCAATTCCACCTGTTGCTGACCCTAATAGTTCCAGCCAAAGCACTAGTAGTTCTACTCCAGAGATGCCACAACAGAAGCTTACATATTCTATGCCTCTTCCCTTTCTACAGCGAGCCACTCAATCCAAGAAAATAGATGAGGCTGAAAAGGACATAGAGTTTCTGAGGACTTTTAGGAAAGTGGAAATCAACATTCCATTGCTGGATGCTATCAAGCAAATTCCTAAATATGCAAAATTTTTAAAGGAATTATGCCCACAGAAGAGGCGGCTGAAGGGCAATGAGAGAATTAGCATGAGTCAGAATGTTTCGGCCCTTATTCAACCTATGCCCCACAAATGCAAGGATCCTGGAACTTTCACAATTCCATGTGTTATAGGCAAATCCAAGTTTGAGCATGCAATGCTAGACCTCGGTGCTTCCATTAATGTTATGCCTATGACTGTGTTTAGTTCTCTTGGACTTGGACCCTTGAGAGCTACTGGTGTTGTGATTCAGTTAGCCAACAGGAGCAGTGCGTATCCGGCTGGATTAATTGAAGATGTGTTAGTCAGGGTTGATGAATTGATTTTTCCTACAGATTTCTACATTATGGAGATGGATGGACAGTCACAATCTAGCCAGACTCCACTCATTTTGGGGAGGTCATTCCTCAAGACCGCACGGACCAAGATCGTTGTTCATGCAGGAACTCTATCCATGGAGTTTGGAGACTCTGTTGTGCAGTTCAATATTTTTGAGCCTATGAAGCTTCCCATGGATGAGCACTCTGTCTTTCACAATGATTTGATTGATGATCTAGTTGGGGATGAGTATGAGGAGCTATGTATTGACTTCCCAGATTTGGTTGGTGTTGATGACCCTTTTCGGTGCCCCTCCTGTCCTGATTGTGATGGTGATGTACCTTGTGTAATGTGTGCTGAGATATCTGCCTTCTTGAGCAATCCTAATTCTATGTGCTGCAATTGTGGTGATTCTGCTTGTTCTACTTGTTCTGAGATTGTGGCATTTTTAGAACGAGATGACTCTATCCCAGAGGCTGTAGTTGTTGATGATCCTGCAGAGTTAGTGGATGTGTATGAGGAGCTATTTTCTGAATTCCCTGACTTTGTTGGTATAGAGGATTATGTCCAGCGTCATTCACATGTTGTTTGTGATAGTGATATGAGCTGTGCTGTTTGTGTTGAAATTTCTACATTCTTAAGCGATGACAATCCTGGTGAATCTTATTCTGGTTCTGATTTTGATTCTTCGGCTTGTGAAGATGACTTTACAGGGGCAACCTGAGACTTCGTAAGAGTGGTCTTTGACCTCGGTATCTAGCTATCTTCGTGAGAGTAATCGGAAGATGATACCTTGAGCTTCAGGGGAGTACATTTTCTGATTATATTACTGTAATTGTATTCTATTTTCTATTTTGTTTTGCTTTAGTCTGTTTCTATTTTTGTTTAGTCTATTTTTGTTTTTGTTTTCTGTTTTTGCTTTGAATTTTCTATTTTCTAGTCTTGTTTTTAATTCCATTTTTGTTTTTGTTACTGTTTTCTATTGTTCATTTTATTTTCAATTTTCTGTTCTTGATGTCTGCTTTATCTTACCCCACATGCGTGCGGGAAGTTTGGTCATTTCTTGGACATGTAGGTTTCTACCAGTGCTTTATCAGAGACTTCAGCAAGATAGTCATCCCGTTGTCCAGCCTTCTGCAAAAAGATGTGGAGTTTCTGTTTGATTAGAAGTGCAAGGAAGCTTTCAACCGCCGCGAGCCATTCTGTGAGGGAGCTAAAGAGGATATCATGGAGGAGGTCCACTTGCACGATGCAATCTACCTCACCTGATCAGGATATTTCTTCTCTCTTTTATTTTACTTGTCCTTATCTGCTTGATCTTAATTGTCATATGTTGTTACTTTCTGAAGTTTTTACATTAAGGACAATGTAAAATTTAAGTGTGGGGGAGGGATTTCTGTGTAGTCTAGTTGTTTTATTGTTTTACTGTTTAGTTGATTAATTTTCTATTTACTTTATTATTGCTGTTAATTTTCTGTTTCTGTTTTAATTTTCTATTTTGTGTCATTTTGCTGTTTTCTATTTTCTGTTTGTTGTTCTTGCTGTTTTTCTGTTTTTGTTGTCATCTTTCTGTTTTAATTACCTTCCAATGATGTTTTAGGATGTGAATTTTATGAAGTTGTAAGTTGAAGCAATTGCATTCAAGGTTCATAGCATGATTGAATATTTTGTTTTCCATCCTTAATTTTACATGCTTGGTTTTGGATGTTGGATTAGTAATTAAAGTTTGATAGATACATGCCTTGTGAGTTTTGAGCCTTTTGATGAATGGATTTAACATTTGTGCCATTCTTTTTCCTTCTTGTGTGATTTTCACTCATGAAATTTGTTCATTCTAGAACTTGCTTGATTCTTTTTGAGGCTACATTTTCATTTCCATACATGAACATGATTGAGGCATTCTTTCTTGATTTAGCTACTTTGCCAAATAGCCAACCTTGTATTATTTTCCTTTGATTACCCCTTTAAGCCTATTTGCCTATGTGAAAAACCATGTTGTTACCTTACCTTAGGGAATGGGAGAGCATTGGTTCATTGTCTTGGAGGAGCTCTTATGCTTGTGGGTAATTAATAATGCAAGTGTGAAGGTTGTGAAATTTATAGTGCACTGTGCAAAGTGAGATGTGAAAGAAAGAAAGAAAGAAAGAAAAAAGAGAGCCAATGGGTTCAATTAAAAAAAAAAAATCAGAATTGTGAAAAAGGAAAAAAAAAAAAAGGAATATGTGCAAAGGAAGGAGAATATGCTTTACACACTTGGAATTTAATGCTTGTCATTTGAGTTCCTCTCCAATGTTCTTTTATTCTCTTTGGGTTTTTATCTTGTGATATCCATTTTGATTCATTCTTTTACCTTGGCCTTATTACAACCTTAAATAAAGTCCTCTTGATTTATGTGTGCATTTGTTTGAGTAGTAGAGAAGTAGAAGATAAGCAAGCTTATTGTAGTGCATTTCTTCATGAGTTTGATTGAGTGAAGTACCTAATTTCTAAACACTTGAGGGATTGAGAGTATATCTTGTGAGGATCTATCATTCTTGATTCATGTTTTTTCAATTGAAGTTACCTTAATTGTTGATTTTGGATGTGAAGAAATTTTATTTCATGAATGTTGTGACTTCCTTGAATTTTTAATTGCACATCTTACTTGTGGTATGAACTTCTGCATATCTTTAATATCATTGGGAGGTGATCCTTTAGTTTTTAAATTTATTTTTGTTTCCTTGTTCTTTCTTTTCTTAGTTTTGGAATTCTAGTTTGCCCAAGACGTGCAAAAGCTAAGTGTGGGGGAATTTGATGAACACACTTTTTATACAATAGCTATCCCTCATATTTAGTCTTTTAAACCTCTTTTGGGCTGAATTGAGTAGACTTTGACCTCATTTCATGACTTTGGATCCAATTGTACCTAATTACATTTTTCAGCAATACTGAGCATTTTATGCTGTCTCTGTGTTTCATGCATATCTTTAGTTTTGGATGTCTAAAAATTTCGAGTGATACCTTATAGGAAAGCTGAGAGAATTATCTACAACTTTCATTCAGGGCTCCAAAGCCAATTCGGAAGTCCAGAAGGTCATATGGAGCCTGGAAGCCAGAGAAGACATGCTGTCACAGGATCCTGACCCGTATGCAGTGTTTGGACCATAACTTGAGATTTAGGTGTCATATGGACTTAAAATGGGTCCTATTGGAAAGCTAACAGATAGAAATTCAATTGTTATGAAGACAGGTTCACCATATTTTATATTTTAGATGGTCTTATTTGCTGTCGAAGTTGGCTGATGGTTCCAGAAACCTGTTGGCATTTAAATGGGCCTAACTTCCTCATGACAAGTCCAAATGAGCCCAAACCAAAGCCCAATGAAAGCTAAGGCCCATGGGAATAAGTGTGCCTTAAGGGAAATTTGGGTGTACATGTATTTTTAGAGGTCTATATGTTCAGAAAGGGGCAGCCGAAATTCATATTAGACACTTAGGATATTTTAGACAGCTTTTCAAGTTTCCTTAGTCTTTAAGTTTTCTATCTAGATATTTTGTAAGAACTTGTCTTCTCTCATTCATGGAGGGCTAAATCATCAAATCAATCTAGGTTTTGGCTGTTCTAATTATTGATTATGAGATTATGCTTTAATTGCTATTCATTCAATGATTAATCTACTTCTTGCTTCCTCTGAACTATTCTGTTTGAATTGTTAAATTCGAATTTGGATCTTCATGTGTGATTGCTTAATTGCATGTGATAAAAGAGGAACTTAAAAAGTTAATTAATGTTTCTAAGCTTTTGGATGGATTGTTTACCCTTAGCTGGATTCTGGACTTAGGTTAAACTAGATTTGAATAAGTGCTTAATTCATTTAGTCTTAGTTGATCCGAATTCTGGTTGCTTAACCAGTGGATATCCATAGAGCACTGAGAGGCTTCTTGATGTGTTTTAAAGGCCAAGAACTAGGTTAATAATTGAATGGATTCTTGGAAATCAAGGATGGATTAAAATCAGAATCAGTTAGACTTGGATTGGTTGTTTTCTCTAAAGTTTACTACTTATAATTAATTTTTGTTAATCACTAAAACAAACAAAACCCCCTTGTTTATATGTTTCTTAATATGATTCACTACTTAGAATAATCCTTTGGTTCGACTTAGGGTTGCCTTATGCTACAAGTAGCTTAGGTAAACTGACCTTAAACTTTTACTAATTTGAGAAGCCTCAGCAGCTCATCAATGACACTGCACTCTTCAGTAAGTGCAACTATTTCATAGTCCTCTAATCTCCTCTTGTTAGTGAGAATCTCCTTCATGAACTTCACATAACTTGGCATCTGTGCCAATGCCTCTGCGAAAGGTATGTTGATGTGGAGTTTCTTGAAGACTTCAAGAAATTTAGAGAACTGCTTATCCATGTTCTGCTTCTGAAACCGATGAGGAAACGACACCCGAAGTTTGTAAGGTGGAGGATTATCAAGGAAGAGAATAGACTTTGATTCTCGCTCCTCTACTACCTCACCCTTAGGTGTATCTTCTGAAGGTACAACATCCACATTGTTGTTTTCTATGGTTGGTTCCACTGCTGTATCCTTTCTCTTCGGTTCTTCAAGTATTTTACCACTTCTCAGAGATATTGCTTTGACTTGCTTTTTGGGATTTCTCTCCGTATTGCTAGGTAAAGAACCTTGGTCTCTGGATGAGAGTAAATTTGAGATTTGCCCCATCTGTACCTCTAAGTTTCTAATAGAAGCTGCTTGATTTTGGATTGTCGTATTCGTCCTTGTCATAAACTGAGTGGTATTCACTGTGAGTTGAGCAAGGGCATCTTCTAAAGAAATCTTAGGCTGTGTAGGAGCTTGCATATGAGGTTGAGACGGTGGCTGAAATCCGGGTGGCTTAACCACATTTTGAGAATTTTTCCAGGAGAAATTTGGATGATTTCTCCATCCCGGATTGTATGTATTCGAGTACAGGTTGCTTGGCCTGTTAGAATTTCCAACAAAATGAGCTTTTTCCAAAGATGAAGGTGCTTTTGATGTCACAATTGGGCAATCCGTACTTAAGTGTTCACCATGACACATTTCACAAGCAGCAACGGTTGAATGAATGTCATTAGCTGTAAGAGTGCCCAAGTGCTTTGCAATTGTGTCCATTTTTGCAGTAAGAGCAACAAAGAGGTCTACAACATGCAACCCATAGGCCTTCTTTGTTGGAATCCTTTCAGATGGCCATTGGCGGGCATTATTCGCCATTTGATCAAGCAGCTTAATAGCTTTTTCAGCCGTTTTCTCCATAAGGGAACTGTGGACACTTATTTTCATCTAAATAATAAATTATATATATATATATACACATATGATATAATTAAATGTGTGGGAAGAGATAGACATAGAAAGAGATGTGAGTGCATGAAAAAAATAAGAGACATGAGTAAGTTAGAAACAAAAGAGAGAGGGATAAATGATTTAGAAAAAATAAAAAATAGAGAAAGAGACCTAGTGGGATTCATGTGCATGAGTTTCATTTTTATTATTATTTTTATTTTAATAAAAGGAAGTAAGAGTCATGAGTAAGTTAAAAACAAAAGAGAGAGTTAGAGATTGTGTGCAATTGAAACACCAAAAAGGGGATAGAGGGGATAAGTGTTTTAAAGAGAGGAAGAGATGGAGGTTAACACAAATAGAGAGAGAGATGGGAAGGACTTAGGTGCAAGGTGAGTAATATAAAAGCAAGAGGCAAGGGCTAAAACAAAAGACCAACAGCAATACAAAGAAAAAGAGCAATAGAGAGAACATAACTGAAACAAGGAAGAAGAGAGGGCAAAGAGAAAGAGAACCAAGGTAAGATTTCTTCATTTTCGCAGCTTTTAGGCAGCTCTGGCAGTAGTTGGTTTTATTTTTCTAGACAAAGCTTCAGGGCTCCAAATTGATTGATGTCGATCTCATTAGAACCGTAAGAGGTGTATTTTTAATATATATTAGTTTCATATTTTTTTCATGTCGCCTCTGCTCCCAGTTTTGATTTAAGTTTGGCTGTTTTTCTGTCCTGTCAAGCCTTTGGTTTTCTCTGGCAGTGTACAATCTTTTATTTCTTTCTGGAGTTATATGGTTCTAAATTAATTGATATTAGTCTCATTAGAACCTTAAGATGTGTGGTTTTAATATATATTAGTTTCAGATTTTTTTGCATGTCGTCTCTGCTCCCAGTTTTGATTTAAGTTTGGCTGTTTTTCTGCCCTGTCAAGCCTTTGGTTTTCTCTGGCAGTGTACAATTTTTTTATTTCTTTCTGCAGTTATACGCTTCCAAATTAATTGATATTAATCTCAATAGAACCATAAGATGCGTGGTTTTAATATATATTATTTTCAAATTTTTTACATGTCCCCCCTGCTCTCAGTTTTGATTTAAAGTTGGCTGTTTCTCTGTCCTGTCAAGCCTGTTGGTTTTCTCTGATAGTGTGCAATATTTTATTTATTTCTGGAGATATACGGCTCCAAATTAAGTGATATTGATTTCATTAGAACCACAAGAGGTGTAGTTTCAATATATATTATTTTCAGATTTTTTACATGTCTCCCTTGCTCTCGGTTTTGATTTAAAATTGGCTGTTTCTCTGTCCTGTCAAGCCTGTTGGTTTTCTCTGACAGTGTGCAATCTTTTATTTCTTTCTAGAGTTATACAGCTTCAAATTAAGTGATGTTGGTCTCATTAGAATCATAAGATGTGTGGCTTAAATATATATAATTTTCATATTTTTTTTATGACTACTTTGTTCTCAGTTTACATTTAAAGTTTTGCTGTTTTCTATATTGTTAAGCTAGTTGATTTTCTATGATAGTATAAAGTCTTTTAAATTTTTCTAGAGCTATAGAGCCTCGATTTAGGTGTTTCTTGTCTTTTTAAAACCATGAGATGTATATCTTCAATTTGAGAAATCTTCATAATTTTTCATTTTTTGTTGATTGGCTGAGGTTCTATTTAGTCTATTGTTCTTGATGTGCTAAGCTATTTTTTTGTATGGATTGGACCCAGCCCATGAAATGGACTGGTTTATGTACTCTGATTTGTTGAGCTGGTTCCTATTCTAGGCTAAACCAGACCCACGAAATGGGCTTACATATCATGCATTTTTACATTCATTTAGTTAATTCTATGCGACTAGCATCCATAGGTCCCTTACTTGTCAAGGGAGGGATATGAGCGACTTACCCCCATAGGAGTGACTCTTTTATCTGCTCGAGGTAAGGATAAGTGCCGCTTTGGGAACCGAGAAGCGTGGGAACAAAGTGGAAGGATTAGGACGCGATTAGATTCATGCATAGCACAATTTTTTATTTGAAAATTTTGAATTCCTTTTAATTTTAATTTTGAAAAAAAATATTAATAAANAAAAAAAATAATAATAAAAATAAAAATTCATTTTGAATCATTGCGAACTACGCGGACTTTGATCCCTAATTAGAGTACGTAGGCATTCGAGGGTGACAAATCAAGTTCTGTTTTAAATAATCACCTATTTTTCTTTTAGGGATAAAATAAATATGACCAGGCCATGATTTAATTAACACAATTAATTTTAGGTAACCGTCGTTTAGACGGGTGTTATAGGGTGCCTAACACATTCCCTATACACAATTAGACTCCTGAACCTTCTCTGGTTCGCAGACATATTTTATTTTTTATTTTTTTAGAAATTAAAAGGGGTTTTCCAATTGTTCCCCAGATTTTTAATACGATTGGTGACGACTCCAGAGTTTTCATTTCGAAAACTAAATCTCTTTTTATTTTAGTCATCCTCGTTATAGCGACCTCCGGGTATGTTATGACAGGAACCATTTGCAGCAGCATCAAGTAAGGTTCTAGTGTTGCCATTCAAACCATTGTAGAAGGTTTGAATTTGCATCCACTCCTGTAAGCCATGATGTGGGCACTTTCTCATCAAACCCTTGAACCGCTCCCATGCTTCATACAAAACTTCCGTCTCATGTTGAGCAAAAGTGTTGATGTCGTTTCTCATTCTGGCAGTTCTAGCTAGGGAAAAGAACCGTGTCAAGAATTGTGCCGTCATTTGGTCCCAAGTGCTAATGGATCCTGCTGGAAGGGAGTATAGCCAACTCCATGCCTCATCCTTCAGTGAGAAAGGGAACAGACACAATCTGAGGGCGTCATCAGTAATGCCATTGAACTTGAATGTGTCACAGATTTCTAGAAATCCTGCCAAGTGCACATTTGCATCTTCGATTGCAAAGCCACCAAACTGATTGACTTGCATCATTTGGATGACACTGTGCTTGATTTCAAAGGAATTTGCTGCAATAGTTGGCCTAGAGATTCCTGAGATTTGGACAGGTCCCGTTGGAACTCCATAATGCTTCAATGGTTTTCGGACAACTACTGGTGGTGGTGGATTTTCTCCGGCATTCTCCATAGTACTCTGAGTCAGTTGTGACGTGTTTCTCCTTTCCCTTCGATTTCTTCTACAAGTCTTCTCGATTTCAGAATCCAAAGGAATCAGATTTGCTCTCCCCGAACTTCTCATGCACTAAGAATAATTCCTAAAAAATACACACACCACTTGATTACAAAAAATAAATAAAATCTAGATTAATACTAGAATACGTTGGTATTGATATTAATAGACGCACAGTCCCCGGCAACTGCGCCAAAAACTTGTTACGCAAAATGTGAACACAAGTGCCCGTGTCGTAATCAAGTAATAAAGAAGTGAGATAAGTTATCATCTCACAGAGACTGTGGCTACTAAGTACCAAAATTATGTGTATTCTAATTTTATCTAGACAATTGATAGGTGAATTATGATGATATTTGAATGCAAAATTGTAAACAAAGAGTAATAATTGTAACAGGAATAAGAATATGGCGAGAAAATATATAGGATGTCGATTTCCCTGTAGCTAGTCCGGATCTTTATTCCTAATTCATTAATCAACAACAATCTCCCTAATTGATAGCCAAGAACCCTAAGTCATTTATTAGCCTTTTCCAAGGTCAAACAAATATATTCCCAAACTATGAATTCACTATATTCCTATGTGAATTGCGAATAATCTCAAAATTCAATTCGTTCTATGGTTCTTTTTAACGGCTACATAAACCATAATGGTATATTCCTATCCCTTATGTAATTTATGTTTTTAATCCCTATGGTCCTCAATCACAACTAACTTTCCAGTATTATTGTAATCACCTGCTCATCTAAATTGATGGCCAGTCAAACAGAAGCATTAAATATGGAGATTAAAAAGTCAATTGAAGAAGATGGTCTTTTGATTAATTAATTAGAAATCACAATCCATCATAAGCTAGGCTACATCTCCACGCTAGATGGTGGAATTAGTTCATGATAATTGCAGAAAATGACATTACACACAAATTAGACATCAATAACAAGAGAGAGATGAAGAATTGAACTATGGGATGGGACGATTCGATGCCGAAAGTCTCGATCTTCAGGCTTGAATCATCTTCTCTTCTTGGCTCTTCTCTAAAAAGTGTGGAACCCTAATTTAGACTTTAAGAGTCCTATTTATAGGTCCTAGGAAGTTTTGGAAGAAAAGGAATTAAACTAAAATAGGATTCCTAGTGAAATTAGGAGGCCAAGGGGTCAAATCACGAGTTGACCATCGGGGGGCTGAAGCCTTCGGTTTGGGCACTGTGGCACCTTGAAGTTTCCTAATGGGCGCTACGGCGCCTGGTCTAGGGCGCTGCGGCGCCCTTCTCTCTGTCCTCAGTCTGCTAGGTCTTGAACATATGGCGCTACGGCGCCTGGTATAGGGCGCTACAGTGCCCTCCTTCCTGAGATCTGGCTAGTTACGCATTTGGGTGCTGTGGCGCCCTAAGTAGGGGCTGCAGTGCCCAAACCCTCCCTTCAATTTCAACTTGCATGATTTTCCTTCTTTCTTGCACCGAATTTCTCCAAAATGGCTTCCAAGGTTCCCAAAACATAAACCTACAAAAATGAGACTTAAATTGTGAAAACCTATCCTAAGATACTCAAGAATAGACAAGAATCAAGCAAAAACATTACGAGATAAACGGTATAAAATCCACTTACAACTGACCTCCACACGCTATCCACAAGACCTGGATCTTTCCCAAACGAAGTATATTATTCTAATTCCATATATTGCACTTGTTATAAACGACATCTTGAGGGACTTGTGATGGAAGGAGAAAACCATCAGGGGAGGCTAGAATTAGTTTTCTGCACCTTTTTCAATGCTCAACAGTGGAAGCGGGCTGAGAGTCAGAAGAGAGTGAATATGAGAAAAAACTTAGAGAATAGCTTACTAAGTAAGATGAAAAATGCCCTATAAAAGCACAAATAACCAGTTTTTTAGCATCCCATCCAGCAACCACATGAGAAAACCACAACAAAAAATTTCCACAGCTATCTACCTTGGGTATTTCATGAAAATTAGCATGATTCCATACATCTTTCACCCCATTGCAATGAAACAGAACATGCATTAGATTCTTCTTACTTCATTGGCCAAGGAAGGGCAGACTTGGGATATTCATGCCTCTTCACACCAGAGTAGCAGTTGTCGGAATAATATCCTTACAATATCTCTATAGAAAATTCTTGTTTATTTGGTATCTTTCCAAATCTTATTCCAAACATTGAGCCACCACCATTCACACTTCTGTTTTCATTATCACTAGATGCACTATCCAAAGAGTTATTAACTAAGTTACGAATCAACATCTGGTATAAGCTATTTTAACCGAGAAATAACCCTTCTATCATTAAAACAGAACTTATAGTCCATTTCAACCCTTGAGCTCAGTCAAATTCCACAGAGAATTCTTGCCTCCTCTTTTGAGAACAGGTGAAAATTAAGGCTTTTGTTCCATACTCTTTGACTAGGTATGAAAAGGGAGCCAATTTTAGCTTGTTCAAGCTCTTAAGGGTAGGGATGGCAATGGGGCGGGGATGGGGCGGGGCAAGCAGTCCCCGTCCCCATCCCCGAAGGGCATGGGGATGCCCCATGCCCGGACCCATCCCCGGCAGGGATTTTTCAGCATCCCCATCCCCGCCCCACTAAATCCCCATCTGCCCCATGCCCCACCCCATTTACCCATACAACCATACTTTTTTTTAAATATACACAATTTATAAGTTTGATCTATCGATCACGATTTCTAATTGAAATTCAACTTTAATCGAATAAGATAATATAAATGATGCTCAAATAACATCATCAAGAATTCAAGATATCCTCAAGCAACAACAATAACATAAATAATATTCAAACAAAATTATAAAAATTGTTCTTAAACAATTATAAAAGTCAATAAGAAATCATAATAAGTACAAAAGGCTCCAAGCAATTAAAATAAGTACAATTTATGAAGTTCTAATGTTGGTTGAAGTTGAACCACTCTCCATATTCTACAAAACCAACAAAAAAAAAGAAAAAAAAATTAGGTTTGGAGAAAATGGAACTCAAGGTCGAGGGACTGAGGGAGGAAGGGTCAGGTCAGTGTGTTGGTGATTTAGTGTGGGAAAACTTTAGGCCATAATGACGCCGTTTTATGAAGAAATTTTTTTAAAAAAATTTATGTAATGTATTTTATATATATATATATATATATATATATATATATATATATATATACAGTGCGGGGCGGGGCGATGAACACACTTTTTATACAATAGTTATTCCTCATACTTAGTCTTTTAAACCTCTTTTGGGCTGAATTGCATAGACTTAGACCTCATTTCATGACTTTGGATCCATTTATGCTTAATTGCAATTTCCAGCAATACTGGGCATTATATGCTGTCTCTGTGTTTCATGCATATCTTGAGTTCTGAATGTCTAAAAATTCCGAGTCATACCTTGTTGGAAAGCTGAGAGAATTGTCTACAACTTTCTTTCAGGGCTCCAAAGCTAATTCGGACGTTCAGAAGGTCATATGCAGCCTGGAAGCCAGAGAAGACATGCTGTCGCAGGATCCTGACCTACATGCAGTATTTGGGTCATAACTTGAGTTGTAGATGTCATATGGACCTGAAACTGGTACCATTGGAAAGCTAACAGACAGAGCTTCAATTGATATGAAGACCGGTTCACCATATTTTATGTGGAAGATGGTCTTATTTGCTGTGCAAGTTAGCTGACGGTTCCAGACACCTTCTGCCACTTAAATGGGCCTAACTTCCTCATGACAAGTCCAAATGGGCCCAAACCAAAGCCCAATTGAAGCTAAGGCCCATGGGAACAAGTGTGCCCTAAGGGCAATTTAGGTGTGCATGTAAAATTGGAGGTCTATATCAGAAGAAGGAGGCAGCCGAAATTCATAACCACCTCATTAGATATTTTAGACAGATTTTTGTGCTTTCCTTAGTTCTTAAGTTTTCTTTAGATATTTTGTAAGAACTTCAGCTCCTCTTGTTCATGGAGGGCTAATCCAACATATCAATCCAGGTTTTGCTATTCTGATTATTGGTTTTGAGATTATGAGTTGTTGTTCTTCCTTTTAGTTGTTAATCAAAGTTCTTTCAATCCTTTGAAATATTCTGTTTGAATTGCTTAATTCGAATTGGATCTTCATGTGTGATTGCTTAATTGCATGTGATAAAAGAGGATTGTATGGTTGATTAATGTTTCTGAGCTTTTGGATGGATTAATCACCTTGGCTGGATCATGGACTTAGGTAAAACTAGACTTGAATGTTTGCTTAATTCATTTAGTCTTAGTTGAATCCGAATTCTGGTTGCTTAACCAGTGGAATCCATAGAACATTGAGAGGCTTCTTGATATGTTTTAAAGGCCAAGAACATGGTTAATAATTGAATGGATCATTAGAAATCAAGGATGAACTAAAATCAGAATTAGTAAAGACTTGGATTGGTTGTTTTCCTTTAGGTTACCACTGATAATTAATTTTCGTTAATCACTTAAACCAAACTCAACCCCCTCTGTTTACATGCTTTTCAATATGATTCACCAAATAGAACAATCCTTAGGTTCGACTTAGGGCTGTCCTATGCTGCAAAAAGCTAGGTAACCGACCTTAAACTTAATTAATTTGAGGAGCCTCGGCAGCTCATCAAATTTTGGCGCCGTTGCCGGGGATTGTTCTATCTTTGAATCAGTAGTATTAGTAGTAAAACTGACTTCTAACTTCCCCCTAATTCACCCCCCTTGTGTTTGAGTTTTTGTTGTTTTTAGGGTTTTGGCCACTTTTTCCATACTTTTTGGCCAAGTATCCATTCTGTTTGAGGCCAGTGGCCATTGTTTTTCTTGATTTGAAG
The DNA here is from genome assembly GCA_003255065.1 of Cercis canadensis. NCBI lineage: Eukaryota > Viridiplantae > Streptophyta > Magnoliopsida > Fabales > Fabaceae > Cercis > Cercis canadensis. The sequence goes on from QAOA01000431.1 coordinate 566,793, forward strand.
TTTGTTTAGATGTTTTATAGTGTTATTGAGTGAATTCTGGCCATTTGGACCATTTCCTCTTTGTTTTTCCTTCGGTTTGGCTTGATTTAGTGATTTCTGGGTCTACTGTTCAAAACGAAATTTTTAGCTCCGATTGACCTGAAACTTTCTGGGTTGAAGGAAAAGGCCCTAACTCACACAAGTCACAGCCATCGGCTGTGAGGTCTGTGTTTTTAAGCCAAATTCCACTGTTTTGACCACTTTTCCATTTTTTTTAAGATTTTTTATTTGATTTTTGAGTTCCATTTTCATCCACCTTTCGTCCTGTGGTGGTAGAAAAATTTTAAAAAATGTATAGATACCTTTTCTAGTCCTATTTTGGTGTCTTTTTACCTTTGTTTTGTGTTTTTGGTGTGTTTCGGTTTTGGCTAGATTTTGTCAGTTTTGTGTGTTTTTCTCTATTTTTGTGCTTTGTGGTGTGTTTAGGCATTTAGCCACTTGTTTGCATGGTGTATGACTAGGTCTTCTCCCTTTGTATTGCTTGAAGGAGATCCTGAAATAGAGAGAACCTTGCATACCCGTAATAGAGCACATAAAGCTGTTGATAATTTAGATCCTACTATGGCTGAAGCTAGAACCCCTATTGTTATTCCTATTGTTGATCCTGTTGTTGATGAGGGTAATAGAGCTGATAATGCTAATAGAGCTGGAAATAATAATAACAATAATAACATGCAGCCTAGAGATAGAACTCTTAAGGAATTGGCCACCCCTGATGTTGCTTACCAACCTTTAGGGATCCAATATCCAGAAATTGATACTGCTTTTGAATTAAAGTCTGGATTGATACACTTGCTGCCAAAGTTTCATGGTCTTGCAGGTGAAGATCCTCATAAGTATTTAAAGGAATTCCATGTGGTTTGTTCCACCATGAGGCCACAAGGAATTTCTGAAGAGCAGATCAAGCTAAGAGCATTCCCTTTCTCTCTTGCTGATGCAGCTAAAGACTGGCTCTTTTACTTGTCACAAGGTTCGGTCAGAAATTGGAGTGACATGAAAAAGCTGTTTCTGGCCAAGTTCTTCCCTGCCTCCAAAACTGCTGCCATTCGAAAAGATATATGTGGCATAAGGCAACTGCCAGGGGAGACATTGCATGAGTATTGGGAGAGGTTTACCAAACTGTGTTCAAGCTGCCTCCATCACCAAATAAGTGATCAGCTGTTGATACAATATTTCTATGAAGGCTTGTCACCTTCGGATAGAAGTAACATTGATTCTGCTAGTGGAGGAGCATTAGTGGATAAAACACCTGCTGCTGCCAGAGATTTAATTTCCAATATGGCAGAGAATTCCCAGCAGTTTGGTGTTCGGATGATTCATTCCACCAGGGGAGTCAATGAAGTTGGTGTATCATTTGCTGACCAACAAAGAATGGAGCACAGACTTGATGAATTGACCTCCTTGGTCAGGCAATTGGCAGTGGGGCGACAAGTATCCACCTCTCAACCTGCAAGTGTGTGTGGCATTTGTGCTTGTCCATCACATCCTACAGACGCATGCCCTACACTGCAAGATGGTGATTCTGGATTTCAGGATCCCTCTGTAGCTGCAGCAGGTGTTTTTCCTGGTCGATCCCCATACCAATCGCAGCAGCAGCCTAGATATGATCCGTACTCCAACACTTACAATCCTGGTTGGAGGGATCATCCAAATTTCAGATATGGCAATGCTGCAGCACCACAACAGAAGTCCTCCCAACAACAGCCGCAGCAACAGCAGCAGTATAGGTAACCTTGGCAACAACAGAGCCAATTTCAGTCAGCCAGGCAGGGCCAGTTTCAACAAAATAGGCCACCATTCCAGCAGCAGCCTATGCAGCCAGCCAACCCGTCAACATCCAAACCTGAGCCTTCATTGGAAGATTTGGTGAAGCAGATGGCCACCAGCAACATCCAGTTCCAGCAGAGGGCAGAGTCCACCATGCAGAATCTGGAAACACAGATTGGACAATTGGCATCATCAGTTAGCCAGTTGCAGTCCAAGGGTTCTGGCAAACTCCCTTCACAGACAATTCCCAATCCAAATGGGAGTAATGTGAGTGCTATCACATTGAGGTCTGGCAAATCCTTGCAAGAGCCAACCGAGCGTCAACCTGCCAGTGAGTCCCAACCAGCAGAGGCAGCAGTTCCTGAGCCAATCAACCTTGCACCTGCAAGCAAGCTGCCTGCAGTAGCTCTTCCCTTTCCACAGAGAGCTACTCTGTCCAAGAAGCAAGATGAGGCTGAGAAGGATAGGGAGCTTCTGGAGACGTTCAGGAAGGTGGAAGTTAACATTCCCTTGCTAGATGCTATCAAGCAAATTCCTAAATATGCCAAATTTCTCAAGGAATTGTGCACCCAGAGGAGGAGACTGAAGGGCAATGAGCGGATTAGCATGAGTCAGAATGTCTCAGCCCTTATTCAACCTATGCCTCAGAAATGCAAGGATCCAGGGACTTTCACAATCCCCTGTGTTATAGGTAATTCCAAGTTCGAGCATGCCATGCTAGATCTAGGCGTTTCTATCAATGTCATGCCTATGTCTGTTTTTAGCTCCCTTGGGCTTGGACCCTTGAATGCCACAAGAGTTGTGATCCAGCTAGCCAACAGGAGCAGTGCTTATCCAGCTGGATTGATTGAAGATGTATTGGTCAGAGTTGATGAGCTAATCTTTCCAACAGATTTCTACATTCTGGAGATGGAAGGACAGTCACAATCCAGCAAAGCTCTACTTATTCTGGGCAGACCATTCCTCAAGACTGCGCGGACTAAGATTGATGTGTATGCAGGAACTCTATCCATGGAGTTTGGCGAATCTGTTGTGCAGTTCAACATTTTTGATGCTATGAAGCATCCCATGGATGAGCATATTGTCTTTCACATTGATGTGATTGATGATTTGGTTGAGGATGTTTACCATCATATGTGTGCTGACTTACCAGATTTGGTTGGTTTTGATGATTTTATTCAGTGCCAATCTTGTACTGATTGTGACGGTGATTCTGGCTGTGCTATTTGTGCTAAGATCTCTACCTTTCTACGTGATGATAACTCTGGTTCCCCAGAGTTGGCAGCAGCTGCTGTTCAGGAGGAGATTCAGTCTGCAGAGATTGACATACAACCACCCAGATTTTTGCCCTCTGCAGTGCAGCCACCCAAGCTAGAGCTGAAGCCTCTGCCTAAGCATCTGAAGTATGCGTATTTGGCCTCTGCAGAGCAGCTTCCAGTAATTGTGGCCAACAATTTACTTCCTGAGCAAGAGGAAAGATTGCTGTGCATTCTGCGAGAGCATAAGCGAGCCATTGGCTGGACGTTAGCAGATATTCCTGGCATTAGTCCATCTACATGCATGCATCGCATATTACTTGAAGATGGCGCTAAACCAGTGCGGCAGCCCCAGAGGCGATTAAACCCTCTCATCCTGGATGTAGTAAAGAAGGAGGTGACCAAGCTTCTGCAAGCTGGCATCATTTATCCTATATCTGACAGCACTTGGGTGAGCCCAGTGCAGGTCGTTCCGAAGAAATCCGGGGTGACAGTGGTGGCCAACCAGAACAACGAGTTGCTGCCTACCCGAGTGCAGAACAGCTGGCGGGTCTGCATCGATTACAGGAGGCTGAATCAAGCCACCAGGAAGGATCATTACCCCCTGCCGTTCATCGATCAAATGCTGGAGCGGTTAGCTGGGAAATCACATTACTGCTTCCTGGATGGCTACACTGGGTACTTCCAGATTCATATAGCACCGGAGGATCAAGAGAAGACCACTTTTACCTGTCCCTTCGGCACATTTGCTTACCGGCGGATGCCTTTCGGCCTTTGCAATGCCCCTGGTACCTTCCAGAGGTGCATGGTAAGTATATTCTCTGATTTTTTAGAGGAGTGCATGGAGGTGTTTATGGATGATTTTACTGTTTATGGTTCTTCTTTTGATGACTGTCTGAGTAGTTTAGCTAGAGTACTACATCGCTGCATTGAGACTAACCTTGTCTTAAATTTTGAAAAGTGCCATTTCATGGTAGAGCAAGGTATAGTTTTAGGCCATGTAGTATCTAGAAAAGGGGTTGAGGTAGATCCTGCTAAAATAGATGTCATAGCTGCTTTATCTTACCCCACATGCGTGCGGGAAGTGCGATCATTTCTTGGACATGCAGGTTTCTACCGGCGCTTTATCAGAGACTTCAGCAAGATAGCCATTCCGCTGTCTAGCCTTCTGCAGAAAGATGTGGAGTTTCTGTTTGATCAGAAATGCAAGGAAGCTTTCAACCGCCTGAAGCTAGCTCTCACCAGTACCCCTGTCATTTAGCCACCTGATTGGACACTCCTATTCGAGCTGATGTGCGACGCTTCAAACTATGCCTTGGGAGCAGTCTTGGCGCAGCGAGTGGCCAAAGTTCCTCATGTGGTTTACTATGCTTCGAGAACTTTGGATGCTGCTCAAGCGAATTACACCACCACTGAAAAAGAACTTTTATCTATTGTTTTTGCATTAGATAAGTTCAGGTCTTATTTGATAGATTCAAAGGTTGTGGTGTTATCAGATCATACAGCTTTGAGGTATCTCTTGAAGAAACCGGATGCCAAGCCACGACTGATTAGGTGGATGTTGCTGCTTCAAGAGTTTGATGTGGAGATCCGCGACAAGAGTGGAGTAGAGAACTTGGTTGCTGACCACCTCAGCCGCATAGAGCGAGATCCTGGTCCACTGCCCATTCAGGATTCCTTTCCTGACGAGCAGCTGTTAGGGCTGCATGGTGAGTTTCCATGGTATGCAGATCTTGTCAATTATTTAGCTGCCCATGCTTTGCCCTCACACCTCACACGTGCCCAAATAGACAAGTTAAAGAGTGAGGCGAAATATTATGTGTGGGATGATCCCTATCTCTGGAAATTTTGCAGTGATCAAATTATTAGGAGATGTGTGCCTGATAATGAGTTTCAGTCTGTTCTTAGCTTTTGCCATACTTTTGCATGTGGTGGACATTTTGGTCCTCAACGTACGGCTAGGAAGGTCTTAGACTCTGGATTGTATTGGGTCACTTTATTTAGGGATGCACATATATTTTGTAAATCTTGTGAACAATGTCAGAGAACCGGGAACATTTCCCATAGGCATGAGATGCCCCAGTAGCCTTTGCTATTCTGTGAGATTTTTGATGTCTGGGGTATTGACTTTATGGGTCCTTTTCCTGTTACTTTTGGTTTTGTTTACATCTTACTTGCTGTGGATTATGTGTCTAAGTGGGTGGAGGTGAAAGCCACCCGTACTGATGATTCTAAAGTTGTTGTGGATTTTGTTAGATCAAACATTTTCTGCAGATTTGGCATTCCTAGGGCCATCATCAGTGATCAGGGTTCGCATTTCTGCAACCGGACCATGGCGGCTTTAATGAAGAAATATGGCGTCATGCATAAGGTTTCCACTCCTTACCACCCTCAGACCAATGGGCAAGCTGAAGTCTCCAACAGGGAAATCAAGCGTATCTTGGAGAAGACTGTCCAACCTAATCGGAAGGACTGGAGTTTGCGACTTGAGGATGCTCTGTGGGCATACCGGACTGCTTTCAAGACACCTATTGGGATGTCTCCTTACCGGATAGTTTTTGGCAAAGTCTGCCACCTTCCAGTGGAGCTTGAGCACAAGGCCTATTGGGCGGTCAAGCAGTGCAACCTTGATTTGAGTCAATGCGGGTCCCAGAGAAAGCTTCACCTTTAAGAGCTTGAGGAGCTTCGTTTGGATGCCTATGAGAGCTCCTGCCTTTACAAGGAAAATACCAAGCGGTTTCATGATAACATGGTGCTGAGGAAGGAGTTCTCTGCTGGCCAGAAAGGTCTCTTGTATAACTCTCGCTTAAAGCTCATGCCTGGCAAGCTCCGTTCTCGATGGCTTGGCCCGTTTATTGTCACCAAGGTTTTCCCTTATGGTGCAGTGAAGATAGCGAGTGAGTCCACCAGCAAGGCTTTCAAGGTGAACGGGCATCGCCTCAAGCCATTTTATGAGGGCGCTCAGGAGGACATAGTGGAGGAGGTCCACTTGCACGATACTATCTACCTCCCCTGATAAGGATGTTTCTTCTCTCTCTTTTACTTTACTTGTCCTTATGTGACTTCTTGTTATTACTTGTCATTTGTTGCTACTTTTTGAAGTTTTTACATTGAGAACAATGTAAAATTTAAGTATAGGGGAAGGATTTCTGTATATAGTTTAGTTGCTTTATTGTTTTCTGTTTAGTTGATTAGGTGTTTTCTATTTAGTTGATTAGGTGTTTTCTGTTTAGTTGATTAGGTTAGTTGATTAGTTTAGTTGATTACTTTACTATTTCTGTAAATTTGTTGTTTTCTGTTTTAATTTTTTCTGTTTGTTGTTTTTGCTGTTTTTTTCTGTTTTTGTTGTCATTTTTCTGTTTTAATTACCCTCCAATAATGTTATAGAATTTGTAAAGTTGTAAGTTTAAAGTAATTACATTTCAAGGTTCATAGCATGATTGAATAACTTGTTTTCCATCCTTAATTTCACATGCTTGGTTTTAGATGTTGGATTGATGATTAAGTTTGATAGATACATGCCTTGTGAGATTTTGAGCCTTTTGATGAATGAATTTAGCAAATGTGCCATTCTTTTCCTTCTTGTGTGATTTCACTCATGAAATTTGTTAACTTTAGAACTTGCTTGATTCTTTTTTAGGCTACATTATCATTTGCATACATGAACATGATTGAGGCATTCTTTCTTGATTTAGCCACTTTGCCAAATAGCCAACCTTGTAATATTTCCCTTTGATTACCCCCATTGAGCCTATTTGCCTATCTTTGATATTAGCTCATTATATGCCTATGTACAAAATACCATGTTGTTACCTTACCTTAGGGAATGGGAGAGCATTGGTTCATTGTCTTAGAGGAGCTCTTATGCTTGTGGGTAATTAATAGTACAAGTGTGGAGGTTGTGAATCCTAATGTGCAAAGTATTATGTCAAAGAAAAAAAAAAAAAAAAAAAAAAAAAAAAAAGAGCCAATTGGTTCTGAAAAAAAAAATCAGAATTGTGAAAAAGGAAAAGAAAAGGAAAAGGAATATGGACAAAGAAAAGAGAATATGCTTTACACACTTGGAATTTAATGCTTGTCATTTGAGTTCCTCTCCAATGTTCTTTTATTCTCTTTGAGTTTTTACCTTGTGATATCCATTTTGATTCATTCATTTACCTTTACTTTGGCCTTATTACAACCTTAAATAAAGTCCTCTTGATTTGTGTGTGCATTTGTTTGAGTAGTGGAGAAGTAGAAGATAAGCAAGCTTATGGTAGTGCATCTCTTCATGAGTTTGATTGAGTGAAGTACCTAATTTCTAAACACTTGAGGGATTGAGAGTATATCTTGTGAGGATCTATCATTCTTGACTTATGCTTTCCAATTGAAGTTACCTTGTTTGTTGATTTTGGATGAGAAGAAATTTTATTTCATGAATGCTGTGAGTTCCTTGAATCTTTAATTGCTCATCTTACTTGTGGTATGAACTTCTGCATATCTTAAATATCATTGGGAGGTGATCCTTTAGTTTTTAAAATTTATTTTATTTTTTTTTTCTTATTCTTGCTTTTTTTAGTTTTGGAATTTTAGTTTGCCCGAGACGTGCAAAAGCTAAGTGTGGGGGAATTTGATGAACACACTTTTTATACAATAGTTATTCCTCATACTTAGTCTTTTAAACCTCTTTTGGGCTGAATTGCATAGACTTAGACCTCATTTCATGACCTTGGATCCATTTGTGCTTAATTGCAATTTCCAGCAATACTGAGCATTATATGCTGTCTCTGTGTTTCGTGCATATCTTGAGTTCTGGATGTCTAAGAATTCCAAGTCATACCTTGTAGGAAAGCTGAGAGAATTTTCTACAACTTTCTTTCAGGGCTCCAAAGCTAATTCGAACGTTCAGAAGGTCATATGCAGCTTGGAAGCCAGAGAAAACATGCTGTCGCAGGATCCTGACCTACATGCAGTATTTGGGCCATAACTTGAGTTTTGGATGTCATATGGACCTGAAACTGGTACCATTGGAAAGCTAACAGATAGAGCTTCAATTGATATGAAGACCGGTTCACCATATTTTATGTTGAAGATGGTCTTATTTGCTGTGCAAGTTAGCTGATGGTTCCAGACACCTTTTGCCACTTAAATGGGCCTAACTTCCTCATGACAAGTCCAAATGGGCCTAAACCAAAGCCCAATTGAAGCTAAGGCCCATGGGAACAAGTGTGCCCTAAAGGCAATTTGGGTGTGCATGTATATTTGGAGGTCTATATCAGCAAGAGGGGGCAGCCGAAATTCAGAATCAAGTCATTAGATATTTTTAGACAGCTTTTACTCCTTCCTTAGTTCTTAAGTTTTCTCTTAGATATTTTTGTAAAAACTCAGCTCCTCTTGTTCATGGAGGGCTAATCCATCATATCAATCCAGGTTTTGGCTGTTCTGATTATTGATTTTGAGATTATGTGTTGTTGTTCTTCATTTTAGTTGTTAATCAAGTTCTTTCAATCCTCTGAAATATTCTGTTTGAATTGCTTAATTCGGATTGGATTATTCATGTGTTCATATTCTGTTTGCATGTGATAAAAGAGGATTGTATGGTTAATTAATGGTTCTAAGCTTGGACGGATTAATTACCTTGGCTGGATTCTGGACTTAGGTTAAACTGGACTTGAATGTTTGCTTAATTCATTTAGTCCCTTGTTGAACCGAATTCTGGTTACTTAATCAGTAGACATCCATAGAACATTGAGAGGCTTCTTGAGATATTTTAAAGGCCAAGAACATGGTTAACAATTAAATGGATCCTTGGAAATCAAGGATGGATCAAAATCAGAATTAGTTAAGACTTGGATTGGTTGCTTTCTCTAAAACTCTACCACTGATAATTAATTTTTGTTAATCACATAAACAAACACAACCCCCCTGTTTATATGCTTCTCCATATGATTCACTAAATAGAATAATCCTTAGGTTCGACTTAGGGCTACCCTTTGCTGCAAAAAAGCTAGGTAACCGACCTTAAACATTAACTAATTTGAGGAGCCTCGGCAGCTCATCAGGTGCGGATGAGAAGGGTTTAGGGTTTGGGGATGATCTGGGATATGATACTACTCCAAAACCCAAAATGCACTTGAAGGGTAGTAAGATAGGTGAAGGGGTGCCGATGATTTTGGTGCCTAGTGCGTTTCAGACGCTGATTACCATTTACAATGTGAAGGAGTTCTTGGAAGATGGGGTTTATATTCCTACTGATGTCAAGGTGAAGCAGATGAAGGATGCAAGGCTAGATTGTGTGACGGTGCAGAAGAAACTTAGTAGGGATAAAGTGGTGAAAGCTTACGAGGTGAGGGATAAGCCTTCTATCCTCAAAGCGGATGACTGGGTCTGGGATAGGGTGGTGGCAGTTTTCGTATTGGGAAAGGAGTGGCAGTTCAAGGATTGGCAAGGACCATGTTGAAATATTTAACAAAAGTAAGTCAAAATTTTGCATTGGATTTTAATTCTAGTTTAGGGTTCAAAAATTGAATTTTTGACATTGTGTTATGAGTATGACTGTGTTCTTTTATCTAGGTTTAGAAGTGGTCAAAGTCTTTAGTCCTCTAATGTGGGAACATGCTTAGGTCTTTGAATAATTAAGCTGATTTCCAATAATCCATTGATATTCTTGCAGTTATTGGATTTTTTATGCGCTTTGAAGATGATAGTATTGAATCAGCAAAGATTGAATTTGGATGGATAAAATATGGATTCTGATTGGAGTAGTTATTCTCACTCTTGGTTACTTGTTTTTTTTTTCATGTAAGTTCTTCATTGAAAATTAGATGAGTGGAAACAAAGGTAAATAGTTTTGATTTACAGAGGTTGTTTTGTGGGACAACTTGAGTGACTACTTGAGTCCAGAACAACTTATAGTTTGTAGACTTGGTGTATGTTTGTCTAGAGGTGTATTCTTGAATGTGGATTTCATCTCAATTAGAATTGGATATCATTATTGAAAATTCCCATCTTTGGTTGTGGTACTTTGTGAATTTGGTCTATCTTGGTTCCAAATTGATTCTAGATCTAGCTTGTTGCTTCGGTCCTTTATTACCATGTTTTGTTAATAATTTGGAACAAGGTCTTACTTTATGCTTTAATTGATTCTAGATTTTCAGCTTAGGTTGAGTTTATGGCTTTCTTCTTGTTCAAAACTGGAAAAATGACTTGTGTAGCTTTTCTAGCAAAACCGACTAAACTGACCAAACCGGACTGGTTCGGTTTGGTTCGGTTCTACTCTTAAAAATTCAAAAAATCGGACCAAACCGAACCAAGTTTCTTCTGGCCGGTCCGATCCCGGTTTGGGGTGAAAACCGGACTGAAACATACCCATTACACCCCTACCCTTTTATAGACTTGAAAAGCACTAATGAACAAATATAATTAGTCAACAATCAACAAACACAACTATCTATTCAAAATAGACACAACTATCTGTTCGAATTTATTCATAAATCAAACAGATACAACTGTTTGTTTAATAAATCTTTTAATTTAACTATCATCCAAAACCGGGTCAGACCGACCCGAACCGAATCGGTTTGGTTATTAAAAGTATACTCTAAAATATTTGTCAAATCAATGCCCAAGATGCCCCAATTGTCCAAGTGCCAATCAAAGACCATTAAACATCTTTGATTTGTTAGGCTATTGGGCTAGCTGTATGGGCTTGTGTGGCCCATTATCTAAAATTACTCTATAACTTCTTTTTGCTTTTATAAAGCCTTAAATATTGTTTGTTTCAATCAATGTGGGACTTGGTTCTACAACCAAAATTACAAACTATTCAACATGTGAACTTGCAAAACATACTAGAAACTCTTATCCTGGTAGTGATAATAAAGTTCAGTTCCTTTTATGACAATTTGATGAGCTGCCGAGGCTCCTCAAATTAATTAAGTTTAAGGTCGGTTACCTAAGCTATTTGCAGCAAAGGGCAGCCCTAAGTCGAACCTAAGGATTGTTCTATTTAGTGAATCATATTGAGAAGCATGTAAACAGGGGGGTTGTGTTTGTTTTAAGTGCTTGACAGAAATTAATTGAAAGTGGTAACCTAAAGGAAAACAACCAATCCAAGCCTTAACTGATTCTGATTTTGATTCATCCTTGATTTCTAATGATCCATTCAATTATTAATCATGTTCTTGGCCTTTAAAACATATCAAGACGCCTCTCAATGTTCTATGGATGTCCACTGGTTAAGCAACCAGAATTCGGATTCAACTAAGACTAAATGAATTAAGCAAACATTCAAGTCTAGTTTTACCTAAGTCCATGATCCAGCCAAGGTGATTAATCCATCCAAAAGCTCAGAAACATTAATCAACCATACAATCCTCTTTTATCACATGCAATTAAGCAATCACACATGAAGATCCAAATTCGAATTAAGCAATTCAAACAGAATATTTCAAAGGATTGAAAGAACTTTGATTAACAACTAAAATGAAGAACAACAACTCATAATCTCAAAACCAATAATCAGAATATCAAAACCTGGATTGATATGTTGGATTAGCCCTCCATGAACAAGAGGAGCTGAAGTTCTTACAAAATATCTAAAAGAAAACTTAAGAACTAAGGAAAGCTCAAAAATCTGTCTAAAATATCTAATGAGGTGATTCTGAATTTCGGCTGCCTCCTTCTTCTGATATAGACCTCCAATTTTACATGCACACCTAAATTGACCTTAGGGCACACTTGTTCCCATGGGCCTTAGCTTCAATTGGGCTTTGGTTTGGGCCCATTTGGACTTGTCATGAGGAAGTTAGGCCCATTTAAGTGGCAGAAGGTGTCTGGAACCGTCAGCTAACTTGCACAGCAAATAAGACCATCTTCCACATAAAATATGGTGAACCGGTCTTCATATCAATTGAATCTCTATCTGTTAGATTTCCAATGGTACCAGTTTCAGGTCAATATGACATTTACAACTCAAGTTATGACCCAAATACTGAATGTAGGTCAGGATCCTGCGACAGCATGTCTTCTCTGGCTTCCAGGCTGCATATGACCTTCTGAACGTCCGAATTAGCTTTGGAGCCCTGAAAGAAAGTTGTAGACAATTCTCTCAGCTTTCCAACAAGGTATGACTCGGAATTTTTGGACATCCAGAACTCAAGATATGCCTGAAACACAGAGACAGCATATAATGCCCAGTATTGCTGGAAATTGCAATTAAGCATAAATGGATCCTAAGTCATGAAATGAGGTCTAAGTCTATGCAATTCAGCCCAAAAGAGGTTTAAAAGACTAAGTATGAGGAATAACTATTGTATAAAAAGTGTATTCATCAAATTCCCCCACACTTAGCTTTTGCACGTCTCGGGCAAACTAAATTTCCAAAACCAAGAAAAGCAAGAACAAGGAAACAAAAACAAATTTAACAAACTAAAATTCAGAACCAAGAAAAGCAAGAACAAGGAAACAAAGACAAATTTAGAAACTAAAGGATCACCTCCCAATGATATTTAAGAAATGCAGAAGTTCATACCACAAGTAAGATAAGCAATTAAAGATTCAAGGAACTCACAGCATTCATGAAATAAAATTTCTTCTCATCCAAAATCAACAAACAAGGTAACTTCAATTGGAAAGCATAAGTCAAGAATGATAGATCCTCACAAGATACACTCTCAATCCCTCAAGTGTTTAGAAATTAGGTACTTCACTCAATCCAACTCACGAAGAGATGCACTACCATAAGCTTGCTTATCTTCTACTTCTCCACTACTCAAACAAATGCACACACAAATCAAGAGGACTTTATTTAAGGTTGTAATAAGGCCAAGGTAAAGGTAAAGGAATGAAGCAAAATGGATATCACAAGGTAAAACTCAAAGAGAATAAGAGAACATTGGAGAGGAACTCAAATGACAAGCATTAAATTCCAAGTGTGTAAAACATATTCTCCTTCCTTTGCACATATTCCTTTTCCTTTTCTTTTTCTTTTTCACAATTTTGATATTTTTTTTCTTTCTTTCTTTGACATAATACTTTTCACATTAGGATTCACAACCTCCACACTTGTACTATTAATTACCCACAAGCATAAGAGATCCTCTAAGACAATGAACCAATGCTCTCCCATTCCCTAAGGTAAGGTAACAACATGGTATTTTGTACATAGGCATATAATGAGCTAATATCAAAGATAGGCAAATAGGCTCAATAGGGGTAATCAAAGGGAAATAATACAAGGTTGGCTATTTGGCAAAGTGGCTAAATCAAGAAAGAATGCCTCAATCATGTTCATGTATGCAAATGATAATGTGGCCTCAAAAAGAATCAAGCAAGTTCTAGAGTTAACAAATTCCATGAGTGAAATCACACAAGAAGGAAAAAGAATGGCACATTTGGTAAATCCATTCATCAAAAGGCTCAAAACTCACAAGGCATGTATCTATCAAACTGAATCATCAATCCAACATCTAAAACCAAGCATGTGAAATTAAGGATGGAAAACAAGTTATTCAATCATGCTATGAACCTTGAAATGTAATTACTTTAAACTTACAACTTTACAAATTCTATAACATCATTGGAGGGTAATTAAAACAGAAAAATGACAACAAAAACAGAAAAAAAAAACAGCAAGAACAACAAACAGAAAAAATTAAAACAGAAAACAACAAATTTACAAACATAGTAAACTAATCAACTAACCTAATCAACTAATCTAATCAACTACACAGAAAACACCTAATCAACTAAACAGAAAACAATAAAGCAACTAAACTATATACAGAAATCCCTCCCCCACACTTAAATTTTACATTGTCCTCAATGTAAAAACTTCAAAAAGTATGAACAGATGACAAGTAATAACAAGCAGTCACATAAGGACAAATAAAATAAAAGAGAGAGGAGAAATATCCTTATCAGGGGAGGTAGATGGCATCGTGCAAGTGGACCTCCTCCACTATGTCCTCTTTAGCTACCTCACAGAATGGCTGGCGGCGGTTGAAACCTACATGTCAAATAAATGACCAAACTTCCCGCACGCATGTGGGGTAAGATAAAGCAGACATCAAGAACAGAAAATTGAAAATAAAAGGAACAGAAAACAGAAACAAAAGCAAAAACAGAAAACAAAAACAGACTAAAGTAAAACAGAATAGAAAATAGAATACAATTACAATAAGATAATCAGCTAGATACCAGGGTCAAAGACCATTCTCACGAAGTCGTGAGTTGCCCCGGTAGAATTATCTTCTGAAGCTGCAGAATCAGAACTGGAATGAGAACTAGAATCAGCTTCAGATGCAGATTCAACAGGATTGCCATCGCTTAAAAATGTAGAAATTTCTGCACAGATGGCACAGCTCATGTCACCATCACAAACAGAATGTGAATGGCGCTGGAGATAACCCTCTATACCCACAAAGTCAGGGAATTCAAAATATAGCTTCTCATACACATCCACTAACTCTGTGGGAGCATCAATGACCACAGCCTCTGGGATAGAATCATCTTGTTCTAATTCACCTTGAAAGCCTTGCTGGTGGACTCACTCGCTATCTCCACTACACCATAAGGGAAGACCTTGGTGACAATAAACGGGCCAAGCCACCGAGAACGGAGCTTGCCAGGCATGAGCTTTAAGCGAGAGTTATACAAGAGAACTTTCTGGCCAGCAGAGAACTCCTTCCTCAGCACCATGTTATCATGAAACCGCTTGTTCTTTTCTTTGTAAAGGCGAGAGCTCTCATAGGCATCCAAACGAAGCTCCTCAAGCTCTTGGAGGTGAAGCTTTCTCTGGGCCCCGGCTTGACTCAGATCAAGGTTGCACTGCTTGACCGCCCAATAGGCCTTGTGCTCAAGCTCCACTGGAAGGTGGCAGGCCTTGCCAAAAACGATCCGGTAGGGAGACATCCCAATAGGTGTCTTAAAAGCAGTCCGGTATGCCCACAGAGCATCCTCAAGTCGCAAACTCCAGGTGTCTTGAAAGCAGTCCGGTATGCCCACAGAGCATCCTCAAGTCATAAACTCCAGTCCTTCCGACTAGGTTGGACAGTTTTCTCCAAGATACGCTTGATTTCCCTGTTGGAGACTTCAGCTTGCCCATTGGTCTGAGGGTGGTAAGGAGTGGAAACCTTATGCATGACGCCATATTTCTTCATTAAAGCCGCCATGGTCCGCTTGCAGAAATGCGAACCCTGATCACTGATGATGGCCCTAGGAATGCCAAATCTGCAGAAAATGTTTGATCTAACAAAATCCACAACAATTTTAGAATCATCAGTACGGGTGGCTTTCGCCTCCACCCACTTAGACACATAGTCCACAGCAAGTAAGATGTAAACAAAACCAAAAGAAACAGGAAAAGGCCCCATAAAGTCAATACCCCAGACATCGAAAATCTCACAAAATAACAAAGGCTGCTGGGGCATCTCATGCCTATAAGTCAATACCCCAGACATCAAAAATCTCACAGAATAACAAAGGCTGATGGGGCATCTCATGCCTATGGGAAATGTTCCCGGTTCTCTGACATTGTTCACAAGATTTACAAAATATATGTGCATCCCTAAATAAAGTGACCCAATACAATCCAGAGTCTAAGACCTTCCTAGCTGTACGTTGAGGACCAAAATGTCCACCACATGCAAAAGTATGGCAAAAGCTAAGAACAGACTGAAACTCATTATCAGGCACACATCTCCTAATAATTTGATCACTACAGAATTTCCAGAGATAGGGATCATCCCACACATAATATTTCGCCTCACTCTTTAACTTGTCTAGTTGTGCACGTGTGAGGTGTGAAGGCAAAGCATGGGTAGCTAAATAATTGACAAGGTCTGCATACCATGGAAACTCACCATGCAGCCCTAACAGCTGCTCGTCAGGAAAGGAATCCTGAATGGGCAGTAGATCAGGATCTCGCTCTATGCGGCTGAGGTGGTCAGCAACCAAGTTCTCTGCTCCACTTTTGTCGCGGATCTCCACATCAAACTCTTGAAGCAGCAGCATCCACCTAATCAGTCGTGGCTTGGCATCCGGTTTCTTCAAGAGATACCTCAAAGCTGTATGATCTGAGAACACCACAACCTTCGAATCTATCAAATAAGACCTAGACTTATCTAATGCAAAAACAATAGATAAAAGTTCTTTTTCAGTGGTAAATCTATCAAATAAGACCTGAACTTATCTAATGCAAAAACAATAGACAAAAGTTCTTTTTCAGTGGTGGTGTAATTCGCTTGAGCAGCATCTAGAGTTCTCGAAGCATAGTAAACCACATGAGGAACTTTGGCCACTCGCTGCACCAAGACCGCTCCTAAGGCATAGTTCGAAGCGTCGCACATCAGCTCGAATAGGAGTGTCCAATCAGGTGGCTGAATGACAGGGGTACTGGTGAGAGCTAGCTTCAGGCGGTTGAAAGCTTCCTTGCACTTCTGGTCAAACAGAAACTCCACATCTTTCTGCAGAAGGCTAGACAGCGGAATGGCTATCTTGCTGAAGTCTCTGATAAAGCGCCGGTAGAAACCTGCATGTCCCAGAAATGATCGCACTTCCCGCACGCATGTGGGGTAAGATAAAGCAGTTATGACATCTATTTTAGCAGGATCTACCTCAACCCCTTTTCTAGATACTACATGGCCTAAAACTATACCTTGCTCTACCATGAAATGACACTTTTCAAAATTTAAGACAAGGTTAGTCTCAATGCAGCGATGTAGTACTCTAGCTAAACTACTCAGACAGTCATCAAAAGAAGAACCATAAACAGTAAAATCATCCATAAACACCTCCATGCACTCCTCTAAAAAATCAGAGAATATACTAACCATGCACCTCTAGAAAGTACCAGGGGCGTTGCAAAGGCCAAAAGGCATCCGCCGGTAAGCAAACGTGCCGAAGGGACATGTAAAAGTGGTCTTCTCTTGATCCTCTGGTGCTATATGAATCTGGAAGTACCCAGTGTAGCCATCCAGGAAGCAGTAATGGGATTTCCCAGCTAACCGCTCCAGCATTTGATCGATGAACGGTAAGGGGTAATGATCCTTCCTGGTGGCTTGATTCAGCCTCCTATAATCGATGCAGACCCGCCAGCTGTTCTGCACTCGGGTAGGCAGCAACTCGTTGTTCTGGTTGGCCACCACTGTCACCCCGGATTTCTTTGGAACGACCTGCACTGGGCTCACCCAAGTGCTGTCAGATATAGGATAAATGATGCCAGCTTGCAGAAGCTTGGTCACCTCCTTCTTTACTACATCCAGGATGAGAGGGTTTAATCGCCTCTGGGGCTGCCGCACTGGTTTAGCGCCATCTTCAAGTAATATGCGATGCATGCATGTAGATGGACTAATGCCAGGAATATCTGCTAATGTCCAGCCAATGGCTCGCTGATGCTCTCGCAGAATGCACAGCAATCTTTCCTCTTGCTCAGGCAGTAAATTGTTGGCCACAATTACTGGAAGCTGCTCTGCAGAGGCCAAATACGCATACTTCAGATGCTTAGGCAGAGGCTTCAGCTCTAGCTTGGGTGGCTGCACTGCAGAGGGCAGAAATCTGGGTGGCTGTATGTCAATCTCTGCAGACTGAATCTCCTCCTGAACAGCAGCTGCTGCCAGCTCTGGGGAACCAGAGTTATCATCACGTAAAAAGGTGGAGATCTCAGCACAAATAGCACAGCCAGAATCACCGTCACAATCAGTACAAGATGGGCACTGAATAGAATCATCAAAACCAGCCAAATCTGGTAAGTCAGCGTCAGCACATATATCATGGTAAACATCCTCAACCAGATCATCAATCACATCAATGTGAAAGACAGCATGCTCATCCATGGGATGCTTCAGAGCATCAAAAATGTTGAACTGCACAACAGATTCACCAAACTCCATGGATAGAGTTCCTGCATACACATCAATCTTGGTCCGCGCAGTCTTGAGGAATGGTCTGCCCAGAATGAGTGGAGCCTTGCTGGATTGTGACTGTCCTTCCATCTCCAGAATGTAGAAATCGGTTGGAAAGATCAGCTCATCAACTCTGACCAACACGTCTTCAATCAACCCAGCTGGATAAGCACTGCTCCTGTTGGCTAGCTGGATCACAACTCCTGTGGCATTCAAGGGTCCAAGCCCGAGGGAACTGAAAACAGACATAGGCATGACATTGATCGAAGCGCCTAGATCTAGCATGGCATGCTCGAACTTGGAATTGCCTATAACACAGGGGATTGTGAAAGTCCCTGGATCCTTGCACTTCTGAGGCATAGGTTGAATAAGGGCTGAGACATTCTGACTCATGCTAATCCGCTCATTGCCCTTCAGCCTCCTCCTCTGGGTGCACAATTCCTTGAGAAATTTGGCATATCTAGGAATTTGCTTGATAGCATCCAGCAAGGGAATGTTAACTTCCACCTTCCTGAATGTCTCCAGAAGCTCTCTGTCTTTCTCTGCCTCATCTTGCTTCTTGGACAGAGTAGCTCTCTGTGGAAAGGGAAGAGCTACTGCAGGCAGCTTGCTTGCAGGTGCAAGGTTGATTGGCGCAGGAACTGCTTGCTCTGCTGGCTGGGACTCACTGGCAGGTTGAGGCTCGGCTGGCTCTTGCAAGGATTTGCCAGACCTCAATGTGATAGCACTCACATTACCCCCATTTGGGTTGGGAATTGTCTGTGAAGGGAGTTTGCCAGAACCCTTGGACTGCAACTGGCTAACTGATGATGCCAATTGTCCAATCTGTGTTTCCAGATTCTGCATGGTGGACTCTGCTCTTTGCTGGAACTGGATGTTGCTGGTGGCCATCTGCTTCACCAGATCTTCCAATGAAGGCTCAGGTTTGGATGTTGACGGGTTGGCTGGCTGCATAGGCTGCTGCTGGAATGGTGGCCTGTTTTGTTGAAACTGGCCCTGCCTGGCTGGCTGAAATTGGCTCTGTTGTTGCCAAGGTTGCCTATACTGCTGCTGTTGCTGTGGCTGTTGTTGGGAGGACTGCTGTTGTGGTGCTGCAGCATTGCCATATCTGAAATTTGGATGATCCCTCCAACCAGGGTTGTAAGTGTTGGAGTACGGATCATATCTAGGCTGCTGCTGCGATTGGTATGAGGATCGACCAGGAAAAACACCTGCTGCAGCCACAGAGGGATCCTGAAATCCAGAATCACCATCTTGCAGTGTAGGGCATGCATCTGTAGGATGTCATGGACAAGCACAAATGCCACACACGCTTGCAGGTTGAGGGGTGGATACTTGTCGCCCCACTGCCAATTGCCTGACCAAGGAGGTCAGTTCATCAAGTCTATGCTCCATTCTTTGTTGGTCAGCAAATGACACACCAACTTCATTGACTCCCCTGGTGGAATGAATTATCCGAACACCAAACTGCTGGGAATTCTCTGCCATATTGGAAATTAAATCTCTGGCAGCAGCAGGTGTTTTATCCACTAATGCTCCTCCACTAGCAGAATCAATGTTACTTCTATCCGAAGGTGACAAGCCCTCATAGAAATATTGTATCAACAGCTGATCACTTATTTGGTGATGGAGGCAGCTTGAACACAGCTTGGTAAACCTCTCCCAATACTCATGCAATGTTTCCCCTGGCAGTTGCCTAATGCCACATATGTCTTTTCGAATGGCAGCAGTTCTGGAGGCAGGGAAGAACTTGGCCAGAAACAGCTTCTTCATGTCACTCCAATTTCTGACCGAACCTTGTGACAAGTAAAAGAGCCAGTCTTTAGCTGCATCAGCAAGAGAGAAAGGGAATGCTCTTAGCTTGATCTGCTCTTCAGAAATTCCTTGTGGCCTCATGGTGGAACAAACCACATGGAATTCCTTCAAATGCTTATGAGGATCTTCACCTGCAAGACCATGAAACTTTGGCAGCAAGTGTATCAATCCAGACTTTAATTCAAAAGCAGTATCAATTTCTGGATATTGGATCCCTAAAGGTTGGTAAGCAACATCAGGGGTGGCCAATTCCTTAAGAGTTCTATCTCTAGGCTGCATGTTATTATTATTATTATTTCCAGCTCTATTAGCATTATCAGCTCTATTACCTTCATCAACAACAGGATCAACAATAGGAATAACAATAGGAGTTCTAGCTTCAGCCATGGTAGGATCTAAATTATCAACAGCCCTATGTGCTCTATTACGTGTATGCAAGGTTCTCTCTATTTCAGGGTCTACTTCAAGCAATACAAATGGAGAAGACCTAGTCATACACCATACAAACAAGTGGCTAAATGTCTAAACACACCACAAAGCACAAAAACAGAGAAAAACACACAAAACTGACAAAATCTAGCTAAAACTGAAACACACCAAAAACACAAAACAAAGGTAAAAAGACACCAAAATAGGACTAGAAAAGGTATCTAAACATTTTCTAAAATTTTTCTACCACCACAGGACGAAAGGTGGATGAAAATGGAACTCAAAAATCAAATAAAAAATCTTTAAAAAATGGAAAAGTGGTCAAAACAGTGGAATTTGGCTTAAAAAAGTGGACCTCACAAAGTGACTGTTGTGAGTTAGGCCCTTTTCCTTCAACCCAGAAAGTTTCAGGTCAATCGGAGCTAAAAATTTCGTTTTGAACAGTAAAACCAGAAATCACTAAATCAAGCCAAACTGAAAGAAAAACAAAGGGGAAATGGTCCAAATGGCCAGAATTCACTCAATGACAATATAAAACATCTAAGCACACTTTAAATCAAGAAAAACAATGGCCACTGGCCTCAAACAGAATGGATACTTGGCCAAAAAGTATGGAAAAAATGGCCAAAACCCTAAAAAGAACAAAAACTCAAACACAAGGGGGGTGAATTAGGGGGAAGTTAAAAGTCAGTTTTGCTACTATTACTACTGATTCAAAGATAGAACAATCCCCGGCAACGGCGCCAAAATTTGATGAGCTGCCGAGGCTCCTCAAATTAGTTAATGTTTAAGGTCGGTTACCTAGCTTTTTGCAGCAAGGGGTAGCCCTAAGTCGAACCTAAGGATTGTTCTATTTAGTGAATCATATGGAGAAGCATATAAACAGGGGGGTTGTGTTTGTTTATGTGGTTAACGAAAATTAATTATCAGTGGTAGAGTTTTAGAGAAAGCAACCAATCCAAGTCTTAACTAGTTCTGATTTTGATCCATCCTTGATTTCCAAGGATCCATTTAATTGTTAACCATGTTCTTGGCCTTTAAAACATCTCAAGAAGCCTCTCAATGTTCTATGGATGTCTACTGGTTAAGCAACCAGAATTCGGTTCAACAAGGGACTAAATGAATTAAGCAAACATTCAAGTCCAGTTTAACCTAAGTCCTGAATCCAGCCAAGGTAATTAATCCGTCCAAGCTTAGAACCATTAATTAACCATACAATCCTCTTTTATCACATGCAAACAGAATATGAACACATGAATAATCCAATCCGAATTAAGCAATTCAAACAGAATATTTCAGAGGATTGAAAGAACTTTGATTAACAACTAAAATGAAGAACAACAACTCATAATCTCAAAACCAATAATCAGAAAAGCAAAACCTGGATTGATATGATGGATTAGCCCTCCATGAACAAGAGGAGCTGAGTTCTTACAAAATATCTAAGAGAAAACTTAGAGACTAAGGAAAAACTAGAAAGCTGTCTAAAATATCTAAAGACTTGATAATGAATTTCGGCTGCCCCCCTCTTGCTGATATAGACCTCCAATTTTACATGCACACCCAAATTGCCCTTAGGGCACACTTGTTCCCATGGGCCTTAGCTTCAATTGGGCTTTGGTTTGGGCCCATTTGGACTTGTCATGAGGAAGTTAGGCCCATTTAAGTGGCAGAAGGTGTCTGGAACCGTCAGCTAACTTGCACAGTAAATAAGACCATCTTCCAAATAAAATATGGTGAACCGGTCTTCATATCAATTGAATATCTGTCTGTTAGCTTTCCAATGGTACCAGTTTCAGGTCCATATGACATCTACAACTCAAGTTATGACCGAAATACTGCATGTAGGTCAGGATCCTACGACAGCATGTCTTCTCTGGCTTCCAGGCTGCATATGACCTTCTGAACGTCCGCATTAGCTTTGGAGCCCTGAAATAAAGTTGTAGAAAATTCTCTCAGCTTTCCAACAAGGTATGACTCGGAATTTTTAGACATCCAGAACTCAAGATATGCCTGAAACACAGAGACAGCATATAATGCCCAGTATTGCTGGAAATTGCAATTAAGCATAAATGGATCCTAAGTCATGAAATGAGGTCTAAGTCTATGCAATTCAGCCCAAAAGAGGTTTAAAAGACTAAGTATGAGGGATAACTATTATATAAAAAGTGTGTTCATCAATAAGCAGTTCACAAATGCCATGCTCGATTCGGTTGCTTCAATCAACGTGATGCCCAAGTCTATTTATTCATCATTGTAGATTGGAGAATTGAAGCCTACTGGAGTGGTCATTCAGCTTGCCAATAGAAGTACAACATATCCTGCAGGATTTCTCGAGGATGTCTTGGTTAGGGTAAATGATTTAATCTTTCAAGCTGATTTTTATATGTTAAATATGGAGGATGAGTTTACATCTGGACATGCCCATTTGATCTTAGGTAGACCCTTCTTCAAAACTGCTAAAACCATAATTGATGTGCATGCTAGTACCTTTTCCATGGAGTTTGGTGATACTGTAATTCATTTTAATTTATTTAATGCCATGAACATCCTTTGGAAGAACACTCGGTTTTTCAAATAGATGTCATAGATTTTCTAGTTGATGATATGCATGCTGATTTGGTAGCCAAATTTCCTGACATAGTAGGCCTGCTTGATACTTTAGAGTGTTTTGCATGTGCTGATTGCAACGGGAGTTGTGCTGCATGTTCTGAAATTTTTGAATATATGGGATATGATGAGACTGTTTTGGAGCATAGTGCAGAGCTTGCAGGTGTTGCTGAGCTTCAAACAATAGATTTGGTTTATCCAACCAAATTAGTTCCCTCAGTGCAATAGCCACCTACACTGGAGTTGAAATTGTTACCTGACCATCTTAAGTATGCCTTTCTGGAAGAAAAAGAAAAGCTGCCAGTAATCATAGCCAACAATCTGCCACCTGAACAGGAAGAGAAGTTGTTGCAGATTTTGAAGCAGTGGACAGCCATAGGATGGACACTTGCAGACATTCTTGGAATTAGCCCTTTCACCTGCATGTATCGGATTTTATTAGAGGAAGAAGCTAAACCAGTGAGGCAGCCCCAAAGGTGACTTAACCTTTAATTCTGGATGTGGTAAAGAAAGAAGTGAGCAAGTTGTTATCAGTTGGAATTATTTATCCCATTTTAGACAGTAAATGGGTGAGTCCGATGCAAGTGGTTCCTAAGAAGAGTGGCATAACTGTAGTAGCCAATGAGTAGAATGAGTTAATTCTCACCAGAGTGCAAAACAATTGGCGAGTGATGAGCTGCCGAGGCTCCTCAAATTAGTGAAAGTTTAAGGTTGGTTTACCTAAGCTACTTGTAGCATAAGGCAACCCTAAGTCGAACTAAAGGATTATTCTAAATAGTGAATCATATTAAGAAACATATAAACAGGGGAGTTTTGTTTGTTTTAGTGATCAATAGAAATTGATTTAAAAGTGGTAAACCTTAGGGAAAACAACCAATCAAAGTCTAACTGATTCTGATTTTAATCCATCCTTGATTTCCAAGGATCCATTCAATTATTAACCTAGTTCTTGGCCTTAGAACACATCAAGAAGCCTCTCAGTCCTCTATGGATATCCACTGGTTAAGCAACCAGAAGTCGGATCAACTAAGACTAAATGAATTAAGCAATCATTCAAGTCCAGTTTAACCTAAGTCCAGAATCCAGCCAAGGGTAATTAATCCGTCCAAAAGCTTAGAACTATTAATTAACTATACAATCCTCTTTTATCACATGCAATTAAGCAATCAACACATGAAAATCCAAATCCAAATTAAGCAATTCAAACAGAATATTTCAAAGGATTGAAAGAACTTGATTAACAACTAAATGAATAACAATCAGAGCATAATCTCAGAATTAATAATCAGAACAGCCAAAACCTAGATTGATTTGAGTATTCAGCCCTCCATGAACAAGAGAAGCCAAGTTCTTACAAAATATCTAGAGAGAAAACTTAAAGACTAAGAAAACTTGAAAAGCTGTCTAAAATATCCTAATGTCTAAATACCAATTTCGGCTGCCTCTTTCAGAACATATATACCTCCAAAAATACATGCACACCCAAATTACCCTTTGGGCACACTTATTCCCATGGGCCTTAGCTTTCATTAGGCTTTGGTTTGGGCTCAATTGGACTTGTCATGAAGAAGTTAGGCCCATTTAAGTGC
This sequence comes from Cercis canadensis, assembly GCA_003255065.1. Classification (NCBI taxonomy): domain Eukaryota; kingdom Viridiplantae; phylum Streptophyta; class Magnoliopsida; order Fabales; family Fabaceae; genus Cercis; species Cercis canadensis. The sequence goes on from QAOA01000431.1 coordinate 591,180, forward strand.
CAACAGGTTTCTGGAACCATCAGCCAACTTCGACAGGAAATAAGACCATCTAAACTATACAATCTGGTGAACTGGTCTTCATAAATATTGAATCTCTGTGTGTTAGCTTTCCAATAGAACCAGTTTCAAGTCCATACGACACCTAAATCTCAAGTTATGGTCCAAACACTGCATGCGGGTCAGGATCCTGCCACAACATCTCTTCTCTAGTTTCCAGGCTACATATGACCTTCTGGACATCCGAATTGGCTTTGGAGCCCTGAATGAAACTTGTAGATAATTCTCTCAGCTTTCCTACAAAGTATGAATCAAAATTTTTAGACATCCAGAACTAAAGATATGCATGAAACACAAAGACAATATAAAATGCTCAGTATTGCTGAAAAATGCAATTAGGCACAATTGGATCCAAAGTCATGAAATGAGGCCCAAAAGAGGTTTAAGAAGCTAAATATGAGGGTTAACTACTGTATAAAATGTGTGTTCATCAGTGAGTTTGTATCAATTATAGAAGACTCAACCAAGCGACATGGAAGGATCACTACCCTCTGCCCTTCATTGATCAGATGCTAAAGAGGTTGGCAGGGAAGTCCCATTACTGCTTCCTAGAGGGCTTCTCAGGCTACTTTCAGATTCACATAGCCCTAGAGGATCAGGAGAATACCACCTTTACCTGTCCATTATGCATATTTGCATATAGGAGGATGCCCTTCGGCCTTTGTAATGCCCTTGGTACATTCCAACGATGTATGATAAGCATTTTTATTTTATTTTTTTAGAACACTGCATGGAAGTATTTATGGATGACTTCACTGTTTATGGCTCATCTTTTGATGCATGTTTAGATAGCCTTGCTAGAGTACTTGATAGATGCATTGAGACTAACCTTGTTCTTAATTTTGAAAAATGTCACTTCATGGTAGAACAAGGCATAGTTTTAGGGCATGTAGTTTCTAGCAAAGGAATTGAAGTAGATAAGGCTAAAATTGTTGTTATTGCCTCTTTACCCTACCTCACTTGTGTGTGGACAGTAAGTTCTTTTTTTGGTCATGCAGGGTTTTACAAATGATTCATCCAAGATTTCAGCAAGATTGTCCTTCCATTGTCTAGACTTCTCTAAAAAGAAGTGGAGATCGAATTTGATAAGCAGTGCAGAGCGACCTTTGATCAGCTGAAGCAGAGTCTTACCTCCCCTCCCATCATCCAGCCACCTAACTGGGAGCTTCCCTTTGAGCTAATGTGTGACACTTCCAACTTTGCAGTAGGCGCTGTCCTTGCATAGCGAGTGGACAAGCTGTCCCATGTGATTTATTATGCATCTCGCACTTTGGATGCTGCCCAAGCAAATTACACCACTACTGAGAAAGAGCTTCTTGCTATTGTGTTTGCTTTAGATAAATTTCATGCATATTTACTTAATTCTAAAGTAATTGTTTTCTCTGACCATGCATCTTTAAAGTACTTGCTCAAAAAGCCAGATGTGAAGCGTTGGCTCATTAGGTGGATGCTGCTCTTGTAAGAATTCGACCTTGAGATCAAAGATAAGAGCGAAGCTGAGAACTTGGTAGCATATCACTTGAGCTAGATTCCATTGGCCTTAGACAACCTTCCCATCAGAGAGACCTTTCCGGATGAGCAGCTTTATTAGCTGCAAGGTAAAGATCCTTGGTATGCTGACTTGGTAAATTGCTTAGTTACTTCTGAGTTACTTGCGTATTTTAAGAAGCATCAAGTAGATAAGCTTAAAAGTGAAGCTAAATATTATGTGTGGGATGACCCTTATTTGTGGAGATTATGTAGCGACCAAGTCATTAGGAGGTGTGTGCCTGCACATGAGTTTGAGTCTGTTTTACAATTTTGTTATACTTCAGCATGTGGTGGTCATTTTGGACTTCAACGCACTATTAAAAAAAAAATTAGACTCTAGACTATATTGGCCTACCTTATTTCATGATGCATACAACTTTTGTAAGCATTGTGCACAATGCCAACGGACAAGAAATATTTCCCGTAGGAATGAGATGCCTCAATAGCCTTTACTGTTTTGTGAGATATTTGATGTTTGGGGTATTGATTTCATAGGTCCTTTTCTTACTTTTTTTGGTTTTGTGTACATTCTTTTAGATGTGGATTATGTTTCTAAATGGGTAGAGGCCAAGGCCACCTGGATTAAGGATTCTTGTGTTGTCTTAGATTTTGTTAGGACTCACATTTTCTGCAGGTTCGGCATTCCAAGAGCCATCATCAATGACCAAGGCTCTCATTTCTGCAATAGGCTTATGCCGGTTTTGTTGAGAAAGTATGGTATGGTGCATAAGGTGTTGACCCCTTATCATCCACAACCCAATGGGCAAGCCGATGTGTCAAATAAGGAGATCAAGCAGATTCTAGAGAAAATCATCCAACCCAATAGAAAAGATTAGAGCATATGTCTGGATTATGCATTGTGGGCTTACAGGACCACCTACAAAACCCTTATAGGTATGTCACCTTATAGGCTAGGAGATAGAGCATAAGGGGTATGGGGCAGTGAAGCAGTGCAATTTTGACTTAGCCCAAGGTGGATCCCAAAGGAAGCTCCAACTGCAAGAACTTGAAGAATCAGGTTGGAGGCTTATGAGAACTCTCGGATCTATAAAGAGAAGACTAAGGTTGTTCATGATAAGATGGTGGTGAGGAAAGAGTTTCACATTGGTAAAAAAGTGCTGCTTTACAACTCCTGTCTCAAGCTAATGCCCGGTAAGCTTCATTCTAGATAGATGGGTCCTTTTGTGGTTAGTCATGTTTTTCCTTATGGTGCAGTTGAGATAAAGAATGAGGCAACCAACAAGACCTTTCTACTGAACGGACAGCGGCTGAAGCCTTTTTATGAGGGTTTTCAAGAACAATTGGTGGAGGAGGTGCACTTGTCTGCTGCCATCTATAAGACTTAATCCCACAAGTTGTTTTCTTTCTCCTTCCTTTTTATTTTTGCATTTACTGTTTACTTTGCATTGAGGACACTGCACAAATTTAATTGAGGGGGAGGGATTAGCCTGCTGTACTATTTTTTGTTTTGTTTTCTGTGTTTTTTTTTTTTTAAATTTCTGTTTGCTGTTTTATGTGTGATAACACATTATTTTATACTATTTGTTTCTCTTATACTTAGTCTTTTAGTGTGTGTTTCTAGTGATTTTTATGGCTTTTAGACATGTTTTGTAGATTTGGACTTGTTGGTGCTTGTAGATTTTAATTGCTTAACTGTTAAATTCTGGCACTGCTTACGTTTTTCACCATATCTTTTGCTATAGATGTCCGATTGATGTGATTCCAGTTTCGTTGGAAAGCTGACAGAAAATTCCACATTTCATATGAAGATCCCAGAAGCTGATTCTCGCGTCTGGACAACTGAAATTCGCGTGCAAGCAGTCCAGATTTTCTGCTCCGCCCAGCACTCCGCCCAGCATTGACTGATTCCTTTCCTTAGGGCTGCCTATTGGACCAGAGCATGTTTATTTGGGCCAACATCTGTTTTTGGGCCAGCACACATGACACTAGGGCTTGATCATGTTTTTACCATTAATAATTTAGGAAACTAGGTTTATTTTGTAATTAGGAAACCATTAGGAAACCTAGAGGAGGCAGCCAGCTAGTATATATTCTCAAGTTGTTGAGGCAAATATACACAATCAGAAGAGATACGAAATTCCTTGAGCTGCTGCTGCCTCCTTTGCTTAGTTCGTTTTTCCCCTTTGCTTTGTGTTCAAGTCTTCCATGGAAGGCTAAGTTCGTTTGTAATCAATTCAAGAGGAGCCAAACTTGACAATCCAGAGTTCCTGTGCTTCAACCGGGTTTGATTTAATTTAATTTGAATTACTGCTTCTCCCCTTCTTCATGTGATTGAATGGTACTTTGATTCCATGAGTTGTATGAATTTAAATCGGTTGATTAGATTCATAACAGTAATCAGATTGATAATCATACTTTAAAGGTCTTTAATATATGGTTAACTTGGATAATTCGGTTATTAAATTAATCTGGATTTAGTGATATAGAGCGGTTGCCTAGAGTCTTAATTCCATGATTAATTGAATCCTGATTGGTAAATCAGTAGGAATTCTAAGTGTTATTGTTAGGGGTTCCAGGTAACACTTAACCAAGAATTAAATCAGATCTAGGTTATCTTTAGTGAACAAGGATGGATTAGAGTTTGGTTGCCTGCTTGAGTTGATTGCGTTTTCTCTTATTTGATAAATTCAATTTACTGCTTTCTTAATTCTTAGTATATTGCATTCAACACAAAACCCCCCCTTATTCTGTTCTTGCTTAAGTTCTTAAAAGATTAGTTGTTCTGGTGAATCCTTGGGAGACGACACTGGTTGTATCCTATACTACAATTTAGTTGCAATTAGTAGTTTAATTTTGTACGGTTCGGCACCCGTCAATGTGTTCTTAATGTTGTTTTATGTTATTTAATTTGCTATTTTACGTTTTCTGTTCGCTATTTTTAATTTTCTGTTTTCTATTATTTAAAATTCTATTTTTTGCTCTCTTTTATGTTTCTTGTTTTTTTTGTTTTCTTTTCAAAATTTTCTAGTTCTTTCCAATTAAATAAAGAGTTGTGAATAGAATAGTTTGAAGCAATTTGGTTTTAAAGTTACTACAACATGAGTGGATAATAAATCTTGCTTCTTGAATTTAAGTGGTATGGCAACAAATTTGATTTGGATGAGTTGATTTTTGATAGTCTTATAGCTGTGAGGATTTGAGCCATATGTCATGATTCTTTCTTGTGTCTTTTCATCTATCAAGTTGTCACTCTAGAACTTGTTCTGATTCTTAGTTGAGATTACATTTGCACAGGCATGCATAAAAGTGATTAAGACATTCTTTTCTTTGAGAAGCTACTTGACCAAACAGCCAACCTTGATGTTATCCTTTGTTTAGCTTTTTTTGAGCCTAATTATCTTTCCTTCATGTGTAGCTCATTGCAAGCCTAAGTGTAAAATCATGTCTTACCCAACCCTTAGAAATTGAAGAGCATTGCATTGAATAAAAGAAAAAGGGAGTGAATTCTTACAAAATAGTATCAAGTTATGACTGATTGGTTGTGGCGGATTTATCAAGAGTTTAGAGTTTAAAAAAAAAAATTCGAAAAAAAGCAGCAACAGCAAAAAGAATAAGTTGTTTTGGGAAAAGTATGAGAATTGAAGCCCAAAAGTCAAAGATGCATAAGTTGTTTGAATGTTTCCATAATCAATGCTCTTGTGCTTCCTTGGGTCCCTTAGCCATTTTTCCATATTATTGTCATTCCTTTACCTTACCCTATTACAACCCTTTGAAAGTCTTTTTGATTTGTGTTATGCATGTGACATAGGTAGTAGAGATTGAGATGATGGACAAAATTATGGTACTATTGAAAAGCTAAGACAGAGTTTCAACTCTGATGAAGACCGGTTCTCCAAATTATGACATTTTAATGGTGTTGTTTCCTATTGAAGTCAACTGATGGCTCTAGAAAGCTGTTTAGACTTAAATGGGCCTAACTCCCTCATTCCAAGCCCAATTAAGCCCAAACCGGGGTCCAATTAAAGCTGAGGCCCATGAGTTTAAAATATGAACTAAGGGTAATCTAGGTATGCATTTAATTCTGAGGGTTATAACTAGGTTAAGGAGGCAAACATTTTCAGCATTCTAGGCTAGACAGCTTTTAGACATTTTTCTTTGCCTCTTTTGTTCATTGTGGAGACTCATTGATTTATGGCTTTCTTTCTCCATTGGAGCTCGGATTTGATGACCATGGAAGAGTAGAACCTTTGTAACCAAGCTAGACTCCTCATGGAATTCGATTTGATTTTGAGATTATGTACTTAATTGAATTAAGTTTAATGCAATTGTGTTCATCTTTGGATTTCTGCCTTGTCTTGATTTTTATATGGATTATGGAGATTTCTATTGTTCTTATGAATGTTAAGGTATGAAATAGAATTTAGATTGATTGATCTTTAATTTTGTTGCATGAATCCATTGAAGGTTTGCTAATTGAAGTTCTGTTTTAGGTTAAACACCTCATTACTAATTATGTGTGATTACAAAGATTAGTTATGCATGTGGTTAAATCGGATTCTGAATGATAATTCAGTAGGAACACTTAGTCATAATTAGAGATTTCAGTTGTGACTAAATTCAATTAGCAGTGCTGAATTAAGACTCGATTAACCATGTTCAATCTAGGATGAATCAAATCGGTTCTTGATAGATGTTTAGCTAGGTTACGTTTTTATCAATAGATTTAACCCTTGTTTAATTCTGTAATTTAATATTTGATAATATATTCTGTGATTTAAAATCCCCTGTTAGTAAACCTGAAGTTGTTAATTAGTCATTGCATTCCTTGGATTGATTGCTTTGTTAAATTTTGATTACTTTCAATCCATTACTTTCTGTTGATTATTTTCTGTCCATTACTTTCTGTCAATTACTTTTTGTCGTTTACTTTTTGTCATTTACTTTCTGTCGATTACTTTCATTTACTTTCAATTAATTACTTCTGCAAATCAAACCCCCATGTTAATTAAATTCCCTAATTAGAGTGGTTCAATGGTTCGACTCGGTGTTACCTTATGCTGCAGTAGCTTTGGTAAACCGGATATAAATTGATTTAATTTGATTAGCCTCAGCAGCTCATCACCTTTCACATACTTGACAGATTCTTTAATTTTGTTCAAAGCTACACTAGCTACTTTCAAGCCTTCTTGGACAATAAGATTCAATATATAAGTTGAACAACGAACATGAAAAAACTCCCCTTCACATAACAAGCTGTCATGCAAAGACAATTGCTCTTTCAAAATATCTTGCATATTGTCATTGCTAGATGTATTATCTAAAGTTAGAGAAAAAACATTTTTCTTGATTCCCTATTCCTTCAAAAATTCATTTAATTTTGCAGCTAATTCAACCCCTGAGTGTGGAGGAGGCATATGAGCAAAACTAAGAATTTTACTATTCAATTTCCAATTATCATCAACAAAATGATCAGTCAAGCAAATGTAACCCTCATTAGTGCATGCAATCCACACATATGAAGTTAAACAAATTCTATTCTTATTCTTAGCCAAAACTTGTTTAAGTTTCTCTTTCTCCCTCAATTAGATTATTGTAATATCAACAACAAAAGTATTTCTTGAAATAGGAACAACATTAGGATTTAGGTACTTCACCCAAGTTCTAATGTCATCATATTCAACAAATGAAAAAGGCAAATCATGTTTGATAATTGCATTGGCTAATAACTCACGTGCAAATTTTTGGTCTATTTTTCAAGACCTCACTTTCCCATCAGCATCAACAATCATTTGTCCTACATCATGGAACCTTATAAGTTTGCATCTTGGAATTTGACATCTTAGTGTAGAAGTCCCATATTCTTTAGCCCCACATTTACACTATATTTTACATGCATTACATTCTGCCCTTTGTATCCCATATTTACCAATCCCTTTCTTTGTAAAATAATTCCAAACATTAGAGAATTGTCTAGACCTTTTAGCAACCACCTCATGCCCCTCACCTCCAGTTGTTGAAATAGATTCATTCATAGGAATTTCCAGTTCATCATTATCCAAATTAATACTTCGATTCATAGTCACAGAGTCTATGATTTATCTAATCAAGAAAATAAATTTCATTTAGAAATTTTCATTACAGTTAATTGATAACATTTTGAAGAAATAAAAAAAAAAAATCAGCAATAGAAACATAAAACCAAAGTCAAAGAGATCAAAAAATCAAAATGCCTAAAACCAAAATCAGCAATAGCAAGTTTAGCGATAGCATTCTGCAAATCCATAATAGTATCACTTTAAAAACATTTAACACTTCAATCCCTAAAGAAAATCAAGAAATATAGACAAATCTAATAGATACAAATACAAGTAATAAAAAATTAAGAAGTATTACAATAGCAACAACCAGTTAGCCATTAATATAGCAGAATGAGGCAGTAAAAAAAACATAGCAGCCAACAGCCCAAATAGACAAATGCACGTATAGAAATAGAGAAGAAACCATTAAACCATAAGTAAAAAAACAAAGGAAAGCATATAGGAAATCAGTGGTAGAAACAAAGCCATGTAATGGAGAAAACTCACCGGCGACGGAGAAGAAGGGTGGTGAACCACCGAGACCAAGCCCAATGCATGTGTTGGAGTAACATCAACAGCAACTCAGCAAACCCAGAAGAAATTCCCATCAACAGTGATAGTGAATCACCTGACAACAGAAACAGCGATGGTCAACAATGATGGCTTGCGACAGAGAAATTTGAGAAGAAAGGGAGGCCAGATGTGAGGTGCGTGCAAGAGTAGAGAGAACGGGGAAAGATCGAGAAATAGAAATGGGAATTTGGGGGTTAAGGATTTTGATTTTAAAATGCATCCCACCCTATTTGCATGACGGGCCGGGCTAACCCAACGGGTCCAACCTAATTTGACAACTCTAATGGCAAAGGAAGAATTGTTGGAGTTGGTAAAGTAGCTATGAGTACTTCTTTTACTCTTGATAATGTCTATCTTGTAGAAGGTTTAATGTATAACTTGTTAAGCATTAGTCAGCTATGTGACAAAGGTCACAAGGTTGTGTTTGAATCATCGCATTACATAATTTTTTAAATTACATAGTGATAAAGTGCTATTTGTGGGCTATAAAAGCGCGAATGTGTATGTAGTATCAAAATAGGGACTGAATTTTAAAAATGAAACTTGTTTTTGGTCCCAAAGTAGTAGTGCTTGCCTATGGCATAGAAGGCTTGGTTATATAAACCATAAGCTGATGGATTACTGAAACTGCTTTTTGAAAAAGACAAAGTCTGCCTAGCCTGTCAGCAAGGCAAGCAAACTTAGTCATCATTCAAAGCCAAGAAAAAAAATTTATACTTCTAGGCCACTGCAGTTGCTTCATATGGATCTCTTTGGACCTACATTCACATCCAACTTGAATGACAAGAAGTATGGTGTAATAGTTTATGACTATTCTTGATTCACTTGGGTTTACTTTCTTGCTCATAAGGATGAAACATTTTTTGTTTTTGAAAGTTTTTGCAAAAAAGTCTAGAATGGAAAAGGAAGTGTTATTTTCTCTATAAGAAGTGATCATTGTGGAGAATTTGGGAACCAACTTTTCAAAAACTTTAGTGATAACTATGGTATCCTCCATAATTTCTCAATTCCTAGAACTCCTCAATAAAACGGGGTAGTTAAGAGGAAAAATAGGACATTGGTAGAAATGGGCAGAACCATGTTAGTGGAAAATGATTTTCCAAAATATTTTTGGACAAAAGCTGTAAATACAGCTTGCTATATTTTGAACAGATGCTTGATAAGGAAAATTTTGAAGAAAACTCCTTATAAGTTGTGGAAAAGGAGAAAACATAATGTGAGTTACTTCCATAATTTTGGTAGTAAGTTCTTTGTTCTGAATAATGGTAAGGAGAATTTAGGTAAATTTCATGCAAAATCCAATAAAGGAATTTTCCTAGGTTATTCTACAACCTGCAAAGCATATAGAATATTCAATAGAAATTTTTTTTGTGTTGAGGAATCTATGCATGTTATTTTTTATGAGCCTAACCTTCCCTTGAGTACTCATGCTCTTGAGGATGATGAAATAGTGCAAGAAGAGGTTATAGTACCTACTCAAGTAGTATACAAAGAAGAAATTGTTCAGATAAAAGTAGTTCAAGAAAAAGCTTCACAACGGAATGCTATAGAGCTGCTTCCAAAGGAGACCAGAACTACCAAGAATCATCCAATTTACAAAGTTATTGGAGATCCAAACAGAGGAATAAGCACATGTGCTTCACATAGAGATTTTCATGTAAATTTGGCCTTCCTCTCATTCATAGAGCCATCAAACATCAAAGAAGCTTTAGAAGATGAAGCTTGGATAATAGCAATGCAAGATGAGTTAAACCAGTTTGAAAGGAACAAAGTTTGGACACTTGTACCATACTCGGATGAGCAAAGCATCATTGGTATAAAGTGGGTCTTTAGGAACAAGCTAGATGAAGATGGTAAAATGATAAGAAATAAAGCTAGATTGGTAGCACAAGGTTATAACCAGCAAGAAGGTATTGACTTCGAAGAAACCTTTGCTCCAGTAGCAAGATTAGAAGCTATTAGAATGCTACTTGCTTTGACATGATATAAAGATTTCAAACTCTTGCAAATGGATGCGAAAAGTGCTTTCTTAAATGGTTTTGTTAGTGAGGAAGTATATGTGATAGAACCTCCCAGTTTTGAAAGCTTAGAGTATCCAAATAATGTTTATAAACTCTCTAAAGCTCTTTATGGTCTTAAACAAGCTCCAAGAGCTTGATACAATAGACTTAGTGAGTTTCTTTTGCAAAATAGTTTTAAAAGAGGAAAATTGGATACTACTCTTTTCACTAAGCATGTTAACCATGATATACTCATAGTACAAATTTATGTTGATGATATCATTTTTGGATTTACTAATGAGTTGTTGTGCAAGGGTTTTGAGAAGCTTATGAGAGGAGAATTTGAAATGAGCATGATGGGAGAATTAACATTCTTTCTCGGATTTCAAGTAAAGCAAACTACTGATGACATATTCATTAACCAATCCAAGTACACAAATTAGCTACTAAAGAAGTTTGTAATGAGAAATGCAAAAGGAATAGCTACTCCTATTAGCCCATCTACAAAGCTGGATCTGGATGAAAAAGGAAAATCAGTTTGTGAGAAAAAATATAGAGGCATGATTGATTCTCTACTATATCTCACTTCTAGAAGGCCATATATCATGTTCAATGTGTGCTCATATGTTAGATATCAAGTTGCACCAAAGGAATCCCACTTTACAGAAGTGAAAAAAAATTTCAGATATTTGACAACTACTTCTAATGTGGGAATATGGTACAGCAAAACTAGTTCTTTCGAGCTAATTGCATAAACTGATTCAGATTATGTTGGATGCACCATAAATCGAAAAATTACCAGTGGAGAATGTCAATTCTTGAAAAATGCTCTAGTATGTTAGCAATGCAAGAAGCAGCATGTTGTATCTCAATGCACTTCTGGCGTTGAATATATGATAGCTGTAAATTGTTGCTCTCAAATTCTTTGGATGAAGCAACAACTTGTTGATTATGGTATTTCTCTATCTAAAATTCCTATGCTACGTGATATTACTAATGCCATAAATATTGCTAAAAATCATGTTCAACATTCTAGAATAAAGCATATAGATATCAAGCATCATTTTCTTCAAGATCATGTTTTAAAAGGTGACATTGAGCTAGCTTTTGTCAATACTAAAGAATAGCTTGCTGATATCTTCACTAAGGCATTGGTAGAAGAAAGGTTATGTTATCTAAGACATGAACTTGAGATGATGAGCTTGTCCTATATTTCTCATGCATATCATATCATGCCATAAGCATGCATGACCTTGAGGACTAAATTTTCTTGTCAAATTAATTTAAATTTGTGAGCTAACAAGTTTGTTGAGAACTGTGTTGATTTTTTCCCCCACCAAAGCTGGTTTGCAAGCTAGTTCTCATCGTCTCTTATCATGCTATTTATATGAATTCATGTTGAAATGCCAAATTGGGCTTGTCCTTGAAGTTGGATTTGTATTTAAATCCATTTGGGCTTTTCTCTATTGGGCCTAAGCCAAAATGCCTTGTTTCATTAAACCCTCAGTTTCCTATGTGAGTAAAACATAGCGTTTGCCAGTTGACCCTTCAGTTACCTGATTCATCTTCTTTCCTAAACTAGTCTCACAAGATCCCTAAGTTTCTGCCATCAACCTCATTACCAAGCTCCTTATCTTCATAATTTTTGCAACTCTCCTTAATCATTTCTCAATCAATCCTATAAACCGCTCTTAATCTCTCCAAACCTCTCTATAATGCATGACTTAGAGACAATGAGATTCAAAAACTCCCTCAGGCATTCTCAGTGAATGGGTAGAAAAGGAAGAGAAACTTCCAGCAACACACCAAAAATCGCCATACCAGTTTTAGAGTCTTCTTCCTCAGAAAATTCAACTAAGTCATTTTTGGAGGCCATGCAAAGAGGATCCAAACTCGGTGGCTTAAGCAGCTAAGGCAAGAAGCCCATGCGTGCTGATGAAGATGTTCCCATGGCTGACCCTCAGGAAGCTCAGTCCAAAGATATTGCAGAAGAAGGGCTTGTTCCTCTTAAATCTGTTGGAGGCTTAAAGCTTCTAGAGGGACCACCTACTGTGTTGTATCTAGGTTGGCATGAACCCAAGAAAGACACTATTCTAGAAACCCCAAAAATCAACCTCACCACTCCTCTTGTCTTTCTTGAAAGACTAGAAGTAGTTCCTATTGAATCCAACACTCCAAAGGTAACAAGGACAAAGATAGACAGCCCACAAACAAGTTTCAATGCCAAAGCCTACTCCTCCTCAAGCTCCTGGAAATCTCTTCCAATCCAGAGAGATTGAGAGCATTTTCAGAAAAAATTCTTCTTGATAAAGGTGATGCCTAGCTCTATTGTGAAATGGACTGAAGAAACAGAGACCACAAAGCCCATTGATGAAGCAATTGCTGTGATGGGATGGAAGTAGTTTCTGGAGATTAAAGAACCAGTCCTGCCATAACTGGTAAAGCTATTTTATGCTCATCTTCAACTCCTTAAGGGGGTTGTTTCTGTTAGCATTTATTTACAATTATTTGTGGTTGGTGTTTAGATCACTCTAAATGAAAACTTGTTTGAACAACTATTTGATGTGCCTGTTGAGGGAGATGAAAGTTATATCCATAAGACCTGGCCTATTGATTTTGTGCCATTTGCTGAAGCTATGCATTCCTTATGTGATTTTCCTAAGAACATGGATGGAAGTGTACTCTATGTCCATTGCATGAATTATGTAACCAGGACCCTAGCCAAGTTCATAACCACCAATTTTCTTGCTAGGGTTGGTAGCCAATCTGAATTCTTTATCTCTGATCTTTACCTTCTTTACCACATCAAGGACAAACTTCCCTTGAACCTACCCAAGTTGATTCTTAATACCATGACATGGACTGCTAGAGGAACCCGAGAGAAAGCCAACTTCCCATATGGCATGCTCATTACCAGAATTTGTAGATATTTTAATCTTAACTTGACTCAGTTCAAGGATGAGCCCCTGCCAAGTCATTTAATCATTAGGCAACCCTTACTAGGTTTATGCCTCAAGAGGATTCAAGCAACCCTTCTCCTGTCAAGCAGCCTTCTGAATCTAAGCATAAAGTAGTTGCCTCCTCAACTACTTTCAAATCTCAGAAAACTGGTAAGAAACCAGCAGCAACTTCTCAAGCTATAGATTATACCTAGTGGCTCAAGAACATCAACCCTGCAAAATTAGCAAACCAGATGGGCCAGAAGATGAACCACCAATAAAGCCAAATTATCTAGTTCTTAACTAGGATTGCTGGTGGGGATGCTGCAATGGCTGAGCTCAAGCTTAAACTAGCAACAACTAAAGAAAGGCTTGTTGTTGCAGAGATGGAGCTTGCTACTTTAAAGCCACCATCAAGCTGATTTGTCTATGCTGATCTTTCTCTAAACTATTATCTTTTGGACTTTATTATTTTGGCTTGCCTTTTATTCCTCTAGGTCTATAACTTAAACATTTGACATTTGCATTTGCTCTAAAATTGTTTCTGCTATAAACTATTTACTAAGTTTTCTGTAGGAACCAATTTCTTTTCTCCCAATCATTTTTTATATGACAAAGAGGGAGAATGATTAGGAAAGATCATTTGGATTTTCTGTTATGATGCTCTGATACTGAGATAGACTGGATGAATTGTTTTTATTTTTGCTTTGATATTGAGAAGTCCGGATAAGCTGCTCTTAAAATGTATTTTTTGGAAAACCCCTTTGTTATGAAACTTCTTGTGAATACTACTTTTTCAATTGGTTGTAAAACTAGTTTCAAAAGTAAGCATATTTCTAGGGGGAGATTTTTCTAGACATTTGTCATCATAAACAAGGGAGAGATTGTTGGCCCCATATAGTTCTCCAACCCTAATTTTGATGATACCAAATAGCATTGCTTATCACTAACCTTAATGTGTTTGTTCAAGTGTATATTCTAAGTGAATAGGTTAAGTGATAATCTTGGGTCTGAAGCATAACCAGTTTCCTAGTTCAAAGAACCAGCTTGAAGTTCAAGAGCAAGATCTACATGCTAATATGAAAGCCTCAAACATCATGGACCAACCAAGGTTGAAGCCCAATTCGTCTGGACCTGTTATTGAGCCTCAAAGACGTAGGAAGGAATTTGAATTAAGAAGAATCAATAACAAGAAAGGAAACAAATGTTATATAAGGAAATTATTTGAAAGATTGAGATTATTTCCTAATCAAAGATATGATCTCAAATCAAGTCATCAAGACCTCAAATCAAGCTAGTAGAAGCCCAACCCAATTGGCAACATTCATCTTCAATCTTCTACTATAAGAGAATCCATTGAATTAGTTGAAGAAAAAACTCTGTGTTTGAAAGCTAGTTATCTATCTCTTATACCAACTTTGTACTACGTGTATGTAAATCCTTGTGAGAGTTGTAAAGCTGTGGGTGCATATCCTTTTGGGATTTTTTTAATAGATTTCATTGGGAAATTTGGGGAGTGACTTCTGTCTTTGTTTGACAGAAGGAGAGAATTTTTAGTGAGCTCTATAAAGAAACTAGGGAGATAAGTTTTCTGGTTAAGCTTGTTGTAAAAACTAGTGTTATATTGAAGCTTGGACAAATAACCTTGATATTAGAACCCCAACCTTAGGAGAGTGAACGTAGGCTTTGTTTTGGCTGAACCACTATAAAAATTATGGCTCAATCTCTCTATCATCCTCTCTTTAATATTTAGCTATTATATGATCTATTGTTGCATAACCAGCTCTATTGTTTTGTTTCTGTTAAGCGTGATAATTCTTGCCTTGTAAATTACTATATTCATATATGCAACAATCTATCTCTCTTGAATGGCTATCTGATTTATGTTTTGAGTGTTCATATTCTGATCATTAATCTCTGCTAATTTATTTCTAGGTTGATAAATAACTAGCTCGGAAACGAGTTTTGAGTATAAACTTGTTATACCAAAAATTGGTTTAATTTGTATTTTCACATTATTATTGTTTTATCTCCTATTCAATCCCCTCTAGAAGCATACCTACACTCTCAATAATTACATAAGTGGACTGAGCCCGTGGTTGGACCCAGCCCATGCTAGAACTATGCTAGAGGTGACGAAAGACCTCTTGTGCGTTGGGTTCTCTCCTTAACTCCTTCGTCTACAAAAAAGTGCAACTGCTAGTAAACATAAACAAAATTTTAAATTAAATACAAAATTAAAGTACATTATTAATTACAAACTTACCAACCTCTGTTTATGTTCAGAGACAGTTATGGAACTTCCCATGTGATAACACCCGCCCTGATCCAAGGACTGGTTCTTCTTGTTCTGCTCAAATACCACCTTGTACTATGCGGAGCCCCCATTTCGGTCTCAGGGCCTCTAATACATTAGGGCTCAACCATTTGTCCTTTCTTTTCCTGGTCCTAATGTCTCAGAACTCCCAATTAGCACTTGGTTTAGTGTCCTCAACCTAACAAATCAAATCCCTTTTCTGTCGGCTATTGTCCAACTGATAGCTGTTTTATGATCCTTCAACACACAGACCAACTTCTCCTCTTGTAAAGCCATGACATTCTTTGCAATGATCATAGGCAGCATGTCTTTCTCACCTAAATATACATATTTAGAGTGATTTGGAAAAGGTTTAAGCTACAAGGTAGGGGCCTGTACCACAGAAGGTAAAAGTTTTTCCTTAGATAAAGGCAAAGATATAAAAGAAACATTATACTTATTTGGCATTTTTGGCAAAGATTCCAAAGATGCCACAGCCTCCTCCATTTTGTCACACACTTGCAAATCCCTATTCAAGTTTTTGGGATTTTCTAACTCAAGACTCTTATTCATGGCGATTTCCAAAGCATCCTTGACAGTTAACTTAAAGAGTTGCTGAGCTAAAGAATCAATTATGTCAAGTAAAAAACAATATTCTAAATCAGTTGGATACCTCATTGCTTCAAAGATATTGAAATGTATGATCTTGCCATCAAATTCCATGGTTAGGGTCCCATCATGAACATCTATTTTGATTCGGGCAGTTTTCATGAATGACCTCCCTAAGAGTAATGGTGTCGGCATAGGGGATGAGTCATCCTCTATCTCAAGAACATAGAAATCAACGGGGAAAACTAGCTCATTCACTTGCACTAAAACGTCCTCCCAAACTCCCTTAGGATAGGCATTAGATCGATCAACGAGTTGAATAACTACACCAGTTTCCTTAAGTGAACCAAGATTTAAGGAAGCATTAATGGAATAAGGCATGACATTAATGGATGCTCCTAAATCTAGCATAGCCCTTTCAAACCTGATGTTGCCAATTGTGCAAGGTATGGTGAAGCTTCCCGAATCTTTTAATTTTGGTGGAAGCTTCCTTTGCAAAATAGCGGAAACATTCTCCTCCAAACTTATAATCTCATCTACCCTTAGCTCATGTTTGGTGGTGGACAGCTCTTTGAGGAACTTTTCATAATGCGGTACTTGCTTAATGGCATCCAAAAGAGGTATGTTTACTTGGACTTTGCGGAAGGTTTTCAAAATCTCTTTTTCATGTTCCTCCTTCTTAGACTTTGCAAACTGCTTGGAAAAGGTGGAGAAGAAACATTAGTAGAAATAGGAACCTTTGAAATTACCTTAGGTGTTGAAGAGCTTTCAATAGGAGCCATGGCTTCATCTTTTTCAAGAGCCAATTCTTTCTGCTGTTTTGTCTCATCCATGGACTCTCTCACTCTTTTTGGTGCATCCTCAAGTTGTTTCCCACTCCTCAAGGTCACAACACTATCATTCTCTCTTGGGTTGATCACAATTTGGGATGGAAGTTTTCCTAAACATTGTGCCTCCAATCTGCCCACAGTACTAGCCAATTGGCTTATTTGAGTCTCCAAATTCTTGATAGTCGTCCTTGCTTCCTGTTGAAATTGCAAAGTGTTAGTAGCAAGAGATTTGACTATATCTTCTAGAGACGTACTTGAGTTTTGAGGGATGGCCGAGATTGATATGGTTGTGATGAACATTATTTTTATATATTAATTAATCCCCATTTTTAACCTCTTAATCCTATTTTGGGCTTATTTGATTGGGCTTGGGTCATATTTCATTAATTAGGTTCAAATTGAGCTTAAGTGTGTTTTTCAGCATTATTAGAGTTTTGACACTATTCTGTATTTCGGGTATATATTTAGTTTTGGATGTCTAAAAATTTTGATTCTTGCCTTGTAGGAAATCTAAGAGGATTATCTACAACTTTCATTCAGACCTCCAAGGCCAATTTAGACGTTCAGTGGATCAAATTTAACCCGGAAGTCAAAGTAGAGTTGCTGCCGCTGGATCCTGACCCGCATGCAGTGTTTGGACCATAACTTGTGTTGTACATATCATATGGACTTGAAACCAGTCCCATTGGAAAGCTAAGGTGCAGTGATTCAATTTTTATGAAGGCCGGTTCAACAAATTATGAAGTTAAGATGGTCTTATTTCCTGTCGAAAATGGATGATTAGTCTAGAGACCTATATGGACCTAGATGAACTTAAATGAGCTTAACTTCCTCAATTCAAGCACAATTAGGCCCAAACCGGAGCCCATTTGAAGCTGAGGTCCAGAGGTTTAAACCAGGTTAGGGGTAAATTAGGTGTGTATGAAAGTTAGGAAGTTATAAGCAGAGAAAGGAGGCAGACGAGTTATCATTGCTAGACTAGGCAATTTTTTTTTTTCTCTCTTAAAAATTCTGGAGCTCTTTGATTTATGACTGCACTTCTCCATTGGAGCTTGGATTTCATGACCATGGAGGAGTAGAATCCTTGTAACCAAGTTAGACTCCTGATTAAATTCAGTTTGGATTTTGAGATTATGTTCTTAATTGGATTAAACTTAATGCAATTTCTTCTTCTTTGAATTTCTACCTTGCTTTAATCTTTGTATGAATTCATGGAGATCTTTGTGATTTATATGGATATTGAAGTAATAAATAGAATTTAGATTGATAAATCTTTAATCTGTGGTTAGAATTCAAAGAAGCTATGCTATGTTAATTGATGTTCGGTTTTTAGATTAATCACTAATTGCTTAGTCTTTGTGATTACAAGATTAGTGATTGTATGTGGTTAATCGAATTCTAAGTGATAACTTAGTAGGAATAATTAGTCACAATTAGAGATTTCGGTTGTGATTAAACTCAATTAGCATTGCTACATTAAGACTTAATCACTCATGTTAATCTAGGATGAATCAAACCGGTTTTTGATGGATGTCTAGCTAGGTTACACCTTTAATCAACTACATTAATCTTTGTTTAATTCTGCAATTTACTATTATAATCTTGTTTCAAAAATCCCATATTTTTAACTTGAAATTATTGATTACACATTCCATTCCTTGTGAGACAAACCCGGATTATGCCCTTTATTGCATTCTAATTAGGGGATTCAGTTTAATTTAATTGGTTAAGCGACAACACCAATCAATGCACTCTTTACATTCTTTTATGCAATTGTTCATAATTGTTAAGTCAAGTGATAATTTGTCCATCATTAGAGACTAACCATTGGTTGGGTGAGTCAAGGTGCTTATCCCCTTTTCTAACTCGTAACTTAGTCCCTGAATCTAATCTCTAGTTCAAGACCCTTATTTTCCTTGTTTTAGGTAAAATAAGGTGGCAATTTCATTTCTCAACCAAGAGCCACAAAGTTCCCTCAGTAGGGATATCACCCCTAATTAGGTCCACTGTTTTCCACAACTGAAATGGTACACTCTCAACATGCTATTTACTTCCAATTTTGGATGGTAGTCTGCAATGTGGGGGTTCCATGCATTATGGGGCTTATCTATATGTTTTGAAACTTTTAGGGGCAAACTGCACATCTGGTAAAGTTTAAAGGGATGAGAGTGTGCCATTTTGGTTGAACAAAATAGTCTTTTAGGGTCGATAGCCCTTGTGAGGCACTTGAAAAAAGGAGTCGCCACCTTGCTTTGTCCAAAACAAGGAAGATATGGGTCTTTCGTATCAGAGCATAGGTTGACCCAAATATCAAAGTTCACGTAGTTTTGTGGGAGACTTGTGCTATGTGAAGCTTCTTTACAATTGGCAAAATGGTATTTTTAGGTAAAGAAAATATTTTTCAGAAAGGAAAAAAAGGTTGATTTAATAACAAAATAATGATTTTGGATTGAAAAGGGGTTATTTCAGGCTTTTGAAAAGTTGTGGGCTTTCCTATAATTTTTAGGGTCAAAATGTAATTTTATAAAAAATAACCTAAACTAGGGTTCCGTAGAGGGTTGGGTCCAAGCGAACCCATATAGGGCTACACGGCCCTACATGAGCCACGTGGACCGAGGTTGTCTTTCTAGTTTTTTGGGTAAAAATGTTTTTGGCTAGAATTGGAAGTTTTTTTGATAGAGAGAAGTTTTTTGTAAACAGGGATTCGAAGAAACAAGGGTTTTTTTTACCAATTGATTCGCTTTAAGGACAGCAACTCATAGAACAAGCCTATTGTATGCAAGATGCTATGCAAAGGCTAGGTTAATTTACTTTTTATGATAAACAAGAATCTTAGGAATAGATATTGATTCAAGATAACAAGGATTTGATTTTAATGACATGTTTATAGCTAAAGCATGCAACTTTAATTAACCAAAGCATGGAAAGGTGATATCTTGAATTAAATTAATCCTAGAACATGCTCCTAATGAAAAGAAATTCACCTAGAAGCATGGATATCCTTCTTGCTTTGCCCTAGAGCTTTTAAGCCTTGATTCGAGTAGAGGTTCAATTGCTTTGGTGCTTTGGATCTCCTTCCAGTTGAGCAAAGTGTCAACTTATGAATCTCTTGGGATAGATTTGTCTATCTCCTAAGCAAAGCTTTACTTCCTACTAGATAGGCTTCAAGCATAGCAACATTTTGCTTTCTCTTTCTCTATAAAGTGCTCTTAGGCAACTCTTGGTGTTTCAGAGTGTCTATGTGCAAGATGGCCTCTGTGGGGGAATTTCTATGTGTTGGAGTGCCTCCTAGGGGTTTTATTTATATAGGTAGAGGTTACAAACAAACTAGGGCTTCTTCTACCTTTTTCATGTTTTTTCCCATTATCTTGCGTTGTATCCGTTGGAAATATGTATCCTTTGTCTTAGACTAGATCTAAGAGATATTATGGAGTGGGCTAACAAAATAGGTTATCTACGGATGCCCCTCATTAGCAGAGTTTTGTTAAAAGCGAAGGCCAATGCTGACAAATAATGCCGCATTTTGGGATGCCTTGTATTCTCATTGATCATTTGTTGTGGTGATGAAGGTAGATCCTTGGTTGTTGGATCTAGGGTGACTTAGGCAAGAGAGCCATCATCTTATTGTCTAGAGTCTAGTGACTGCATTGCTGGCTTTGCAGGTTAGCATAATGACTTAAGTATGCATCACTAGCTATGTAAGCTCCATGATAGCTTCTGGGTGCATCATTGGCTTTCTCAACTCCATGATGGCATTTGGGTCCATCACTGGCTTCTAGCTCTGTGACAGTTTTCAAGTGCATCACTGCCTTTTGGCTCCATGACAGCTTTCTGGTGCATCACTGGCTTCTGGCTTTATGTCGGCTTTCGGTGCATCACTCTTTTCTCGGCTCCATGACGACTTTTGGTGCATCATTGGCTTCTCAAATCCATGACGGGTTTCAATGTGTCAATGGCTTTCTCGGCTCCATGGCGACTTTCAAATGTTGTTCTCCATTGGAGAACTTGGTTGTTGGTCTAATCTTAGACATAAGTCTTTGCTTAGATTATTTCTTGTTTGGGTGATTGACTGGCCTTTTATGATAGGGTACTCACTGGGGAGTTTTTGGAGTTATTCTCTACTAGGGACTTTTGGACTTGTTCTCCGCTGGAGACTTCTAGAGTTATTTTTCGCTGGGGACTAGTAGAGTTATTTTCCACTGGAATGTTGGAGTTGCTTTTCACTAGGGACTGTGGAGTTACATTCCACTAGAGAGTGTTGGAGTTGTTTTCCATTGGGGAATGTCATATCAGACAAAAAGATTTTTTTTTCTTTCTTGTTTTTTGTCTTCGTGCATGTGGGGCTACTCAGATTAGAAGCAGGTCCGCCGTGGACTACACACGTGTTCGTGTAGTTCGCACGAACCACGTGGGTTCCATGTGGAGCTCATTTATGAAATTTTCTTCCCTATACTATAAATGGGTTCTCATCCCATTTTTTCCATTTTACATTTCCTTCTCTTTCTCTTTTTCTCTTGTTTTAGCATTTTTCTTGTTTTTCGTTGCACTCTATGCCCATTTTCTTGTGCTTTGATCATGTCTTATTCAAGGCATGATTCTTCCACTGGTATTTTGATGAGACGAGCAGTAGGGGAAGGAGGCCATGCATTCCTTTGTGTTGCCATTGCTATGTGCATGATGGGAAGAAGATGCTTTTGATTAATAAGAGCTCTCATACTTTTCCCATTCTAGAGTTGATGAGGTAAGATTCAGTCCTTTACTTCTGAGATTACCTTGCTTGTTTTTTACATTCTTAGCTTAGACTTTCTTTATCATGTCTAGCATGATGCTCGCATTAAGGCTAATACTTCTTTGAGTGGTGTAATTGAGTTGTGGCTTGTCCTAGAGCTGTTTGTGAAGTTGTTGGTAAACAAAGTGGGCTAAAAGACTTTCTTCTAATCTTTGCCACTTACTAGGTTCAACATCCCTTTCTTGAAAGCGTTGGGTGAGCTTTGGTGGGATACCACCAATACTTTTCATTTCAATTTTGGCGAGATGGCTCTAGATCCATTGTCTTTCTTCATGATCACGGGAGTCAAATTTGGAGGGAGGCATGTGATCTTTGACTGCTCCATGCATGGAGATTTTTATAGAATTGAGGGGATCCTGGGCTTCCGTCCTCCTAGCCCTTCTTGTAAGAAGGGTGCATTTTTGGAGTTTATTTCTAGCTTCACTTATTAGAGAAAATAATCTCTATGAGGCTATATCCAAGGCAAAGAAATTCTTGTGTTATGCCTTAGATTATACCTTATTTGCTTCGGCGGCCTTAGATGTCTATTTTGCCCTCGTGTCGTATCTTGTAGACTTGCCTGACTACTGCTCTTATGACTAGCGGAGTGCGGCTTTTTGTACTAGCTACGACTTTTTGTGCAACCTATCTAGGGGTGTCGTATAGCATTGGTGGTCTGGCCATCGTTTGGGAGGTATGCCCTTCTTCTTTTGCTTTTCTCCTGTGAGTCTTTGATTTTGGCTATGTTAACGTGCCCTTTCTTGTAGGTCCGGGCTTATGAGTGCCCAAGGGTTGGTACCCTGGTCTTGAAGGATTTTAGCCTCGTAAATTAGCCAGCGATGACAAGGTGGGCTTTGTCTAACTGCAAGAGTAGGCCTAAGCTATCCAAGGTTCAATATAAGAGCCACGTGGCTTGCTTGACTTCTACCCATGTACATATTTGGGGTGCAATTAATATTTCTTAGTCTTTCTTTTTCCTCGTTCATTTTTTCTTGCTTTGTAGATCTACTCGAGTCTTTGGGAGAGGTACTTGAGTCTTCATTTAGAAAGACTAGATGAGGTAGTAACCATGACTGGTTGTCATGTATTGTTGGAGGGTATACACAATGATTTTGGTATCTGGATGAGCACGTGATAAGGCAAGTTCACACTAGTAATAACCCTTTGGTTCCCTTGTTGCCTCCGCCTTCCATGTTGACACCCATCTCTTTAGTTGATATGTCTCTTCAATTGGCGTGTGACACCCGAGATGCTGAGGAGTTCCTGGATCATGACCAAGATTATGATGATTCCCTTACGATGGTGCTCAATCCTCTTCCTGGGTTGTAGTTGCGGACTGATCATCTAGTATGTTGTCTTCTCGGCTCCTTTTCTTTTCCCTGGAGATTCAAGTATACCCATTTCCAATCTTGGTCTTGTGAGGTCGTGGCTATGCAAGTTCTGCTCTCTCTTCTTTCACTGGTGGTCAGCCTTCAACTTCGCAAGCTCCTCACGTTATTGTTCCATGAAATTTCTATGTGGGGCCATTAAGTATCGGGGATAGCTCCTTTTCGATGCCCATGTTGGATTTATTAGCTTTTGACTACCATAATGATTAGCTGGTTCACATTTCCCCTATTGAGACTGTCCCTCCTGCTCCTATTCCTTCGAAGATAACTATGGTGATTTTCTTAAACCTTTGCTTTTGGTTCTCTTCTTGGTTTAGCGAGGTCCTCATTTTGCTTTTGTAGGTTCCTTGTTCGACTTTCGATGAGGTATGAAAGTTGGTTAGGATCTTGAAGAATCGATTGCTTAATATGTCACAGTGATTTATAAGGAGTCCTTCTTGTGGTAGTGCGAGTGCTGTGAGGGAAAGTGTTATGGGGTAAGAGCTAGTGGCGGCAAATCAACATATCGAGGAGTTGCGGCGCCCTTGAGATTACCCTTACCCATCACCTAGGGCTCCACCTTACTTTTACACTCCAGAGGTGTACAAAGAACCTTGTACTAGAAACTACGGTGTGGATCTTGACTATGAAGTTGGCTCGTCTTCTAGACTAGTTGGACAGTGTGTCACCCATTCTGCTTATCATCATGGATGAGTTGTCTGTGGGGCTTTTGCAAGATTCTGGGCCCTAGATGCCCCTAGTGTAACATTAGGGTTAGTGCATCATGGATGCTTTTGTGGTAATAATTATCACTGTTGCCTAACAATGCGGGCCTTGTATCTTGACATGCTATTGTCAATTTGATGTATGAAAAGCCCTTTTCTTGATTTGCTGCTTTTTGTTTTTGGCTTAGGCCGTGTGGCCCATTCTTGGGGCATGAGGCCCAGGTCCAAGGCTTGTAGCCCACGACAGCCATCGCCTTTGGGGATTTTTACTTGTTTGTTAAGGTTTCCTTTACCTCTATTTAAGCATCTAGACTCCTATGTAACAGCCATGACCTACAAAAAAAAAAAAAAAATTCTTGCTACACAAGAGATTTTTACTATTTTTTTCTTTGTGAAGATGGCTCGCAAGTTCCTTACCCTTGAGCAATCGGGTGAGCTTCCTACTTCTTACCTTTATGAAGTTTCTACTTGGATGAACCAATGGAGAAAGGTGGAGAAGATTAAGTTCACCTCTTTCAATTTAAATTCTTGTTTGCGTTGAAGTCAGTCTTCATCAATCATGACATGTTGTACACTACGTCCTACTATTAGGACAAGGAGGAGCATGTCTTTCATTTTGGTGGCTCAGAGTTGTGCCCAACCTATGAGGAGTTTTGCTCCATTTTTGGCATTGTCCCTCATCAAGGAAGGCACATGGTTCCAAGTGGAAAGATTCACTTTTTGTCTACTTGCATGAGCACTTTTGGGGTGTCTCATATCGATGCTTGGGATTTGACCAATGGTGATAGGGAGATTGTTCATTATTCTCTCATTACCCTTTTTGGAGAGACTGGGGACTTGAACAATCAGGATTATCAGAGGTTCTGAATGAGAGCCTTGACTTTTTGCATGTTGTCTATAGACACCCCATTTTGGCCCAATATTCTCTTAGAGTAAACTTAAAAGGAAAAAATGGAAAAAAAAAAAAAAATAGGCCTAAAACTCTCTTGGACTGAGCTTAGGGATCAAAGGGAAACAAATAGGCTCAAAATGCTCAAACTAAAGAAAAGACGGAAGTTTGGGCTGGACCAAGGCCTAAAGATGCATGGCTCTAGCCCAAGTTGTGGGGCTCAGTGCCGAGCCACGTGGCTCCCAATTCGATATGCCCTATCTTTTCCAATATTATCCTATATTTTTCCTTTTCTCTAAGCTAACCAAAAGTCATACCTTGCTCAACACTCAGAAGGTCTTTATCCCTTCTTATTTATCGCTTCATTTTATTATCCCCCATCTTTATCCCTTCATTTTATTTCTTCTTTATCCTATCATTTCTTCTTCTCCAAGCTAACTAAGAGTCCAACACTTATTACCTCTCTAATCCATCCCCTATAAATACCCCCTCTCATTCATTTTCAAATTACACTCAGTGCACCCAAGAATATACTGAAGAAAGATCAGCTAGCTTGGTTCCATTAGAGAAAATACTCTAGAGGAATAGCAAAAGCTTGATCTCTAGTTTAATATTTTAAGAAGGAGGTGAGACAGCCAAAGCTTTGGAGCAAGGGGAGTGATTGCGCCCTTAGGTAAGTTCTCTCTTCCCTCTTTAAGAGCATGCCTTAGGTCTTTTATCAAGTTATTTACTTTATGTTTTAGCTCTTTAAATTTCACACCTTATTCATTTCAATAAAAATGTAAGCTAGCTTAAATTTAACGGGGATTCTATGATACTATGTAAGTATGTCATACTATACTGATGTGGTAAACATACATAATTTTCATATTTTATTATATATAAAATATAATTTATTTAATTTTTTAAACAAATTTAAAAATAGTTAATTTATACACATGTCATTCATTTATTGGTTATTCCTATGTAGTATGACATACTACATAAATACTAAAAGTATCTAAGAAACCTCCTAAATTTAATCATTTGATAAAATGGCCTATTAGCTTTATGTTTTCTAGAGAGATTAATTGCTTAGCCTAGGATTGGATATCATCTTCACATAAAGAGAGGTCTATTCTATGGGAATGACCCCTTAGCATGATCAATCAATGAGAGCTGTTTCAAATTCAT
The DNA here is from genome assembly GCA_003255065.1 of Cercis canadensis. Classification (NCBI taxonomy): domain Eukaryota; kingdom Viridiplantae; phylum Streptophyta; class Magnoliopsida; order Fabales; family Fabaceae; genus Cercis; species Cercis canadensis. Next base: position 616,974 of record QAOA01000431.1, read on the forward strand.
TCACTTTTCGAATCATTTTCATGACTACTTATCAAACTCATTTGTGAAACTATTTCGAAACTCAAATCATTTTCTAAAGAACAAATCTCATTCATTGAAATATTCCAAGACATATCAACCCTAGCATGGGCCTCAGGATACGTAGGCACCCAAGAATGTGAGTTCATTGGATCAAGTCTAAACCATGTAAGTAAGCATGTAGTCCATTTCCCTTTTATTTCAATTCAAGTCTATTTACTTTAATGCAATCCCCCATATACATGCACCCTTTACATTCTATTATTCAATTGTTCATGATTGTTAAGGCAAGTTATAATTCATCTATCATTAGAGACCAACCATTGGTTGAATGAGTTAGGGTGCCTAACCCTTTTTTAACTCGTAACTTAGTCTCTAAATCCAATCTCTAGTTCAACACCCTTATTTTCCTTATTTTAGGTAAAACAAGGTGGCGACTCTATTTCTCAACCCAGAGCCATAAAGTGCCGTCTCTCAATAGGGATATTACCCATAATTGGATCCCCAGTTTTGCTTACCCGAAATGACACGCTCTCAGTTTGGTGACTCCATTAGGGACACTTGAGGACTAGACTCATTGTACAATGATGGATATATTATCACTTGACTTACTACTTTGCTTGAATGCTTGAACTCGCATGCCTAGAAAACATAAGGTTGCATGATTGCTTGAAACTTAGACATACCCGCAGTGATTTGGACTCGTGCCCATTGCTCCTGGTTTATGGGTAGATTCTCGAATCATGGCACCTTGAGGCCTCATACCACATTATGGTATATCATATGGACTTGCACTTTTGGACCTATGCGGCACTCAGGGTGTCACATGTCCTTAGGTACCAAAGTTCTAGCCAAAATGGGGACAATTAAAAAAGCCAACCTTAGGTACCTTTCTACTTGACCATACACCTAACTACTAGGCATTGACCCAAGTAAGGAGACTCTTTGCATGATCTTTTAAGGACCTTATGGTCTTGTGGAAGGGTAACCAAGAAGCTCTGTTCTCTAAAATATGGCAACTAATCCTCATCATTGATTTTTCCACATTGATTCAAGAACAATCCTTCTCTCTAGTTGGCAAAAAATAAAATTTCAAAACAATGCCCACGTTTCTTTAAGGAACTTTCAAAAAAAAATTGGGCAATTCCTCAAACCAACTAAGGATATAAGATGAGCTTTGGATAGCTTCATACACATTTGCTAAGCTTTTCTCTTTGGACCAAGTTTTTCTCCATATCCATTTCATTTCCCTTTGTCATAAACCCTTCAAGAATCCAAAAAAAAAAAGTCCTTGAGCCCAAATACTATCCAACTCAATTCTTTATCAAAGTCCAATTCCTTTCCATCTCACCCTTCTTTTTGTCACTGACCCTTCCAAATCCAAGAACAAAAAAAAAAAAATCTTTGAGCCTAAACACTAGCTAACCCATTCCATTATCAAAGTCCAATTCCTTTCCGTTCCACCCCTTTTTTTGTCACCAACCCTTCGAGAATCCCTAATCCAAAATGAAAAAAAAAACCTTGAGTCCAAACACTAGTCAACCTAATTTTTGATAGCTCACACATTTTCCCTTGCAACAAAAAGGGAGTTTTTCCTCACCTTAAAACATTTCTTAAAAGTAAGCCTCTTTTCATCGGGCCAACTAGGGAAATGAACCCAATTTTTACCCACATACATTCTGCCCCACAAAAAATGGTTTCTAAATCAAAGCATCACTTTTATCCAAGTTCCCACAGTATGTGATCCAATAACGTTTGAAGCATTTTCCTAACTCCATCCAACCTTCTAAGTCCCTCTGTAAACACGATCAAACCTTGAAACCTTTCTTTCTTTCAAAAACTATCTTACCCTCATTGGGTTAATGAGGGCTATCAAGCTTTGGACACCCCTAGCCCATTTCTTTTGAACCCTAATTGTCTCCTATGTGAAATGTTCTAGCCCAAGGTGGTTGCAAAAAAAAAAAAAAAAATTTGTTTTGACCCAAAGTCCTTTAAAACTAAGATTCACTCTTAGGACCCTCTCAAACAAATTTTAAAGTCCATGTGTCAAGACCATTTTGTTCATCCCTTTGTCACTTCATCATCTTTTCCACTCTTTGTTCATGTCTATTCGTTGTTTATCACTCTAGAGTCTCCACTTTAAACCTTTAAAAGTCTCTTTCTTTTCTTTCATCTAGTTCAACTTGAAAGCACAACCCACCTCTCAAGGCTCATACACTAAGCCCAAGACCTCATGTCGGAAGAAGCTAAGTCTTGTTATGGGAAGTGGGAGAAGGAGATTAAAAAGAGGATGGAAGCTATGACCAAGCACGTCAAGAAGGATAGCAATGAGATCAACATGCAAGCCTTATCATTATTTCTTGAGGCTCGTTCACTACCAAAGTTTAAGATGTCTTCCATGGACTAGTTTGACGAAACCGGTGACCCACAAGTTCACCTCAAAATGTATGCAAGAGCTCTGCATCCATTAGGAGCCACCAAAGAATTCATGGCTCAAGACAATCTCTAATAGGAGCTGCACTAAGGCAGTTACTCTTCCTTGAAGACTCGAAGGTTACGACTCAGGAAGACATTGATAATCAGTATTTTTATACAGTAATTAACCCTCATTTATAATCTTTTAATTCCCTTTTATGTTGATTTGATTGGGCCTGGGCCACATTTCATAAGTTAGGGTTCAATTGGGCTTAAGTGTGTTTTTCAGCATTACTGGTCATTTTACACTGTCTCTGTGTTTCCATCATAACTTGAGTTCTTGTCGTCTAAAAATTATGAATCTTACTTTGTAGGAAAGCTGAAAGGATTTCCTACAACTTTTCTTCAGAGCTTAAAAGCTATTTCGGATGTGTAGTAGGTCAAATTTGACCCGGAAGTCAGAGTAGAGATGCTACAGCTGGAATCTGACCCGCATGCAGATTTTGGACCATAAATTAGGATTTAGGTGTCTTATGGACTTGAAACTGGTTCCATTGGAAATCTGAGACGTAGGGCTTCAATTTTTGTGAAGGCTGATTCTCCAAATTATGTCTTTTTGATGGTCTTATTGCCTGTCGAAACTGGCTAATTACTCCAGAGACCTCTTAAGACCTAATTGGGCTTAACTCCCTCAATTCAGGCCTAATTAGGCCCAAACCGGAGCCCATTTGAAGTTGAGGTCCAGAGGTTTAAACCTAGGTTAAGGGTAATTTGGGTGTGCACTTAATTTTTGATGTTATAATTAGGTTAAAGGAGACAGCGTTTTTATCATTCTAGCTAGACAATTTTTAGGCAGCTTTTATTTTCTCTCATATTTTCTGGAGCTCTTTGAACTATGGCCTTCTTCTTCCATTGGAGCTTGGATTTCATGACCATGGAGGAGTAGAACTCTTGTAACCAAGTTAGACTTCTGATTAAATTCGGTTTTGCTCTTAAGATTATGTACTTAATAGAATTAAACTTAATGCAATTCTTCTTCTTTGGATTTCTACCTTGCATTAATCTTTGTGATTTATATGGATGTTGAAGTAAGAAACATAATGTTGATTGATCAATCTTTAATTTGTGGTAAGAATTCAGAGAAGCTATGCCATGCTAATTGAATGTTCGGTTTTTAGATTAATCACTAATTGCTTAGTCTTTGTGATTACAAGATTAGTGATTGCATGTGATTAATTGAATCCTGAGTGATAACTCAGTAGGAGAAAATTAGTCATAATTAGAGATTTCAATTGTGATTAAACTCAATTAGTAGTGCTACTGTATTAGGGTTTGATAACTTATGTTAATCTTGGATGGATCAAACCGGTTTTTTTATGGATGTCTAGCTATGTTACGTTTTTAATCAACCTAATTAATCCTTGTCTAATTCTGCATTTTACAATTTGGTAATATAGGTTCTGTTTTACAAAATCCTCTGTTCTTAAACTTGAAATTGTTGATTACACATTGCATTTCTTGTGAGACAAACTTGGATTATGCTCTCTATTGCATTCTAATTAGGGGATTTGGTTTAATTTAATTGAATTAGCGATAATTCCGATTAGACATCTACATCGAGTTCAATTGCCACTATAGCTACAACATCAAACTTGACATCACTAAAAGGGACTTAGAAACCACTAGGCAAGAAGTTAGTGAAACCTTTTCGGCATTTGTTTCAAGATGGGGACGCAAGGCTATCGACATGGGAAATTGCCCAACTGAAGAGGACAAAAAAAATATGACTCTTAGAAACCTACAACTGGAATATCAAAGGTACCTCAAGTATCAATATCATGAATCCTAGAAGAAGATGAGCTTACCGTCGATAGGGCCAAGCAACAATCTGTGTCAAGTGAAGAAGAGGCGGCAAAAGTGCATCATATAGGCAACCACCCTTTGTTCCAGCTTACTATCTTGAATAGGAGGCAACAAAAAAGGGAATTTAGAAATCTCCCTATGCCTATGAGCCAAGCATTCACCTAGCTAAGAGAGGTTTGCTACAATTGAAACCCACACATGCTCCTCTAGGGCCACGCTACCCTCCGTTGGTAGAAGTCCAATGAGTACTGCGGATTTCACCAAGTGCCTGATCATCACACCGATAACTACCATACCTTGCAACATGCTATCAAAAATTTGATAGATTCAATAATGGTCTCCCTACCAAGAAAACAAAGATAATCACGAATTGAGATTGACCCAAGTGGGATGCATTAGTGTCTATGTTTCAGGTCCATTTGTAATCTTTCATTTTTGTGTCTTTTGTAAATTTCTCTTTCATCAATAAAGATGTTTTTACAATAATCTTGTGACTTTCTTTTTTGAGCAATAAAGCTTAATCAAGAATCAAGAAGACCTTTATTTAAGGAAATCCCATTAAAAGAAAAAAAAAAAAAAAAGAGAAGAAAAGAGCCTTCTAGGTCAAAAACACAAAAGGGTGGCTTAGCCAAAAATTAAGGCAAGCCTACTAAGTTGGAAAACTTGAAAGGGAAACTTAGGCAAAAGTTAGGGCATCCAAAAAAAAAAAAATCAAAAGGGACAATCCTTGATTTTGAAAGTACTATATGGACATTATTCTCCAATGTCCAAATAAAATTTCCATCAAGGATCAATGTCAAGAGACTCATTTCCTTTGGAGATACGTAGGAAAATTTTATACAGGTGTTGTCCAACAACGTCTAGAAGAGCTCTTGCTTTCAAGCTCTACAATCTACCCAAATCCACAAAAAAGGAAAAGAAAGAAATGTCACAAGAATTCTCCAAGTCACACTCATTCATGTTCAAGTCATCTAGTCTTTCAAATGTTCATCTCATTTTCAATGGTTTTCCAAATAACCGAGTCTCATCCTTTTGCAAGTAATTCTACTTTTATCATCGTCACTCTTATTCGAGTCTTCATCATTTCTTGACACATGGTCTCTGCTCAAACATATTTAGGTCAAATGTGAATTCAATTCTCTTACAATGGGGCATCCCCATGTGTTCCCATCAAAATAAAAAGAAGAAATAAGCCCATCACCCAAAAAAAAAAAAAAAAAAAAAAAAAAANAAAAAAAAAAAAAAAAAAAGAGGAAAAGTCTACTAGGTTGAAAACCCATCTTTGGGGGGCCTAGGTGAAAGTTAGGTTTACAAAAGTGATAATGATGAGCCTACTCATAATCTTGTTACAACAAAACTAAGTCCAATTGCTTCCACAGAGAAATCTTTTTGCCAACCATTCAAAGAGCCTCCTCATTCAACCTATTTCCATTCTTTTGAAAAAATCTCCTTGACAACTACCCATACTCCAATGATCATCTTCAATCAAACCATTCTAACTCAAACTCACTATTCCACAAAAGGAAAAGATCAACCTTAAAAACAAGAGGGCATGACTTTGCTTACTTACAATGAAACCTAAATTATTTCATCACCTCTAAAAAGTATGCTCATACACTCAAAATCAATGAAACTATCCTCTTCACTTGAGACCCTCGTTTTCAACACATCTATGCTTTGCAAGGGACATGTTCCCTTCCTTTGGATTCAAAACTTATGACCCATCGAGACCATTCATCTAAATACAAAAATCCAAACAAGAGGCATACCCATTTCCTTTACAATCAAAACCTCCTTGTCAACCTTGCATCCCTCCACGATAATCTTCATTCGACTCATTCAAATCACTCCCCAAAAACAACAAGAATCCTCCAATTCTCAATATGAAAGGCATACCCTTTCCTTTGCAGCCAACACTTCATTGCCAATTCAACCCATCAAAATCTAGCATTATTCAAAATAAAGAAAAAGCTCCCTAGGCCAAAGGCAAGCCCTACCTCCTTTGCTGCAAAATCTCTTGACTATACACCCTACTTTAACATCTATTTTTCGAACTATCTTCGCCTAAACCTAGCAAGGGGCATGCACTCTCCCCTTTGCTTTTAAAATTTATTGATGAAACATCCTTTCTTCAAAGCCTTTTCTCCCTCAAACCAAGCTCCATTAACAACACAACAACCTTCTTCAAAACACTTACATAAGACAATGCCATCTCCTTGCTAACCTTCACATACCCTAAAGAGAAAAGCACGTTCAAGCCAAACTTCTCCACTTTTTCATGCTAGCTATCCAAGAGCTCAATTCCCTAAAAGAATCAATGAGTAAATTATTCAATTGATCAATAGAAAGTTAGGAACCATCTTTTAACCAAAAAAACACAAATGGGTAGCCTAGGAATTTGTTGTAGGCATACCAAAGGAGCAAAGAAGAGAAAAATCTAAGCAGAACAAGTCAATCGGCCTACAAACACTAAACAATCGAGAGGCAGGCCAAACGGCCCACATAAAGGTGAATGACCTCCATGTCAATGCCAACCTAGTCCATTCAAAACATAAGTGTTCCATGAATGACGATTACATCGGACTAAGGAGCCCACACTCAACGCCTAAATGTCAATATATATATATATAACTCCATACAAGGGACATCCCACACTAGGGGCATACCATCTTAACGGCGAGATCGAGGAATCCTTTTCATAGTTAGACCAGGAGATTGTTCCACATCTTTTCTCCTAGAATGCAAACTTTCGTGCACTCCATGTAATATTCCAAAAGCAGCCAAAGGATTACCATGTTGTTGCCTTAACTCATTAATGATCTCCTGAGCTTTAGCAAGTTCTCCACTTAAAAACCACCACACCTGAAAGTTATACAAAGTACACTCCTCAGTGACCTTTGAGACATGCTCAATAGATGATTCTTCACAATACCGGTCAACTGCCATACCATCCCTAAAAGACGAGTGAGGAATCTACAAGACAAGAAAAATTCATCTCCATTCCCCAGCAAATAGCATGCAATCAATTCCTCGACAAGTCATTCAAAAGCATCCTCGATGGACAAACACTCAGTTAAAGCATTCAATCCCTAGTGGAAAATTCATTAGTACTAAAACATTAATTAATTGCCAATACTCAACCTCTCTCAATCTTCGATAAAAGAATAACCACTTCTCTAGTTCGGGCCCCAACCTAAGGATAAGCCCATTTTTCAAGAACAACTCACAACAAAGACCAATTCCATCCCTTAAAGGCCCACGTCATTACACCAAGCCTATTCCCCAGTGCAAGCTTACGTCCAAGACCAAGCTCATCTTATCAAAAAGACCCACGTCAAAGACCAAGTCCACTCTTCAAAAGGCCCACGTCAAAGACCAGGTCCTTATTGTTCTAGATTTGTCTGCTAACCATGCCTAGTAACCTAAACTCAATGGCTAACTGCGTCTGAGACATTTTTTCTTGTATGCTGACCGAACTAGGATCTTTAACTAAGAACTAACCATGCCCAGGTCATCCCAAACTTGTCAACCAACCACACTAAAGTCTCTCCAACCATGGCAAACTATACATGAGACGTTTCAATCCGTCTACCAACTGTGCTAAGATCTTTAACCTGGAACTAATAGCACCTGAGTCCAGACTCATCAACTAATTACACTGAAGTCCCTTGTCAATGGCCAACCGTGCCTAAGATGTTTATATCTTTCTGTCAACCACGGTAGGATCTTTGATTGGGAACTAATCATGCCCAAGTCATTTCAAACTCAAGATGAAGGCACCATGTGCTTAAGTCATTTAAAATTCAAGACAAATGCATTATGTTCCTAAGTCTTTTCAATCTCAAGACAATTGTCTAAAGCCTAAGTCATTATAGTCATCAACATCACCAACAACCTCAGCGAGATGTTATGCACCCAAAATTAGATGTCTTACTTCAACACTGGTGTTCGCTTTTCACAAAGCTTGACCAATAAAGGGCATCCATAGACACCTCATTTTGTCCCAATACTCTATTGGACTAAGCTTAAAAGGGGGAAAAAAAAAGGGAAAAATAGACCCAAAACAATCTTAGACTGAGTTTAGGGATCAAAAGAAGAAAAATAGGTCAAAGACTCAAAAAATAAAGAAAATGACGGGAATGTGGGTTAGACCTAGGTTTGGAGCCATATGGCTCTAGCCCAAGCAGTGGGCTTAGCACCGAGCCATGCAACTCCCAATCCAACAGGCCCTATCTTCTCTAATTTTATCCTATCTTTTCGTTTTATCCAAGCTAACCAAGAGTCATACCTTGCCCAATACTCATAAGGTCTTTATACCTTCGTATTTATCCCTCCAACTTTAGCCATTCTTATTTATCCCTCTATTTTATTATCTCCCACCTTTATCCCTTAGCATTCATCCCTTCATTTTATTTCTTCTTTATCCTATCATTCCCTCTTCTCCAAGCTAACTAAGAGTCCAACACTTAGCACCTTTGATATCCATACCCTATAAATGCCCCATTCTCATTCATTTATAAATCACGCCCAATGCACCCAATAGTACACTGAAGAGAGAGTAGCTAGCTTGATTCCACTAGAGAAAATACTCTAGAGGAATAGCAAAAGCTTGGTCTCTAGTTTAAAGTTTTAAGAAATAGGCTTATAGGCAAGGAGGCCAAAGCTTGAAGCAAGGGGAGTGCTTGCGCCCTTAGGTAAGTTCTCTTTTCCCTCTTTAGGAGCATGCCTTAGGTCATGTATCAAGTTATTTACTTCATGCTTTAGCTCTTTAAATTTCATGCCTTAGTCTTTTCAATAAATATGTGAGCGAGCTTAGATTTAATAATTTGATAAAATTGCCTATTAGCTTTTTGTTTCCAAGAGATTAATTGCTTAGCCTAAGATTCCATAGCATCTTCCCATAGAGGTCCATTCTAAGGAATGACCCCTTAGCATGATCAATCAATGAGAACTGTTTCAAATCCATTAATTTTTTGGAATCATTTTCATGACTACTTATCAAACTCTTTTGCAAAACTCTTTCAAAAGTCAAATAACTTTTAAAAGAACAAATCTCATTCATTGAAACATTCTAAGATATGTCAACCCTAGCATGGGCCTTCCTTCAAAGTATGTGGACTTTGATACCTAGGCCATGACCTAGATATATACGCATCTAAGAAGGTGAGTTCCTAGGATCAGATCCAAACTATGTAAGTAATCATGTACTCCCTTTCCCTTTTATTTCAATTCAAGTAATTTATTTTAAGTCTATTTACTTTAATGCAATCCCTCATATACATGCATCATTTACATTCTACTATGCAATTGTTCTTGATTGTTAAGTCAAGTGATAATCTATCGATCATTAGAGACCAATCATTGGTTGGGCGAGTTAGGGTGCCTAACCCTTTCATAACTTGTAACTTAGTCCTTGATTCCAATCTCTAGTTCAAGACCCTTATTTTCCTTATTTTGGATAAAACAGGGTGGTGACTCAACTTATCAACCGAGAAACAAAAATTTCCCTCTCCCGATATGGATATCACCCCTAATTGGATCTTTGATTTTGCTTACTCGAAATGGCACGCTCTCAATGTCCCAATTTTTTCTTTGTGGGCACCACAAGGGTTATGGGTCAACGTCTCTTTACGAGGTGGTCTTGCACCTAGATGAGGGGTTCAACATTGTCCCGTTGGTGTTGGGTGAGACTCTTAATGGCTTGGATTTGCTCATTAAGGACCTTGGTTTTCCCATCTATGAAAGTCTTTTACTACTACATGTCAATTTCTATCTTTGTTTTTGTTTCTGTCCTATGTTCTTTTTTTTTTTTTAGCTGGGGTTGTGTGGCCCTGCTTAAGGTTGTGCAGCCCCAGTTCGGGTTATGTGACACAGACCCATTATCGTATATATATATTTTTTTTCTGACTTATGTCCTCCATGTTATTTTGGATCTGACTGATGGAGAAGATGGGCATGCTGAAGCATCCAAAGGGTTTCTATCTTCATACTTGGTATATTGAGAGATGTTATGTCATTAAGCAACATATGACCTATAAGCATTAGGTTGCATGGTTCTTTTGTAAGGACTGGAGGAACATCGAGTGGGAAACTCTTTGATGGGATTTTTTGTACCAGTGTCTATCGAGGACTTATGGTTTCTCTTGTATATGTCTGGATGAGATGTTCCGTAATTCATTTTATGATACTCTAAGTGTGCTTAGGCAATTTGGATATGAGCAAGCTATGTCTCCTTCTACTCAATGATTTGTCATGAGCCTCATTTTTTTATTGGGCATTGAGATCGGTTCGTCCCTATTGGGACCATCTTAATCTATCTCTTTACTTGCACTGAGGTGTGCCTACTTTGCCCTTATTGACTTGTATTTGGGATGACTTACCAAAGACATTAGTGAGAGAGACTCTGCTTTGCACCGTATCCTTGAGGCTAAACTACATCACGCTGTTGAGGTTGGTTAGTTGAAAAAGGTGGAGTCTCTGAGAGCTATTATGGAGTAGGTGACAAACAATGGTATTGAGGAAGCTTGAGATGAGTTTGTAGGCGAGGGGAGGAATGAGCCATTGGAGGTAGAACTTGATGAAGGTGTAGACAATGATGAAAACGAGGAAGAAGACGAAAAGGAGGAGGATTCTAGCAAGGATGAAGGGGGAGTGAGTGAGGTGAGTGTCAGTGGTCTTCCTCCAAAGACGGCTGGAGGAAATGGTTCATCACCTTAGATTTTTTTGTTATCTTCATTTCCTAGGACTAGTTTTTATCACTTTTTGTTTGAGGTTTTAACTTTATTTTTTCAAGACTTTATGTAAAAAATTGATTTTGGTTTATGATCATGTCCATGGTGAAATTTTGTTCTTTTATTTGTTTGGACCGGGCTCTTTTTAAAGAGTTGCCTACGCACTTCCAATGGGTTCATGTGGTGACTTTTTTTTTTTAATTTACAACTGTCATTTCTTTTCTTTCTTTTTTTTCTTTTTCTATTTTGTCTTGGAGGACTAGGTCCATGTAGTTCTTTTTAGTATATATTTTTATGGAAAGAATTGATGGAAAGAATTGCTTCAGTTGGTCCAAATTTGTGGGCTTGGTGAACTTATTCCCGTCAAAGTCCATTAGCTTAGCTGTTCCACCTAAGAAGATCTTCTTGATAATGTACAGTCCTACCCAATTAGGCTTAAACTTTCCTCTTGGGTCTTTAGTAGAAATGCAAATCTCTTTGAGGACAAGTTGCCCTTCTTTGAGACCCCATTCTTTGATTCTTTTGTTGAAGTGTCACGCCATCCTTCTTTGATACCCTTGAATATGATAGAGGGCTTTAAGTCACTTTTCTCCTAACAGATTAATCTGGTCATAGCGTCTTCTAACCCATTATTGTTTTGGCAATTTTGCTTCGATGAGCACCCTTAAAGAAGGTATTTCCCATTCTATTAAGAGGACCACTTCCATTCCATAGACAAGTGAATATAAGCTGGTGTTTGTGGACTTTCTAATTGAGGTTCGATACACCCATAGCGCATAGGGTACTTTTCCTGGCTAATATTTTCCTCCTTTATGGTCTTTTTTAGGATCTACTCCAAGTTCTTGTTAGTCTTTTCAACTACTTTATTAGTCTGGGGCCTATAAGGAAAGGACTTATGGTACCTTGTATTTTGCCCAAAGGGTTTTCAAACTTATTCTCTAAATGTGATCTGCTGTCAGAGACCATTTTATAGGGCATGCCGTATTTGCAGATGATATGGGTTCTGACAAAGTGAGCCACCTTTCATGAATTTAGCATAACATAGGATTGAGCTTCAACCCACTTGGTGAAATAATCAATAGCTACCAGGAAATATTCATGTCCATTTGACCCTTTGGGTGAGATCTTGTCAATGATATGAATGCCCCATGTGGCAAATGGCTAGGCTAAAGTCATGGGATGCAATATCATAGGAGAAAATGTTGCTGGTTAGCATGAACTTGGCATTGGCAGCAGTTGCAAACCGATTTGGTGCAGTCTGCCTCCATTGTAGACCAGTAGTATCCTATCGTCATGATTTTTGTTGTTAGCATGGAAGCATTCATGTTAGGGCCACATTGACCTCCATGGACTTGTCTAATGAGCTTTTGTGCTTCCTCTTCACTAATGCATAGTAAATGCACACTGTCAAATGAACTCTTGTAGAGACTAGATCCACATACAATAAGTTAGGAGGCTAACTTTCTTAGTGTTTTCCTATCATTAGGGGTTGCCCTTGGTGGATATTCGCCTTTTTATAATAGGGTCTTGATGTCTTAGTACCATGGGGTTGAGTCTATGAACTCGACATGGCAGTAGAATGAGGGCTCATCCTTTCACCCCACTACTAATGGTCTAATTGTACTGCCTTTTAGGATGCGTATAATGGAGGCTAGTGTGGCCAAAGCATCAGCGAATTGATTCTTGATGCGAGGTAAGTAGTGGAACTCTATTTTATAGAATCTTTCTACCAATAACTCTAGGTACTTATGATACAGGATGGCCTTTCCATTCTTGATCTTCCATTGTCCCAAGATCTGACAAAAAATAAGGGCTAAGTCCTCAAATTCCTTTATCTCTTAAACGCCTAAGTCAAGGGCATTTTCAAATCTAGTGATGCAGGCTTCATATTTTGCTATGTTGTTTGTGACTTCGAAGTTGAGCTTAATTGCTAGGGAGATGTGAATTTTCTGAGGTGAAACTAGCAAAACCCTTATTCTGTAGCCGTTCTTGTTGGCTGCTCCATCGAAGTAAGCTTGCCAAGTTACATGTTCTATTTCCAGTATGTATCCATTAGAAAATTGCAGGTTAATCTTCTACACTTCAAGAGAAGGTCCTATGGCTAGGTGATCAGCTATAGGTTTGCCCTTGATGGACTTTCGAGAACGTATCGAATGTCAAATTCATTTGGAAGTATCATCCATCTCGTAGTTTGGCTAGTTAACATTGGCCTTTCCAAAAGATACTAGAGAGGATCTAACTAGGAAATGAGCCAGATTGGGAATGCTCTCATGTAGTACTGAAGCTTATTGGTTGCCCAAACTAGGGCTAAATAGGTATTCTCAATTTAGCTGTATTTGAGTTTGTAAGCTAACATCTTCTTACTTAAGTAGTAGATTGCACTTTTCTTCTTCTCATTCAGGAGGTATTGTGCCAACATGGCTCCCATGAATATGTTCGTGATGGATAAGTACAGGAGGAGTGGGTTGTTTGTGCTAGACATGTAGACACCGTATTTTGTCTGAGTCTTTTAATAGTTAAAAATATATTTAAGAAAAATTGAAGATAAATTAAATTTTTAATTGATTTTTTTTATTTGTTTGGGCTTTTACAATAAAAAAAAAAAAACTTAAGCTTAATCCATTGTCTCACTAAGCCCATTTTTATTTAAGCTCACCTGTTCCATTTTTGTTATTTTTCTCAATTATGTAAATAATTGATAAAAATATAAAAATATATTTTATAAATTTACTTTTGGCATCATTGGATCTAAAGGAGCCAATAAGAAAGCAAGGAATAGATTTCCTTCTCTCCCCATTGGTCTAATCTTTGATTTATCATTTTTTAAGCAAATAACTAAGTAACTAAATAAATAAAGCAAATAAAAAAGAAGCAAAAGGCTGGGCAGCAGTTACATGGGGGAAAAAATGGGAATTGAGCAATGAAGAAAGATATATATGTACAAGGGAGAGCAAAGAAGGAAGAGAGAGCATTCAGCATAGGGGAAAAGCAGAAATGGTTACTTTGAGAGAGAGAGCAAGAACTGAACAGCAATAAGAAGACATTCAGCAAAAGGAGTAGCAGAAATCAAAGGGGAAGAATCAAGACTAGAGCAAAAATCAAGTAAGGTTAATGATCCATTTTATTTTCTTTGATTTTCTTGATGTTCTTGCTGCTACCCTATTTCGTTTTTGGTGTTCTTGGACTTACTTGGTCATTTTCTTTTGTTTGATTCATCTTGTTCCTTTGATTTTCTTGTTGTTTCCTTGCTTTTTCTCCCTAAATCCAAAAATTAAAAATTTCTGAGCTGTGTTCTTGTTGTTGCCCTGTTTTGTTCTTGGTGTTCTTGGATTGATTTGGTCAATTTCTTTTGTTGATTCATCTTGTTCCTTTAATTCTTTGTTGTTTCTTTCCTCTTCCTTCCTAAATCCGAAAATTAAAAAAATTATGGGCTATGTTCTTGTTGCTACCATTTTTCAGTCTTGGTGTTCTTGAGCTATCCTATAATGGGTGCCGAACCATACAAAATTATAATACTAATTGCAACTAACTTGTAGTATAGGATACAACCAGTGTCGTCTCCCAAGGATTCACCAGAACAACTAATCTACTAAGACTCAAGCATAAATAGAAATATGGGGGTTTGTATTGAATGCAGTATACTAAGAATTCAAAAAGCAATAACAGGATTTAATCAAATAAGAGAAAATGTAATCAACTCAAGTAGGCAACCAAACCTTAATCCGTCATCGTTCACTAAAGATTATCTAAAATCTGATTAAATTCTTAGTTAAATGTTACCTGGAACCCCTAATAGTAACACTTAGAATTCCTACTGATTACCAATCAGGATTCAATTAATATTGGAATTAAGAATCTAGGCAACCATTCAATATCACTAAGTCCAGATTAATTTGATAAACGAATTGTCCAAGTTAACCATATATTAAAAACCTTTAAAGTATGATTATCAATCCGATTACTTGGTGAATCTAATCAACCGATTTAAATTCATATAAAACATGCAATCAAAGTACCATTCAATCACATGAAGATGAGAAGAAGTAGTCAATCAAATTATATTAAATCAAACCCGGATTGAAGCACAAGAACTATGGATTAGCAAGTCTGGTTCCTCTTGAATCGATTACAGAAGTACTTAGCCCTCCATGGAAGGCTTAAAGCAAAGCAAAAGTCTTGAAAATGAATTCAGCAATAGGAGGCAGTAGCTTCTGATGAATATGTGGTGATTATGTGGTATATATTTTTCTCAACACTTAAGAATAAATACTAGTTGGCTGCCTCCTCTAAGTTTCCTAATTACAAAATAAACCTAGTTTCCTAAAACTTTAAAGGTAAAAATGTGATTAAACCCTAGTGACATGTGTGCTGGCCCAAATAACAGATGTTGGGCCAATAAACAGGTACTGGTCCAATAGGCAGGCCCAAGGAATGGAATAAGTCGATGCTGGGCGGATGTAGAAAATTTGGACTGCTTGCATGCGAATTTCAGTTGTCCAAACGCGAGAATCAACTTCTGGGATCTTTATATGAAATATAGCATTTTCTGTCAGCTTTCCTATGAAACTAGATTTGCATAATCGGACATCTGCAGCTCAAGATATAGTGCAAAATGTAAGCAGTGCTAGAAATCAACAATTATGCAATTAAAATCCAAAAGCACCAACAAGTTCAAATCCATAAAATATGTCTGTAGGCTATGGAAGTCAGCAGAAACACATATTAAAAGTCTAAGTATAAGGGAAATAAATAGTGTAAAATAATGTGTTATCAAATTCCCCCACACTTAGCTTTTTGCACTACAGGGCAAAATCACAAGAAACAAACTAACTAGAATAAGAAAACAACTCTCCAATCAAATCAAGAATGCAAAGATTAAGGTAAGAAAACAATTCAAACTCAAAGAAACAACAACACTCATAGAACAACATCTCTTGACAACTAGAGAACAAATAACATGGAATTTCATTTAATAGGAATGAGTCAAAGTAGATAGCCTCTCACAAGATAAACAAATGCTCTCAATTTTCTCAAGTGTCTAAGGTAAGTATTTCTCTCCAATCATCTTATCAAAATCATACTACCATAAGCTTGTTCATATTCTCAATCTCCACTACCTATGTCACATGCATAACACAAATCAAAATGACTTTTAAAGGGTTGTAATGGGGAAAGGTAAAGGAATGACAAGAATATGAAAAAATGGCTAAAGCACCCAAGGAATTACAAAGAGCATCTGATTATGGAGAGATTCAAATAATTCATGCATCTTGACTTTAGGCTTCAACTCATTTTTACTTTTCCCTAAACAACTTTATTCCAAGTTAACCATATATATATACAAAACAACTTTATTTTCTTCTTCCTTCTTTTTTGAAGATAACACTTAACAATTCAGTCACAACTTGATTTTTTTTTTTTTGGTAAGAATTCACTCCTTTTTTATTCAATGCAATGCTCTTCAATTCCTAAGGGTTGGATAGGACATGGTTTTACACTTAGGCTTGCAATGAGCTACACATGAAAGAAAGGATCATTAGGCTCAAAAAATGGTAATTAAAGGATAACATCAAGATTAGCTATTTGGTCAAGTAGCTTCTCAAAGAAAGGAATGCCTTAATCACTTTTATGCATGCATGTGCAAATGTAACCTCAACTAAGAAACAGAACAAGTTCTAGAGTGTCAAATTGATAGATGAAAACACACAAGAAAGAATCATGACATATGGCTCAAATCCTCACATCTTATAAGACTACCAAGAATCAACTCATCCAAATCAAATTTTGTTGCCATACCATTTAAATTCAAGAAGCAAGATAATTGTCCGCTCATGTTGTAGCACTTTAGAATCAAAATTGCTTCAAACTACTCTCTTCACAACTCCTAAATTAATTGGAAAGAACAAGAAAATTTTAAAAACAAAACAGAAAAACAACAAACCTAAAGGAAGACAGAAAACAAAATTTTAAATTCTAAAAACAGTAAAGCAAAATCACAGAAAACAGGAAAAACAACATGCTAAAATCACAAAAACCAGCAAACAGAAAATTTAAAAACACATAAAACAAAAAACTAAGCCTAAAACAGAAAACATAACACTAAATATCTAAAACTGAAAAACAGAAAATAGTAAAAACAGCAAAACAAAAAGCATAAAAACACACACAACAGGTTAATTCCTCCCCCACACTTAAATTTTTGCAGTGTCCTCAATGAAAAGCACAAAGCAAACAGTAAAAGCAAGACAATAAAATTAAAAGAGAAAGGGAAAGAAAACAGTTTGTGGGTTTAAGTTTCATAGAGGACAGTAGACAGGTTCACCTCCTCCACCACTTGGTCTTGAAAACCCTCATAAAAAGGTTTCAACCGATGTCTGTTCACTGGGAAAGTCTTATTGGTTGCCTTATTCTTGATCTCAATTGCACCATAAAGGAAGACATGAGTCACCACAAAAAGGACCCATCCACCTAGAACGAAGCTTGCCGGGCATTGGCTTAAGACAGGAATTGTAGAGCAACACTTTTTGACCAATGTGAAACTCTTTTCTCACCAACAACTTGTCATGGACAACCTTGGTTTTTTCTTTATAAATTCTGGAATTCTCATAAGCGTCCAACTTGATTTCTTCCAATTCTTGTAGTTGCAGCTTCCTTTGAGAACCAGCTTGAGCCAAGTCAAGATTACACTGCTTCACTGCCCAATACGCCCTATGCTCTATCTCCACTGGAAGGTGGCAGGCCTTGCCAAAGGCTAGCCTATAAGGCGACATGCCTATAGGGGTCTTGTAGGTAGTCCGATAAGCCTACAAAGCATCATCCAGACGCATGCTCCAATCTTTTCTGTTGGGTTGGATAGTTTTCTCTAAAATCTGTTTGATCTCCTTATTTGACATTTTTGTTTGCCCATTGGTTTGTGGATGGTAAGGGGTTGACACTTTGTGCACCACACCATACTTTTTCAACAAAGCAGCCATGTGCCTATTGCAGAAGTGCGAACCTTGGTCACTAATTATTGCTCTTGAGATGCCGAACCTGCAGAAAATGTGAGTCTTGACAAAATCTAAGACAACACGAGAATCATCTGTCCGGGTGGCCTTAGTCTCTACCCATTTAGAAACATAATCCACAACTAATAGGATATACATAAAACCAAAAGAAGTAGGAAAGGGACCCATGAAATCAATACCCCACACATCAAATATCTCACAAAATAGTAAAGGCTGTTGAGGCATTTCATTCCTATGGGAAATATTTCCTGTCCGTTGGCATTGGGCACAATTCTTACAAAAGCTATGTGCATCATGAAACAAGGTAGGCCGGTAGAGTCCAGAATCTAAAATTTTTCTAGCAGTGCGTTGTGGTCCAAAATGACCACCAAATGCAGAAGTATGACAAAATTGTAAAACAGATTCAATCTCATGTCTAGGCACACACCTCCTGATGACTTGATCACTACACAGTCTCCACAAATAAAAGTCATCCAATACATAAAATGTGACTTCACTTTTAAGCTTATCTACTTGATGCTTTTTAAAATAAGCAGGTAACTCAGAAGCAACTAAGTAATTTACCAAGTTAGCATACCAAGGATCTTTACCATCTTTATCTTGCAGTTGATAAAGCTGCTCATCTGGGAAGGTCTCTCTGATAGGAAGGCTGTCCAAAGTCAGTGGGATCCAACTTAAGTGATCTGCTACCAAGTTCTCAGCTTCACTCTTGTCTCTGATCTCAAGGTCAAATTCTTGCAAGAGCAGCATCCATCTAATGAGCCTAGGCTTTGCATCCAGCTTCTTGAGCAAGTACTTCAAAGCAGCATGGTCAGAGAAAGCAATTACTTTAGAATTCAGTAAGTATGAACAGAATTTATCTAAAGCAAACACAACAACAAGAAACTCTTTCTCAGTGGTGGTATAATTGGCTTGGGCAACATCCAGAGTGCGAGATGCATAATAAATGACGTTGGATAGCCTGTCCACTCGCTGTGCAAGGACAACGCCTACTGCAAAGTTCGATGCATCACACATCAGGTCGAAGGGAAACTCCCAGTTAGGTGGCTGGATGATGGGAGGAGAAGTAAGGCTCTGTTTCAGCTGATCAAAGGCTGCTCTGCACTGCCTATCAAATTCGAAATCCACTTCTTTTTGGAGAAGCCTAGACAATGGAAGGGCAATCTTGCTGAAGTCCTGGATGAATCGCCTGTAAAACCTTGCATGACCAAGAAAGTAACGCACTTCCCGCACACAAGTGGGGTAGGGTAAAGAGACAATAACATCTATCTTAGCTTTATCTACTTCAATTCCTTTGCTAGAAATTACATGCCCTAAAACTATGCCTTGTTCTACCATGAAATGACATTTCTCAAAATTAAGGACAAGGTTAGTCTCAATGCATCTATCCAGTACTCTAGCAAGGCTATCTAAACATGCATCAAAGGAGGATCCATATACAGTAAAGTCATCCATAAATACTTCCATGCAGTGTTCTAAAAATTCAAAAAATATGCTCACCATACACCGCTGGAATGTACCAGGGGCATTACAAAAGCCGAAGGGCATCCTCCTATATGCAAATGTGCCGAATGGACAGGTAAAAGTGGTCTTCTCCTGATCCTCCAAGGCTATGTGAATCTGAAAATAGCCTGAGAAGCCATCTAGGAAGCAGTAATGAGACTTCCCTGCCAACCTCTCCAGCATCTGATCAATGAAAGGCAGAGGGAAGTGATCCTTCCTTGTTGCCTGGTTGAGTCTTCTATGGTCGATGCAGACGCGCCAGCTGTTATGCACTCTAGTGGGAATCAACTCGTTCTTCTCATTGGCCACTACAGTGATGCCACTTTTCTTGGGAACCACTTGCATTGGACTCACCCATTTACTATCTGAGATGGGGTAAATTATGTCGGCTGATAACAGCTTGCTCACTTCTTTCTTGACCACATCTAGAATCAACGGGTTAAGTCACCTTTGTGGCTGCCTCACTGGTTTAGCTTCTTCCTCCAGTAAAATCCGATGCATGCAGGTGGAAGGGCTAATGCCAAGAATGTCTGCAAGTGTCTATCCGATGGCTGTCTTTCGCTGCTTCAAGATCTGCAACAACCTCTTTTCTTGTTCAGGTTGCAGATTGTTAGCTATGATGACAGGCAGCTTCTCTTCTTCTGCCAGGAAGGCATACTTGAGATGATCAGGTAACAGTTTCAACTCCAGTATAGGTGGCTGTTGTACAGAGGGGACTAATTTGGTTGGAGACGCGAAATCTGCTACCTGAAGCTCAGCAACACCTGCAAGCTCTGCACTATGCTCCAAAACAGTCTCATCATATCCCAAATAGTGAGAAATTTCAGAACAGGCAGCATAACTGCCATCACAATTAGTACATGCAGGGCACTCTAAAGTATCTAGCAAGCCTACTATATCAGGAAATTCAGCTGCCAATTCAGCATGCACATCATTAACTAGCAGATCTATGACATCTATTTGAAACACTGAATGCTCTTCTAGAGGGTGTTTCATGGCATTAGATAAATTAAAACGAATTACAGTGTCACCAAATTCCATGAAAAGGGTACCAGCATGCACATCAATTATTGTCGTAGCAGTTTTAAGGAGGGGTCTACCTAAGATCAAAGGGGCATGTCTAGATGTAGACTCATCCTCCATATTTAACACATAAAAGTCAGCTGGAAATATTAAATCATTTACCCTAACCAAAACATCCTCAAGAAGGCCTGCAGGATATGTTGTGCTTCTATTAGCAAGCTGAATGACTACTCCAGTTTGGCTTCAGTTCTCCAATCTGCAGTGATGAATAGATGGACTTAGGCATCACGTTGATTGAAGCTCCCAGATCTAGCATGGCATTTGTAAACTGCTTGTCTCCAATAGTGTAGGGAATGGTGAAAGTCCTAGGATCAGTGCACTTGGATGGCAAGTTAGGTTGAATCATGGCTGACACATTTCTTCCCATGCTCACTTTCTCATTACCCTTCAGCTTCCTCTGGTGGGTACACAAATCCTTAAGAAACCTTGCATACTTGGGAATTTGTTTGATGGCTTCCAAGAGAGGTATATTGACTTCTACCTTCCTGAAAGTATCCATGATCTCTCTATCTAGCTCATGCTTAGCAATTTTCTTGGATTGTGTAACTCTGTTTGGAAAAGGGAGAGGAATGCTGGGGGTAGAGCTCTCTGCCTGGTCCTGAAGGTGGAATGGCTGCTGTTTTAGGATAGCTTTAGGGGCTGCAGGGTCTGGATCCTTTTCTTGAACAGAATTGGGGATTATGGAAGGCAGGCTAGGTTCTGGAACACTCACTTCCTTGCCATTACGCAGGGTTATGGCACTCACATTGCCTCTCGGATTGGTGACTGTTTAAGAAGGTAAGCTGCTGGAACCTTGAGACTTCAACTCACTAATGGTAGTTGCAAGTTAGCCTATCTGAGTCTCCAAGCTCTGAATACTAATCTCAATCCTTTGTTGGAATTGGATGTTGTTGCTAGCCAACTGCTTTACTAAATCTTCCAGGCTCGGTTCTGGCTTGTTAGCTTGCTGCATAAGCCGCTTCATTGGTGCTTGGAACTGCTGGTTGCTTGAACTTGCATTGTATCTAGGCTGTTGTGGTTGGTACGTTTGTTGCTGCTTGTAGGTTTGGCCAGAATTACCTCCATACCTCAAGTTCGGGTGATCTCTCCAGCCAGGATTGTATGTAGAAGAGTGGGGTTCATATCTGGGCTGCTGGTAAGGTTTGCCAAGAAAGACATCAGCCACTACTTCAGTGTTATCCTGGAGGGCAGGGTACTGATCTGTCGGATGACTGGTTAGGGCACAAATTCCACATAGCTTGGTAGGAGCTTGAACTGGTGTATGGCCCATTGCTAACTGTCTAATCAAAGAGGTCAGTTCCTGCAAACGGTTCTCCATCCTCTGTTGATCCACCATCTGCACCTCATTCACTCCCCTAGCAGGAGTAACCATCCTTGTGCCAAATTGATGTGCATTGGTTGCCATGTTTTTGATTAAATCTCTTGCAGCAGCAGGGGTCTTGTCCACCAAGGCACCCCCAGAAGCAGCATCCACATAACTCTTATCCATAGGAAGAAAACCTTCGTAGAAGTACTGGATAAGTAACTAGTCACTGATTTGGTGATGAAGACAGCTCCCACACAGTTTCTCAAATCTCTCCCAGTATTTATGTAATGTCTCTCCACTATGTTGCCTTATGCCACATATCTCTTTCCTGATGGCAGTAGCTCTTGAGGCAGTAATGAGCTGCCGAGGCTCCTCAAATTAGTTAATGTTTTAGGTCGGTTCCTAAGCTATTTGCAGCAAAGGGCAGCCCTAAGTCGAACCTAAGGATTGTTCTATTTGGTGAATCATATTGAAAAGCATATAAACAGGGGGGTTGTGTTTGTTTCTGTGATTAACGAAAATTAATTATCAGTGGTAGAGTTTTAAGAGAAAGCAACCAATCCAAGTCTTTACTAATTCTGATTTTGATTCATCCTTGATTTCCAAGGATCCACTTAATTATTAATCATGTTCTTGGCCTTTAAAACATATCAAGAAGCCTCTCAATGTTCTATGGATGTCTACTGGTTAAGCAACCAGAATTCGGTTCAACAAGGGACTAAATGAATTAAGCAAACATTCAAGTCCAGTTTAACCTAAGTCCTGAATCCAGCCAAGGTAATTAATCCGTCCAAGCTTAGAACCATTAATTAACCATACAATCCTCTTTTATCACATGCAAACAGAATATGAACACATGAATAATCCAATCCGAATTAAGCAATTCAAACAGAATATTTCAGAGGATTGAAAGAACTTGATTAACAACTAAAATGAAGAACAACAACACATAATCTCAAAATCAATAATCAGAATAGCAAAACCTGGATTGATATGATGAATTAGCCCTCCATGAACAAGAAGAGCTGAGTTCTTACAAAATATCTAAGAGAAAACTTAGAGACTAAGGAAAGAGTAAAAGCTGTCTAAAAATATCTAATGACTTGATTCTGAATTTCGGCTGCCCCCTCTTGCTGATATAGACCTCCAAATTTACATGCACACCCAAATTGCCCTTAGGGCACACTTGTTCCCATGGGCCTTAGCTTCAATTGGGCTTTGGTTTGGGCCCATTTGGACTTGTCATGAGGAAGTTAGGCCCATTTAAGTGGCAAAAGGTGTCTGGAACCGTCAGCTAACTTGCACAGAAAATAAGACCATCTTCCACATAAAATATGGTGAACTGGTCTTCATATCAATTGAATCTCTGTCTGTCAGCTTTCCAATGGTACCAGTTTCAGATCCATATGACATTTACAACTAAAGTTATGACCCAAATACTGCATGTAGGTCAGGATCCTGCGATAGCATATCTTCTCTGGCTTCCAGGCTGCATATGACCTTCTGAAAGTCCGAATTAGCTTTGGAGCCCTGAAAAAAAGTTGTAGACAATTCTCTCAGCTTTCTAACAAGGTATGACTCGGAATTTTTAGACATACAGAACTCAAGATATGACTGAAACACAGAGACAGCATATAATGCCTAGTATTGCTGGAAATTGCAATTAAGCATAAATGGATCCAAAGTCATGAAATGAGGTCTAAGTCTATGCAACTCAGCCCAAAAGAGGTTTAAAAGACTAAGTATGAGGAATAACTATTGTATAAAAAGTGTGTTCATCAAATTCCCCCACACTTAGCTTTTGCACGTCTCGGGCAAACTAAAATTCCAAAACCAAGAAAAGCAAGAACAAGGAAACAAAAACAAATTTAAAAACTAAAGGATCACCTCCCAATGATATTTAAGAAATGCAGAAGTTCATACCACAAGTAAGATAAGCAATTAAAGATTCAAGGAACTCACAGCATTCATGAAATAAAATTTCTTCTCATCCAAAATCAACAAACAAGGTAACTTCAATTGGAAAGCATAAGTTAAGAATGACAGATCCTCACAAGATACACTCTCAATCCCTCAAGTGTTTAGAAATTAGGTACTCCACTCAATCAAACTCATGAAGAGATGCACTACCATAAGCTTGCTTATCTTCTATTTCTCCACTACTCAAACAAATGCACACACAAATCAAGAGGACTTTATTTAAGGTTGTAATAAGGCCAAGGTAAAGGTAAAGGAATGAAGCAAAATGGATATCACAAGGTAAAACTCAAAGAGAATAAGAGAACATTGGAGAGGAACTCAAATGACAAGCATTAAATTCCAAGTGTGTAAAGCATATTCTCCTTTCTTTGCACATATTCCTTTTCCTTTTCTTTTCCTTTTTCACAATTCTTTTTTTTTTTTTTTTTCAGAACCAATTGGTTTTTTTTTTCTTTCTTTCTTTCTTTCACATAATACTTTGCACATTAGGATTCACAACCTCCACACTTGTACTATTAATTACCCACAAGCATAAGAGCTCCTCTAAGACAATGAACCAATGCTCTCCCATTCCCTAAGGTAAGGTAACAACATGGTATTTTGTACATAGGCATATAATGAGCTAATATCAAAGATAGGCAAATAGGCTCAATAGGGGTAATCAAAGGGAAATAATACAAGGTTGGCTATTTGGCAAAGTGGCTAAATCAAGAAAGAATGCCTCAATCATGTTCATGTATGCAAATGAAAATGTAGCCTCAAAAAGAATCAAGCAAGTTCTAGAGTTAACAAATTCCATGAGTGAAATCACACAAGAAGGAAAAAGAATGGCACAAATGCCAAATCCATTCATCAAAAGGCTCAAAACTCACAAGGCATGTATCTATCAAACTTAATCATCAATCCAACATCTAAAACCAAGCATGTGAAATTAAGGATGGAAAACAAGTTATTCAATCATGCTATGAACCTTGAAATGTAATTACTTTAAACTTACAACTTTACAAATTCTATAACATCATTGGAGGGTAATTAAAACAGAAAAATGACAACAAAAACAGAAAAAACAGCAAGAACAACAAACAGAAAAAATTAAAACAGAAAACAACAAATTTACAGAAATAGTAAAGTAATCAACTAAACTAATCAACTAACCTAATCAACTAAACAGAAAACACCTAATCAACTAAACAGAAAACAATAAAGCAACTAAACTATATACAGAAATCCCTCCCCCACACTTAAATTTTACATTGTCCTCAATGTAAAGACTTCAAAAAGTATCAACAGATGACAAGTAATAACAAGCAGTCACATAAGGACAAGTAAAGTAAAAGAGAGAGAAGAAACATCCTTATCAGATCAGGGGAGGTAGATGGCATCGTGCAAGTGGACCTCCTCCACTATGTCCTCCTGAGCTTCCTCACAGAATGGCTGGCGGCGGTTGAAACCTGCATGTCAAATAAATGACCAAACTTCCCGCACGCATGTGGGGTAAGATAAAGCAGACATCAAGAACAGAAAATTGAATTAAAAACAAAAATAGAGTTAGAAACAAGATTAGAAAACAGAAAATTCAAAGCAAAAATAGAAAACAGAAATATAATAGAAACAAAAGCAAAAACAGAAAACATAATATAAATACAGTAATATAATCAGAAAATGTACTCCCCTGAAGCTCAAGGTATCATCTTCCGATTATGTGCAGTAAACACAGCTAGATACCGGGGTCAAAGACCATTCTCACGAAGTCTCGGGTTGCCCTTGTAGAGTCATCTGCTAAAGCCGCAAAATCAGAATCGGAACCAAAAGCAGAATTAGATTCAGATTCACCAGGATTGCCATCGCTTAAAAATGTAGAAATTTCTGCACATATAGCACAACTCATGTCACCATCACAAACAGCATGTGAATGGCACTGGACATACTCCTCTATACCCACAAAGTCAGGGAATTCATAACATAGCTCCTCAGACACATCCACTAACTCTGTAGAAGCATCAATGACCACAGCCTCTAGAATAGAGTAATCTTGTTCTAAAAATACTACAATCTCAGAACAAGCAGGGCAAACAGAATCACCACAATTGCAGCACATAGAATCAGGAGTGCTCAAGAAGGCAGATATCTCAGCACATACTGCACAAGGTATATCACCATCACAGTCAGGACAGGAGGGGCACCGAAGAGGGTCATCAACACTAACAAAATCTGGGAAGTCAGCACAGAGCTCATCATACCCATCCCCAACTATATCATCAGTCAAAACAATGTGAAAGACAGAGTGCTCATCCATGGAATGCTGCATAGGCTCAAAAATATTGAACTTCACAACAGAGTCTCCAAACTCCATGGTCTGAGAAGGAAGTGCACCAGAACCCTGAGATTGCAATTGACTCACAGATGATGCCAATTGTCCAATCTGTGTTTCCAGATTCTGCATGGTGGACTCTGCCCTCTGCTGGAACTGGATGTTGCTGGTGGCCATCTGCTTCACCAAATCTTCCAATGAAAGCTCAGGTTTGGATGTTGACGGGTGAGCTGGTGGCATAGGCTGCTGCTGGAATGGTGGCCTAGTTTGTTGAAACTGGCTCTGTTGTTGGTATGGTTGCTTAGCTGGTTCAGGTGCTTGTTGTCCCACTACTAATTGTCTCACCAAAGATGTCAATTCATCAAGTCTATGGTCCATCCTCTGTTTGTCAGAAAGTGATGCAACAACCTCTTTGACTCTTTTAGTAGTAGGGGAACCTAGTATGCACCATGAACAAAAAGTGATAGAACAACAAAACACACCAAAACATACAACAAAACACAAAATCACACAAAAAGTGACAAAATTGAACTAAAACCGAAACACACCAAAAACACAAAACAAAGGTAAAAACACACCAAAATAAGACTAGAAAATATATCTAAACATTTTTTGAAATTTTTCTACCACCACAGGACGAAAGGTGAATGAAAATGGAAGTCAAAAATCAAATAAAAAATATTAACAAATTGAAAAAGTGGTCTAAACGATGGAATTTGGCCAAAATAGGGTAGGACTCACTACATTGTAGTGAGTTTTTCTTTCCAGGACGTTTTCCTTCAACTGACCAATTCTCAGGTTATTCTGGGCTAAAAAAAATTCGTACTAAATTTTCTGAAAAATTTGCCTAAAATCACCCGTTTTCACCAAAAACTACCAAGACAAACAACAAAGGGGGTTTATGAAGGGTTAGCAGTAAAGTAAACTCCTAATATGATTGACCAAAAATAGAATAATCCCCGGCAACGGCGCCAAAATTTAATGAGCTGCCGAGGCTCCTCAAATTAGTTAATGTTTTAGGTCGGTTCCTAAACTATTTGCAGCAAAGGGCAGCCCTAAGTCGAACCTAAGGATTGTTCTATTTGGTGAATCATATTGAAAAGCATATAAACAGGGGGGTTGTGTTTGTTTCTGTGATTAACAAAAATTAATTGAAAGTGGTAAAGTTTAAGAGAAAGCAACCAATCCAAGTCTTAACTAATTCTGATTTTGATTCATCCTTGATTTCCAAGGATCCATTTAATTATTAATCATGTTCTTGGCCTTTAAAACATATCAAGAAGCCTCTCAATGTTCTATGGATGTCTACTGGTTAAGCAACCAGAATTCGGTTCAACAAGGGACTAAATGAATTAAGCAAACATTCAAGTCCAGTTTAACCTAAGTCCTGAATCCAGCCAAGGTAATTAATCCGTCCAAGCTTAGAACCATTAATTAACCATACAATCCTCTTTTATCACATGCAAACAGAATATGAACACATGAATAATCCAATCCGAATTAAGCAATTCAAACAGAATATTTCAGAGGATTGAAAGAACTTTGATTAACAACTAAAATGAAGAACAACAACTCATAATCTCAAAACCAATAATCAGAATAGCAAAACCTGGATTGATATGATGGATTAGCCCTCCATGAACAAGAAGAGCTGAGTTCTTACAAAATATCTAAGAGAAAACTTAGAGACTAAGGAAAGACTAGAAAGCTGTCTAAAATATCTAAAGACTTGATAATGAATTTCGGCTGCCCCCCTCTTGCTGATATAGACCTCCAATTTTACATGCACACCCAAATTGCCCTTAGGGCACACTTGTTCCCATGGGCCTTAGCTTCAATTGGGCTTTGGTTTGGGCCCATTTGGACTTGTCATGAGGAAGTTAGGCCCATTTAAGTGGCAAAAGGTGTCTGGAACCGTCAGCTAACTTGCACAGAAAATAAGACCATCTTCCACATAAAATATGGTGAACCGGTCTTTATATCAATTGAAGCTCTGTCTGTTAGCTTTCCAATGGTACCAGTTTCAGGTCCATATGACATTTACAACTCAAGTTATGACCCAAATACTGCATGTAGGTCAGGATCCTGCGACAGCATATCTTCTCTGGCTTCCAAGCTGCATATGACCTTCTGAAAGTCCGAATTAGCTTTAGAGCCCTGAAAGCAAGTTGTAGAAAATTCTCTCAGCTTTCCAACAAGGTATGACTCGGAATTTTTAGACATCCAGAACTCAAGATATACCTGAAACACAGAGACAGCATATAATGCCCAGTATTGCTGGAAATTGCAATTAAGCATAAATGGATCCTAAGTCATGAAATGAGGTCTAAGTCTATGCAATTCAGCCCAAAAGAGGTTTAAAAGACTAAGTATGAGGAATAACTATTGTATAAAAAGTGTGTTCATCAGGCAGAGAAGAATCTTTCAAGAAAACACCTCTTCAAGTCATTCCAGCATGTTGCTGCTCCATCTAATGAAAAGGGAAAAGCCCTCAGCTTGATGTGCTCCTCTTCAATTGACTGAGGCTTATGGTAGAACACACTATGTGAAATTCTTTCAGATGCTTGTGAGGATCTTCACCTGCAAGTCCATGAAACTTTGGGAGCAAGTGTATTAATCTAGATTTTAATTCAAAATTGGCATCAGGATACTGAATACATAAAGGCTGGTAATTATCATCAGGAGCAGCCAATTCCTTAAGAGTTCTAGCCCTAACATGCATGTTATTATTTCCAGCCCCATTATTAGCAACAAGATCAACCTCAGGATTAATGTCATTTGCAGCCATATTATGCTCTATATGATTAGGAGTTCTACGTGCCCTAGCAAGTGTGTGCAAAGTTCTCTCTATTTTAGAGTCACCTTCAAGTAGTTCAGAATGAGATGACCGAGTCATACACCATGTAAATAAAAAGACAAAAACACTCTAAAACATACTAGAACACACAGAAACAGAAAAACAGTGAAGCAATGAAAGAAAAGGGTAAAAATCAAAACACACCAAATGCACTAGTCAAATACAAAAAGACACCAAAATAACACTAGTTGACCCATCTAAACATTTTTAAAAATATTTCTACCACCACAGCATGAAAGCTTGATGAAAATGAAACTCAAAAATTAAATAAAAAATTGGAAAAGTGGTCAAAACGACGAAATTTGGCTTAAAAATGTAGACCTCATGGCATATGACTATTGATTGTCAGGCCATTTTCCTTTAATTGACCAAGTTTCAGGTCAATCGGAGCACAAAAATTCAGCCAGAACAGTACACACGAAAACCACTAAATCAAACCAAAACAAAGGAAAAACAAGGGGAAACTGGCACCAAGGCACTAGAATTCACACAATGGAAACCTAAAACATCAAAGGAAACAAAACAACAAGAAAAAAACTATCACCATAATGCTCAGAAAGTATAAAAAAATTTGCTAAAAAGTGAACAAAGATGGCAAAGGATATAGAATAGCAGCAAAGGAAGCTAAACAAGGGCAATAACAACACAAAGTTCACCTCACAATGCTTCTCACAGTGCAATTCCTTTGTCCACTAATTTGCAGCTCAATTCGAGTTGGTGAGAATTGAAAACAACAGAGAAACAGAAAAACTAAACAGGGAAAGAAAACCTAACAAATAAGGAAAATAAAATAGGAAAGCAAGTAGAAAAGGAAGAAAACGAATGAAGAACAATTACCAGAAACAAGAACAGTAAGCAATCAAAACAGTAACGAAAGAGTCCTAAGAAGATTAATATGTTAGGTGAATTCCCAGGCAACGACGCCAAAATTTTGATGGGTGCCGAACCGTACAAAATTACAATACTAATTGCAAATAAATTGTCGTATAGGATGCAACCAGTGTCGTCTCCCAAGGATTCATCATAACAACTAATCTAGTAGGACTTAAGCAAGAACATACTAAGAGGGGGTTTTGTTGTTGAATGCAGAATAATCAGAATTCAGAAAGTAGTAAACAAGATGTAATTTAATAAGAGCAAACATAATTGATGAGTTGCCGAGGCTCCTCAAATTAGTAAAATTTATAATCGATTCACCAAAGCTACCTGTAGCATAAGGTAACACCGAGTCGAACCAAAGGATTATTCTAATTATGGAATCAGATTAAGGAGCTTACAAACAGGGGGGTTATTTTGTTGGATTAATTAACAAAAAGTAATTTAAAAGTGGGTCACTGAAAATAATGGATAGAAAGTAAAGGGCAGAAAGTAAAGGCAGAAAGTAAAAGGCAGAAAGTAAAAGCAGAAAGTAAAGGCAGAAAGTAAAAGACAGAAAGTAAAAGACAGAAAGTAAAAGGCAGAAAGTAATTGGCAGAAAGTAAAGGCAGAAAGTAATTGGCAGAAAGTAAAGGCAGAAAATAAAGGCAAAAAGTAATTGGAAGAAAATAAAGGCAGAAAGTAATGGAAAGTAATTGAATTTAGCAAAGCAATCAATCCAAGGAATCAACTAATTTTGATTTTAATCCGTCCTTGATTACAAAAGATTCATTCAATCATTAACCTAGTTCTTGGCCTTAGAACACATCAAGAAGCCTCTAAGTGGTCTATGAATTTCTACTGGATAAGCATCCAAAATTCAATTAATTCAGGTTCAATGAATTAAGCATCCACTAATCCAAATTAATTTAAAGTCCAGAATCCAACCAAGGTTAAACAATCCATCAAAAAGCTTAGAAACATTGTTTAATCTTTTCAATCCTCTTTTAACATAAGAAATTAAGCAATTATCATATGAACATTCAAATATGAATTTAAGCAACTCAAACAGAATTAAAGGATGAAAAGCAGTTGATTAATCACTGAATAAATAGCAGTTAAAATAGAATCTCAGAATCAATAATCAGAACAGCCAAAACCTGGATTGATCTAAGTGATTAGCCCTCCATGAACATGAAGGAATGATCCATTACAAGAAAAAAGCAAAGAAAAGCTATAGAGAGAAAGGAGGCAAGAAAAATTGTCTAGCCAAAAGACGTGAATCTCGAATGCCTCTTCTCCTATTTATAGACATCTAAAAATAACTACATACCCAAACTTCCCTTAGGTCAGAATTATTCCCATGGGCCTTAGCTTTCATTGGGCTTTGGTTTGGGCTTAATTGGACTTGTAATGAAGAACTTAGGCACATTTAAGTGCCAACAGGTCTCTGGAACCATCAGCCAATTTCGACAGGCAATAAGACCATCTAAAATATACAATTTGGTAAACCGGTCTTCATAGAAATTGTAGCTCTACGTCTTCGATTTTCAATGGAACTAGTTTCAATTCCATAAGACACCCACAGCTTAAGTTATGGTCCAAACACTGCATGTGGGTCAGGATCCTACGACAGCATCTCTTCTCTGGCTTCCAGGCTGCATATGACTAGCTAGACATCCAAATTAGACTTAGGGCTCTGAATCAAAGTTGTAGATATTTCTCTTAGCTTTCCTACAAGGTAAGATTTAAAATTATTAGATATTTAGAACTCAAGTTATTGCTGAAAAACAGAGAGTGCATAAAATGCCCAGTATTGCTGACAAAATACATTTAGGCCAAATTGGATCCAAACTCATGAAATGTGGCCCAAGCCCACTCAAATAGGCCCAAAAGAGGTTTAAGAAGCTAGAAATGAGGAAGAATTACTATATATAAAGTGTGATTATCAAATTTCCCCACACTTAGCTTTTGCACATCTCGGACAAAGTACAATTTCAAAATAAGGAAAGAAAGAACAAGGAAACAAAAACAAATTTAAAAACTAAAGAATCACCTCCCAATGATATTTAAGATATGCATAAGTTCATACCACAAGTAAGATGACCAATTAAATTCAAGAGAGTCAAAACATTTATGAGATAAAATTGCTTCACAACTCAAACTAACAAACAAGGTAATTTCAATTGGAAAGCATAAGTCAAGAATGATAGATTCTCACAATATATACTCTCAATCCCTCAAGTGTTTAGAAAGTAGGTACTTCACTCAATCAAACTCATGAAGAAATGCACTGCCATAAGCTTGCTTATATTCTACTTCTCCACTACTCAAACAAATGCACACACAAATTGATGAGTTACCGAGGCTCCTCAAATTACTTAAAGTTTAAGGTCAGTTCCTAAGCTATTTGCAGCAAAGGGCAGCCCTAAGTCGAACCTAAGGATTGTTCTATTTGGTGAATCATATTGAGAAGCATATAAACAGGGGGGTTGTGTTTGTTTATGTG
The DNA here is from genome assembly GCA_003255065.1 of Cercis canadensis. Classification (NCBI taxonomy): domain Eukaryota; kingdom Viridiplantae; phylum Streptophyta; class Magnoliopsida; order Fabales; family Fabaceae; genus Cercis; species Cercis canadensis. Next base: position 649,412 of record QAOA01000431.1, read on the forward strand.
ATTAACAAAAATTAATTGAAAGTGGTAGAGTTTAAGAGAAAGCAACCAATCCAAGTCTTAACTAATTCTGATTTTGATTCATCCTTGATTTCCAAGGATCCACTTAATTATTAATCATGTTCTTGGCCTTTAAAACATATCAAGAAGCCTCTCAATGTTCTATGGATGTCTACTGGTTAAGCAACCAGAATTCGGTTCAACAAGGGACTAAATGAATTAAGCAAACATTCAAGTCCAGTTTAACCTAAGTCCTGAATCCAGCCAAGGTAATTAATCCGTCCAAGCTTAGAACCATTAATTAACCATACAATCCTCTTTTATCACATGCAAACAGAATATGAACACATGAATAATCCAATCCGAATTAAGCAATTCAAACAGAATATTTCAGAGGATTGAAAGAACTTGATTAACAACTAAAATGAAGAACAACAACACATAATCTCAAAATCAATAATCAGAATAGCAAAACCTGGATTGATATGATGATTTAGCCCTCCATGAACAAGAAGAGCTGAGTTCTTACAAAATATCTAAGAGAAAACTTAGAGACTAAGGAAAGAGGAAAAGCTGTCTAAAAATATCTAATGACTTGATTCTGAATTTCGGCTGCCCCCTCTTGCTGATATAGACCTCCAAATTTACATGCACACCCAAATTGCCCTTAGGGCACACTTGTTCCCATGGGCCTTAGCTTCAATTGGGCTTTGGTTTGGGCCCATTTGGACTTGTCATGAGGAAGTTAGGCCCATTTAAGTGGCAAAAGGTGTCTGGAACCGTCAGCTAACTTGCACAGCAAATAAGACCATCTTCAACATAAAATATGGTGAACCGGTCTTCATATCAATTGAAGCTCTGTCTGTTAGCTTTCCAATGGTACCAGTTTCAGGTCCATATGACATCCACAACTCAAGTTATGACCCAAATACTGCATGTAGGTCAGGATCCTGCGACAGCATGTCTTCTCTGGCTTCCAGGCTGCATATGACCTTCTGAACGTCCGAATTAGCTTTGGAGCCCTGAAAGAAAGTTGTAGACAATTCTCTCAGCTTTCCAACAAGGTATGACTCGGAATTTTTAGACATCCAGAACTCAAGATATGCCTGAAACACAGAGACAGCATATAATGCCCAGTATTGCTGGAAATTGCAATTAAGCATAAATGGATCCTAAGTCATGAAATGAGGTCTAAGTCTATGCAATTCAGCCCAAAAGAGGTTTAAAAGACTAAGTATGAGGAATAACTATTGTATAAAAAGTGTGTTCATCAAATTCCCCCACACTTAGCTTTTGCACGTCTCGGGCAAACTAAAATTCCAAAACTAAGAAAAGCAAGAACAAGGAAACAAAAACAAATTTAAAAACTAAAGGATCACCTCCCAATGATATTTAAGAAATGCAGAAGTTCATACCACAAGTAAGATAAGCAATTAAAGATTCAAGGAACTCACAGCATTCATGAAATAAAATTTCTTCTCATCCAAAATCAACAAACAAGGTAACTTCAATTGGAAAGCATAAGTTAAGAATGATAGATCCTCACAAGATACACTCTCAATCCCTCAAGTGTTTAGAAATTAGGTACTCCACTCAATCAAACTCATGAAGAGATGCACTACCATAAGCTTGCTTATCTTCTATTTCTCCACTACTCAAACAATTGCACACACAAATCAAGAGGACTTTATTTAAGGTTGTAATAAGGCCAAGGGTAAAGGTAAAGGAATGAATGAAGATGGATATCACAAGGTAAAAACTCAAAGAGAATAAGAGAACATTGGAGAGGAACTCAAATGACAAGCATTAAATTCCAAGTGTGTAAAGCATATTCTCCTTCCTTTGCACATATTCCTTTTCCTTTTCTTTTCCTTTTTCACAATTCTGATTTTTTTTTTTTTTTTTTTTTCAGAACCAATTGGTTCTTTTTTTTCTTTCTTTCTTTCTTTCACATAATACTTTGCACATTAGGATTCACAACCTCCACACTTGTGCTATTAATTACCCACAAGTATAAGAGCTCCTCCAAGACAATGAACCAATGCTCTCCCATTCCCTAAGGTAAGGTAACAACATGGTATTTTGTACATAGGCATATAATGAGCTAATATTAAAGATAGGGAAATAGGCTTAATGGGGGTAATCAAAGGGAAATAATACAAGGTTGGCTATTTGGCAAAGTGGCTAAATCAAGAAAGAATGCCTCAATCATGTTCATGTATGCAAATGAAAATGTAGCCTCAAAAAGAATCAAGCAAGTTCTAGAGTTAACAAATTCCATGAGTGAAATCACACAAGAAGGAAAAGAATGGCACAAATGCCAAATCCATTCATCAAAAGGCTCAAAACTCACAAGGCATGTATCTATCAAACTTAATCATCAATCCAACATCTAAAACCAAGCATGTGAAATTAAGGATGGAAAACAAGTTATTCAATCATGCTATGAACCTTGAAATGTAATTACTTTAAACTTACAACTTTACAATTTCTATAACATCATTGGAGGGTAATTAAAACAGAAAAATGACAACAAAAAGAAAAAAAAAAAACAGCAAGAACAACAAACAGAAAAAATCAAAACAGAAAACAACAAATTTACAGAAATAGTAAAGTAATCAACTAAACTAATTAACTAACCTAATCAACTAAACAGAAAACAATAAAGCAGCTAAACTATACACAGAAATCCCTCCCCCACACTTAAATTTTACATTGTCCTCAATGTAAAAACTTCAAAAAGTATCAACAGATGACAAGTAATAACAAGCAGTCACATAAGGACAAGTAAAGTAAAAGAGAGAGAAGAAACATCCTTATCAGGGGAGGTAAATGGCATCATGTAAGTGGACCTCCTCCACTATCTCCTCTTTAGCTCCCTCACAGAATGGCTTGCGGCGGTTGAAAGCTGCTTATCCAAGAAATGACCAAACTTCCCGCACGCATGTGGGGTAAGATAAAGCAGACATCAAGAACAGAAAATTGAATTAAAAACAAAAATAGAGTTAGAAACAAGACTAGAAAACAGAAAATTCAAAGCAAAAACAGAAAACAGAAATAGAATAGAAACAAAAGCAAAAACAGAAAACATAATATAAATACAGTAATATAATCAGAAAATGTACTCCCCTGAAGCTCAAGGTATCATCTTCCGATTATGTGCAGCAAACACAGCTAGATACCGGGGTCAAAGACCACTCTCACAAAGTCTTGGGTTGCCCCTGTAGAATCATCTGCTAAAGCCGCAGAATCAGAACCGGAACCAGAATTAGAATCAGAGGCAGATGTAGATGCACCAGAATTGCCATCGCTTAAAAATGTAGAAATTTCTGCACAGATGACACAGCTAATGTCACCATCACAAACAACATGTGAATGGCGCTGGAGATAACCCTCTATACCCACAAAGTCAGGGAATTCATAACATAGCTCCTCAGACACATCCACTAACTCTGTAGGAGCATCAATGACCACAGCCTCTGGAATAGAGTCATCTTGTTCTAAAAATACTGCAATCTCAGAACAAGCAGGGCAAACACAATCACCACAATTGCAGCACATAGAATCAGGAGTGCTCAAGAAGGCAGATATCTCAGCACATACTGCACAAGGTATATCACCATCACAGTCAGGACAGGAGGGGCACCAAAGAGGGTCATCAACACCAACAAAATTTGGGAAGTCAGCACAGAGCTCATCACACCCATCCCCAACTAGATCATCAGTCAAATCAATGTGAAAGACAGAGTGCTCATCCATGGAATGCTGCATAGGCTCAAAAATATTGAACTGCACAACAGAGTCTCCAAACTCCATGGTCTGAGAAGGAAGTGCACCAGAACCCTGGGATTGCAATTGACTCACAGATGATGCCAATTGTCCAATCTGTGTTTCCAGATTCTGCATGGTGGACTCTGCCCTCTGCTGGAACTGGATGTTGCTGGTGGCCATCTGCTTCACCAAATCTTCCAATGAAAGCTCAGGTTTGGATGTTGACGAGTGAGTTGGTGGCATAGGCTGCTGCTGGAATGGTGGCCTAGTTTGTTGAAACTGGCTCTGTTGTTGGTATGGTTGCCTATACTGCTGTTGCTGTTGTTGGGAGGACTGCTGTTGTGGTGCTGCAGCATTGCCACATCTAAAATTTGGATGATCCCTCCAACCAGGGTTATAAGTGTTGGAGTATGGATCATATCTAGGCTGCTGGATTGGCTGCATGGCTGGTTCAGGTGCTTGATGTCCCACTACCAATTGTCTCACCAAAGATGTCAATTCATCAAGTCTATGGTCCATCCTCTGTTTGTCAGAAAGTGATGCAACAACCTCTTTGACTCTTTTAGTAGTAGGGGAACCTAGTATGCACCATGAACAAAAAGTGATAGAACAACAAAACACACCAAAACACACAACAAAACACAAAATCACACAAAAAGTGACAAAATTGAACTAAAATCGAAACACACCAAAAACACAAAACAAAGGTAAAAAGACACCAAAATAAGACTAGAAAATGTATCTAAACATTTTTAAATTTTTTTCTAACACCACAGGACGAAAGGTGGATGAAAATGGAAGTCAAAAATCAAATAAAAAATTTTAAAAAATTGAAAAAATGATCTAAACGATGGAATTTGGCCAAAATAGGGTGGGGCTCACTACAAAATAGTGAGTTTTTCTTTCCAAGACGTTTTCCTTCAACTGACCAATTCTCAGGTTATTCTGGGCTAAAAAATTCGTACTAAATTTTCTGAAAAATTTGCCTAAAATCACCCGTTTTCACCAAAAACCACCAAGACAAAACAACAAAGGGGGTTTATGAAGGGTTAGCAGTAAAGTAAACTCCTAATATGATTGACCAAAACTAGAATAATCCCCGGCAACGGCGCCAAAATTTGATGAGCTGCCGAGGCTCCTCAAATTACTTAAAGTTTAAGGTCGGTTCCTAAGCTATTTGCAGCAAAGGGCAGCCCTAAGTCGAACCTAAGGATTGTTCTATTTGGTGAATCATATTGAGAAGCATATAAACAGGGGGGTTGTGTTTGTTTCTGTGATTAACAAAAATTAATTGAAAGTGGTAAAGTTTAAGAGAAAGCAACCAATCCAAGTCTTAACTAATTCTGATTTTGATTCATCCTTGATTTCCAAGGATCCATTTAATTATTAATCATGTTCTTGGCCTTTAAAACATATCAAGAAGCCTCTCAATGTTCTATGGATGTCTACTGGTTAAGCAACCAGAATTCGGTTCAACAAGGGACTAAATGAATTAAGCAAACATTCAAGTCCAGTTTAACCTAAGTCCTGAATCCAGCCAAGGTAATTAATCCGTCCAAGCTTAGAACCATTAATTAACCATACAATCCTCTTTTATCACATGCAAACAGAATATGAACACATGAATAATCTAATCCGAATTAAGCAATTCAAACAGAATATTTCAGAGGATTGAAAGAACTTGATTAACAACTAAAATGAAAAACAACAACACATAATCTCAAAATCAATAATCAGAATAGCAAAACCTGGATTGATATGATGATTTAGCCCTCCATGAACAAGAAGAGCTGAGTTCTTACAAAATATCTAAGAGAAAACTTAGAGACTAAGGAAAGAAGAAAAGCTGTCTAAAAATATCTAATGACTTGATTCTGAATTTTGGCTGCCCCCCTCTTGCTGATATAGACCTCAAAATTTACATGCACACCCAAATTGCCCTTAGGGCACACTTGTTCCCATGGGCCTTAGCTTCAATTGGGCTTTGGTTTGGGCCCATTTGGACTTGTCATGAGGAAGTTAGGCCCATTTAAGTGGCAAAAGGTGTCTGGAACCGTCAGCTAACTTGCACAGCAAATAAGACCATCTTCAACATAAAATATGGTGAACCGGTCTTCATATCAATTGAAGCTCTGTCTGTTAGCTTTCCAATGGTACCAGTTTCAGGTCCATATGACATACACAACTCAAGTTATGGCCCAAATACTGCATGTAGGTCAGGATCCTGCGACAGCATGTCTTCTCTGGCTTCCAGGCTGCATATGACCTTCTGAACGTCCGAATTAGCTTTGGAGCCCTGAAAGAAAGTTGTAGACAATTCTCTCAGCTTTCCAACAAGGTATGACTCGGAATTTTTAGACATCCAGAACTCAAGATATGCATGAAACACAGAGACAGCATATAATGCCCAGTATTGCTGGAAATTGCAATTAAGCATAAATGGATCCAAAGTCATGAAATGAGGTCTAAGTCTATGCAATTCAGCCCAAAAGAGGTTTAAAAGACTAAATATGAGGGATAACTATTATATAAAAAGTGTGTTCATCACAAATCAAGAGGACTTTATTTAAGGTTGTAATAAGGCCAAGGTAAAAGGTAGGAATAATATGGATATGACAAGCTAAGTACCCTAAGAGAATAAAAGAGCATTGGGGAGGAATTCAATTAACAAGCATGAAACTTTTTCCAATTTTCAAACCTGTAAAGTATACTCTTTTTTCTTTTCACATATTTCTTCCTTTTCCTTTTTCCTTTCCTTTTTCACAATTCTGATTTTTTTTTTTGATCAACTAATTGGCTTTTTTTTTTTTTTTTTTTTTTTTTTTTTTTTTCTTTTTTTCATTTTTGTTTTTTTTTTTTTTTCCACTTATTGGCTTTTTTTTTTTTTTTTCTTTCTTTCACATCTCACTTTGCACATTGCACAATAATTTTCACTACCTCTACACTTGCATTATTAATTACCCACAAGCATAAGAGTTCCTCCAAGATAATGAACCAATGCCCTCCCATTCCCTAAGGTAAGGTAACAACACGGTTTTTCACATAGGCACATAATAAGTTAAGACTAAAGATAGACAAATAGGCTCAATGGGGGTAGTCAAAGGGAAATGATGCAAGGTTGGTTATTTGGCAAAGTAGCTAAATCAAGAAAGAATGCCTCAATCATGTTCATGTATGCAAGTGAAAATGTAGCTTTAAAAAGAATCAAATCAAGTTCTAGAGTGACCAAAATCCATGAGTGAAAATCACACTAGAAAGAAAAGAATGCCACAAATGCTAAATTCATCCATTAAAAAGCTCAAAATCTCACAAGGGATGCATGTATCAAACTTAATCACCAATCCAACATTTAAAACCAAGCATGTGAAATTAAGGAAGGAAAACAAATTATTCAATCATGCTATGAACCTTGAATTGCAATTACTTTAAACTTACAACTTCACAAATCATAAAACATTACTGGAAGGCAATTTAAAACAGAAAAAATTGACAATTAAAACAAAAAAAAAAGCAAAAAGACTAAAAACAACAAAACAATATACTAAACAGAAGCAACTAAACTGCATAGAAATCCCTCCCCCACACTTAAATTTTGCATTGCCCTCAATGTAAAAGTTTTAACAAGTATCATCAATCAAATAGGGTAAGTAAAAAAAAAGAAAAAAAAAGAAATATCCTGATCAAGGGAGATAAATGGCTTCTTGCAAGTGGACCTCCTCCACGATGTCCTCTTGTGCTCCCTCATAGAAAGGCTTTAGGCGATGTCCATTGACTGGAAAGGTCTTATTGGTTGCCTCACTTTTAATCTCCACTGCACCATAAGGAAAAACATGAGTAACCACAAAAGGATCTATCCATCTAGAACGAAGCTTACCGGGCATTAGCTTGAGACGGAAGTTGTAGAGCAACACTTTCTAACCAATGTGAAACTCTTTCCGTACCACCATCTTATCATGAACAACCTTGGTTTTTTCTTTATAGATTCGAGAGTTCTCATAAGCCTCCAACCTAATTTCTTCTAGTTCTTGAAGTTGAAGCTTCCTTTGGGATCCAGCTTGAACTAAGTCAAGATTGCACTGCTTTACTGCCCAATATGCCTTATGCTCTATCTCCACTGGAAGGTGACACGCCTTGCCAAAGACGAGCTTATAAGGTGACATACCTATAGGAGTCTTGTAGGCAGTCTGATAAGCCCATAATGCATCATCTAGATGAATGCCCCAATCTTTTCTGTTGGGTTGGATGGTTTTCTCTAGAATCTGCTTGATCTCCCTATTTGACACCTCGACTTGCCCATTGGTTTGTGGATGATAAGGAGTCGAGACCTTATGCACCACACCATATTTTCTCATCAGAGTCGCCATATGCTTATTGCAGAAATGAGAGCGTTGGTCACTGATGATTGCTCTCGGAATTCCAAACCTGCAGAAAATGTAAGTCCTGACAAAATCTAAGACAACACGAGAATCATCAGTTCGGGTGGCCTTGACCTCTACCCATTTAGAAACATAATCCACAGCTAACAGAATGTACACAAAACCAAAAGAACTAGGAAAAGGACCCATGAAATCAATACCCCAAACATCAAATATTTCACAAAATAGTAAAAGTTGTTGAGGCATCTCATTCCTACGAGAAATATTACCTGTCCGTTGGCATTGTGCACAAAGTTTACAAAAACTATAAGCATCATGAAACAAGGTAGGACAATATAATCCAGAGTCTAAAATTTTTCTAGCAGTGCGTTGGGGTCCAAAATGACCACCACATGCAGAAGTATGACATAATTGTAAAATAGACTCAAACTCATGTCCAGGCACACACCTTCTAATGATTTGATCACTACATAATCTCTACAGATAGGGATCATCCCACACATAATGCTTCGCTTCACTTATAAGCTTATCAACTTGATGCTTCTTAAAATAAGCAGGCAACTCAAAAGCAACCAAGTAATTTACCAAATCAGCATACCAAGGATCTTTACCTTGCAGCTAATAAAGTTGCTTATCCGGGAAGGTCTCTTTGATGGGGAGGTGATCCATGACCTGTGAAATCCAGCTTAAATGATCAGCAACCAAGTTTTCTGCTCCGCTCTTATCTTTGATCTGAAGGTCTAATTCTTGTAAGAGTAGCATCCACCTAATGAGCCTAGGCTTCGCATCCGGCTTCTTGAGCAAGTACTTCAAAGCCGCATGGTCAGAGAAAGCAATTACTTTAGAATTAAGTAGATAATCACGAAATTTATCTAAAGCAAACAATAGCCAGAAGCTCTTTCTCAGTGGTGGTGTAATTTCCTTGGGCAGCATCCAAAGTGTGAGAGGCATAGGAGATCACGTGGGACAACTTGTCCACTCGCTGTGCAAGGACAGCGCCTACTGCAAAATTGGACGCATCGCACATCAACTCAAAGGGAAACTCCCAGTTAGGTGGTTGGATGATGGGAGGGGAAGTCAGACTCTGCTTCAGTTGATCAAAGGACGCTCTGCACTGCTCATCACATTCGAATTCCATATCTGTTTGGAGAAGTCTGGACAATGGAAGAGCAATCTTACTGAAATCCTTGATGAATCACCTGTAGAACCCTGCATGACCAAGAAAAGAGCGCACTTCCCGCACACATGTGGGGTAGGGTAAAGAGGCAATAACATTAATTTTAGTCTTATCTGCTACAATTCCTTTGCTAGAAACTACATGCCCTAAAACTATGCCTTGTTCTACCATGAAATGGCACTTCTCAAAATTAAGAACGAGGTTAATCTCAATGCATCTATCAAGTACTTTAGCAAGACTATCTAAACATGCATCAAAGGAGGAACCATATACAGTAAAGTCATCCATAAATACTTCCATGCAGTGTTCTAAAAAATTAGAAAAAATACTTACCATACACTGCTGGAATGTACCTGGGGCATTACAAAGGCCGAAGGGCATCCTTCTATATGCAAATGTGCTGAAAGGACAAGTAAAGGTGGTCTTCTCCTGATCCTTCGGGGCTATGTGAATTTAAAAGTAGCCTGAGAAGCCATCTAGGAAGCAGTAATGAGACTTCCCTGCCAATCTTTCTAACATTTAATCGATGAAGGGCAGAAGGAAGTGATCCTTCCTGGTTGCTTGGTTGAGTCTTCTGTAATCAATACAGACTCACCAACTGCTCTGCATTCGGGTAAGGATCAACTCATTCTGCTCATTGGCTACTACTGTTATGCTAATCTTCTTAGGAACCACTTGCACTGGACTCACCCACTTACTGTCTGAAATGGGGTAAATGATGCCAGCTAATAACAACTTGCTCACTTCTTTCTTGACCACATCTAGAATCAACGGGTTAAGTCATCTTTGGGGCTGCCTTACTGGTTTAGCTTCGTCCTCCAATAAAATTCGATGCATGCAGGTGGATGGACTAATACCAGGAATGTCTACAAGGGTCCAACCAATTGCTTCCTTACGCTGCCTTAAAATCTGCAACAACTTCTCCTCTTGTTCAGGTTGCAGATTTCTGGCTATGATCACTGGCAGCTTCTTGTCTTCCGCTAGAAAGGCATACTTGAGATTGTCAGGTAATGGTTTTAGCTCTAGTGTAGGTGGCTGCTGCACAGAAGGGACTAATTTGGTTGGAGAAACCAAATCGGCTACTTGAATCTCAGCAACACCTGCAATCTCTACATTATTCTCCAAAACAAGCTCATCATATCCCAATGAATCAGAAAAGGAAGATGCAGTATTTTCCATGTATTCAGCAATTTCAGAACAGGCAGCACAAATTCCATTGCAATTATCACATCCAGAACAATCTAAAGTATCTAGAAGTCCTACTATATTGGGAAATTCGGCTACCAAATCAAAATGCATATCATCAACTAGCAAGTCTATTACATCCATTTGGAAAACAGAATGTTCTTCCAAAGGATGTTTCATGGCATCAAACAGGTTAAAATGAATGACAGTATCACCAAATTCCATGGAAAGAGTACCAACATGCACATCAATATTGGCTTTAGTAGTTTTAAGGAAAGGTCTACCTAAAATCAATGGGGCATGTCCCGATGTAAACTCATCCTCCATATTTAACACATAAAAGTCAGCTGGAAAAATTAATTCATTTACCTTAACCAAGACATCCTCAAGAAGTCCTGTAGGATATGTTGTACTCTTGTTGGCAAGCTGAATCACCACTCCAGTAGGCTTTAATTCCCCAGTCTGTAGGGATGAATAGATGGACTTGGGCATCACATTGATTGAAGCACCCAAATCTAGCATGGCGTTTGTGAACTGCCTATCTCTAATGGTGCAGGGTATGGTAAAAGTCCCAGGATCTGTGCACTTAGATGGCAGGTTAGGTTATATCATGGCTGACACATTCCTTCCCATGCTCACTTTCTCATTACCCTGCAACCTCCTCTTATGGGTACAGAAGTCTTTCAGGAATTTGGCATACTTCAGAATCTTCTTGATGGCATCTAGCAATGAAATGTTGACTTCCACTTTCCTGAAGGTCTCAAGAAGCTCTCTGTCCTTCTCAGCCTCATCTATCTTCTTGGACTAAGTGGCTCTTTGTGGAAAGGGAAGAACTACTATAGGCTTCTTGCTTTCAAATTCAGCGACCACTGAATCTGGAACTGCTTCCTCTACCAGTTGTGGCTTGCTCGCAAGTTGAGGTTCAGTTGGTACTTGCAAAGATTTTCCAGACCTCAGCATGATAGCACTCACATTATTCCCGTTTGGATTGGGAATTGTCTATGAATGAAGTTTGCCAGAACCCTTGGACTACAACTAACTTACTGAAGATACCAATTGCCCAATCTGAGTTTCCAAATTCTGCATGGTGGCCTCTGTCCTCTGCTGGAACTGAATGTTGCTAGCGGCCATTTGTTTCACCAAATCCTCGAATGAAGGCTCAAGTTTGGATGTTGACGGGTTGACTTGTTGCATAGGCTGCTGCTGGAATGGTGGCTTGTTTGGTTGAAACTGGCTCTGCCTAGCTGGTTGAAATTGGTTCTGTTGTTGGAATGGTTGCTTATACTGCTGCTGTGATTGTTGTTGTTGGGATGGCTGTTGTTGTGCTGCAGCATTACCATATCTAAAATTTGGATGATCCTTCCAACCAGGGTTATAGGTGTTGGAGTATGGATCATATCTAGGCTGCTGTTGTGGTTGGTATTGGGGTCTACTTGGAAAAACACCTACTGCAGCTACAAAGGGATCTTGAAATCCAGAATCACCATCTTGAAGTGTAAGGCATGCATCTGTGGGATGAGATGGACAAGAGCAAATTCCACACAAGCTTGCAGGTTGAGGTACAGGTACTTGTTTTCCCATTGCCAACTGCCTCACCAAGGAGGTCAACTCATCAAGTCTATGTTGCATTCTCTGTTGGTCAGCAGGTGATGCAACAACTTCATTGACTCCTCTAGTGGAAGGAATCATCCTAACACCAAACAGCTGGGAATTTTCAGCCATATTAAAAATCAAATCTCTGGCAGCAGCTGGTGTTTTATCTACTAATGCTCCTCCACTAGCAAAATCAATGTTACTCCTGTCCGGAGGTGACAAGCCCTCATAGAAGTATTGTATCAAAAGCTGATCACTTATCTGATGGTGAAGACAGCTTGAGCACAACTTCGTAAACCTCTCCCAATATTCATGCAGTGTCTCCCCTGGCAGTTGCCTTATGCCACAAATGTCTTTTTGAATTGCGGCAGTCCTTGATGCAGGGAAGAACTTCGCCAAGAATAGCTTCTTCATGTCACTCCAATTTCTCACTGAACCTTGTGACAGGTAAAAGAGTCAATCCTTAGCTACATCAGCAAGGGAGAAATGGAATGCTCTCAACTTGATATGCTCTTCAGAGGTTCTTTGTGGCCTCATTGTGGAACAAACCACATGGAATTCCTTTAGATATTTATGAGGATCTTCACTTGCAAGGCCATGGAACTTTGGCAGCAAGTGTATCAATCCAGATTTTAATTCAAAAGCAGTATCAAGTTCAGGATATTGGATCCCTAAAGGTTGATAAGCAACATCAGGAGTAGCCAATTCCTTAAGAGTTCTATCTCTAGCTTGCATATTATTATTATTTCCAGCCCTATTAGCATTATCAGCTCTATTAGCATTATCAACAGGATCAACAACAGGAATAACAACAGGAGGTCTATTTTCAGCCATGGTCAGTTCTATATTATCAGCTGCTCTATTTTCTCTAGCAAGTGTAAGTAAGATTCTCTCTATTTCAGGATCCACTTCAAGTAATTCAAAACGAGAAGACCTAGTCATACACCATGCACATTAGTGGCTGAATATCTAATACACACAACAATATATAAAAACACACAAAGGGTGACAGGAATGAACAAAAACAGAAGTACACCAAAGGCACAAAACAAAGGAAAAAAAAAAAACACCAAAATAACACTAGAAAAGGTATCTAAATATATATTTTTTTAAAAAAAATATTTTTGAGACCACCACAGAATGAAAGCTAGATGAAAATGGAACTAAAAAATGAAATAAAAAAAAATCTTAAAAAAAATTTGAAAAAGTGGTCTAAACGATGGAATTTAGCTAAAATAGGGTGGGGCTCACTGCAATAGTGAGTTATGCTTGTTAGGCCGTTTTTCTTTGACTGACCAATTTTTAGGTCATTTTGGGCTCAAAAATCCGTACTAAATTTTCTGAAAAATTTTCCTATAATCACCCGTTTTCACCAAAAACTACCAAGACAAAACAACAAAAGGGGGTTTATAAAGAGTTAGCAGTCAAGTACACTCCTAATAAAATTGATCAAAACTAGAATAATCTCTGGCAACGGCGCCAAAATTTGATGAGCTGCCGAGGCTCCTCAAATTAGTAAAATTTATAATCGATTCACCAAAGCTACTTGTAGCATAAGGTAACACCGAGTCAAACCAAAAGATTATTCTAATTATGGAATCAGATTAAGGAGCTTACAAACATAGGGGTTATTTTGTTGGATTAATTAACAAAAAGTAATTTAAAAGTGGGTAACTGAAAATAATGGACAAAAAGAAAAGGGTAGAAAGTAAAGGCAGAAAGTAAAGGCAAAAAGTAAAAGCATAAAGTAAAAGGCAGAAAGTAAAAGGCAGAAAGTAATTGGCAGAAAGTAAAGGCAGAAAGTAATTGGAAGAAAATAAAGGCAGAAAGTAATGGAAAGTAATTGACTTTGACAAAGCAATCAATCCAAGGAATCAACTAATTCTGATTTTAATCCGTCCTTGATTACAAAAGATTCATTCAATCATTAACCTAGTTCTTGGCCTTAGAGCACATCAAGAAGCCTCTAAGTGGTCTATAAATTTCTACTGGATAAGCATCCAGAATTCAATTAATTAAGATTCAATGAATTAAGCATCCACTAATCCAAATTAATTTAAAGTCCAGAATTCAGCCAAGGTTAAACAATCCATCCAAAAGCTTAGAAACATTGTTTAATCTTTACAATCCTCTTTTAACATATGAAATTAAGTAATTATCATATGAACATTCAAATCTGAATTTAAGTAACTCAAACAAAATTAAAGGATGAAAAGCAGTTGATTAATCACTGAATAAATAGCAGTTAAAATAGAATCTCAGAATCAATAATCAGAACAGCCAAAACCTAGATTGATCTAAGTGATTAGCCCTCCATGAACATGAAGGAATGATCCATTACAAGAAAAAAGAAAAGAAAAGCTATAGAGAGAAAGGAGGCAAGAAAAATTGTCTAGCTAAAAGATGTGAATCTCGGATGCCTCTTCTCCTATTTATAGACATCCAAAAATAACTACATACCCAAACTACCCTTAAGTCAGAATTATTCCCATGGGCCTTAGCTTTCATTGGGCTTTGGTTAGGGCTCAATTGAACTTGTAATGAAGAAGTTAGACCCATTTAAGTGCCAACAGGTCTCTGGAACCATCAGGCAACTTCGACAGGCAATAAGACCATCTAAAATATACAATTTGGTAAACTGATCTTCATAAAAATTGTAGCTCTGCATCTTTGCTTTCCAATGGGACTAGTTTCAAGTCCATAAGACACCTATAGCTCATGTTATGGTCCAAACATTGCATGTGGGTCAGGATCCTATGATAGCATCTCTTCTCTGGCTTCCAGGCTGCATATGACTAGCTAGACATCCAAATTAGACTCGGGGCTCTAAATCAAAGTTGTAGATATTTCTCTTAGCTTTCCTATAAGGTAAGATTCAAAATTATTAGATGTCTAGAACTCAAGTTATTGCTGAAAAACAGAGAGTGCATAAAATTTCCAGTATTGCTGACAAAATACATTTAGGCCCAATTTGATCCAAACTCATGAAATGTGGCCCAAACCCACTCAAATAGGCCCAAAAGAGGTTTAAGAAGCTAGAAATGAGGAAGAATTACTGTATATAAGTGTGATTATCAATAATCAACTCAAGCAGACAACCAAACCCTAATCCGTCCTTGTTCAATAAAGATAGTCTAGATCTGATTTAATTCTTGGCTAAGTGTCACCTGGAACCCCTAACACCAACACTTAGAATTCCTACTGATTACCAATCAGGATTCAATTAATTCTGGAATTAATAATCTAGGCAACCACTCTTTTTCACTAAGTCTAAATTAATTTAATAACTAAATTGTCCAAGTTAACCATATATTAAAAACCTTTAAAGTATGATTATCAATCTGATTACTGTTATGAATCTAATCAACCGATTTAAATTCATACAAGCATGCAATCAAAGTACCATTCAATCACATGAAGAAGGGAAGAAACAGTAATTTAAATTAAATTAAATCAAACCCGGTTGAAGCACAGGAACTCTAAATTATTAAGTTTGGCTCCTATTGAATTGATTACAAACGAACTTAGCCCTCCATGAAAGGCTTAAACACAAGGCAAAAGTCTAAAACTCGAATTCAGAAACAGGAGGCAGCAGCTGCTCAAGGTAATTTCGTATCCTATTTTCCTCAACAACTTGAGAATAAATAGTAGCTGGCTGCCTCCTCTTAGTTTCCTAATTACAAAATAAACCTAATTTCCTAAAACTTTAAAGGTAAAAACGTGATCAAGCCCTAGTGTCATATGTGCTGACCCAATAAGCAGATGTTGGCCCAAATAAACATGCTCTGGTCCAATAGGCAGGCCTAAGGAAAGGAATCAGTTAATGTTGGGCGGATGTAGAAAATCTGGACTTCTTGCACGTGAATTTTAGTTATCCAGACACGAGAATCAGCTTCTAGCCTATTCATATGAAATGTATCATTTTCTGTTAGATTTCCAACGAAATTGGAATCACATCAATCAGACATTTGTAGCCCAAGATATGGTGAAAAACGTAAGCAGTGCCAAAATTCAACAGTTATGCAATTAAAATCTATAAGCACCAACAAGTCCAAATCTACAAAACATGTCCAAGGGCCATAAAAATCACTAGAAACACACACTAAAAGACTAAGTATAAGGGAAAAAAATAATGTAAAATAATGTGTTATCAGGGATCAAGCTTGAAGATTGGAGTTTCCGTCATCGAATCGTCACATCCTAGAGTTTATTTCTTCATCTCTCTTGTAACGGATGTGTAATCTGGTTGTGGTTATGTTTTGTACATTATTTATGAACTAATTCCACCATCTAGGGTGGAGATGTAGCCTAGCTTAGAACGGATTGTAATTTCTAATGAATTAATCAAAAGACTATCTATTCAATTGACTTCTTAATCTCCATACTTACTGCTTTTATATGACTGGCCATCAATTTAGATAATTTGGTAATTACAATGATACTGGGAAGTTAGTTGTAGTTGAAGATCATAGGGATTAAGAACATAAATTGCATAAGGGATAGGAATATACCTTTATGATTTATGTAGCCGTTAAAAAAAAACCATAGAATAAATTGAATTCCTAGATTATTCGCAATTCACATAGGAATATAGTGAGTTCATAGTTGGGAATATATTTGTTTGACCTTGGGAAAGGCTAATAAATAACTTAGGGTTCTTGGCTAGCAATTAGGAAGATTGTTGTTAATTAATTAATTAGGAATCAAGATTCGGACTAGCTACGGCGAAATTGAAACTCTAGATACTTTCTCGCCATATTCTTATTCTTTTTACAGTTATTACTCTTTGTTTACAATTTTGCATTTAATTATCATCATAATTCACTCATTCATTGTCTAGATAAAATTGGAATACACATAATTTTGATACTTAGTAGCCACAGTCTCCGTGGGACGATACTTTATCTCACTTCTTTATTACGTGCTTACGACACGTGCACTTGCGTTCATTTTTTACGTGACAGCCCCTGTCCAATTTTTTTTTTTTCAATCTTATGCCTTGTTGATTGCTGACTTTCCAAATTTCTTTGCAAACCAAATTGCTTTCTTGTTTGTAATCTTATTCAGTGTTGATTTCCATTAATCTTGTTCCTAGTTGCTAATTTTTTATTCATTGATTCTTCATTTTACTTGTTGTACTAAACCCATTTCTTGAAATTCCTTTATGCTTGTGTCATGCTTATTCTTTCTTTGTGTGAGTGATTTATTCTGGATGTTTCTCACATTGACCTAAGCTCTTAATTTGCTCATTAGTTCTACAAAGAACTAAGGAAGGAAAGTAAGAGTGGAGAAAGGCAATAGTGTGTGAGTACATTAGAGGGTAAAAGCCAACTAGTGTGCCTAAACACAAGTGTGAGTGACATTTTGAGTGCAAACATGTGAGGAATTAGTGAGGTCTCTTGCTAACACATTTTGCAGGTCCAAGACACCATGGATAGAGATAGTTAGGCCATAAGTCAAATCTTTACACTTCGTGCCATGCAGCAACAATTCGAGAGGATCAATATGAGGTTTGATAAGTTGCATGACCGAATGGGGAGGTATGAGGAAGATTTACATAGAGGACAACCACCTCTCCCAAAACAAGGAGGAGGAATATGAGGATTGTTGATGATGAAAAAGAGGGAAGTGGACATAGTGATTCCGAGGTCCAAGGAGAATATGTGAGACACAATAGAGGACGAAGAAGGGCAAGAGATGCTTATGAAGGCTGAGATGTGAGTGAACAAAGCAATGCCGGAGACCCATATTGGTTTGATAGACATGACCGGAGGGAAAGAAGGGCAAGACAACCTTAAGTAGACCGAGATCTAAGTGGGATCAAAATGAGGATTCCAACTTTTCAAGGGAGGAACGATTTGGAAGAAAAAGGTGGAGCACATATTTGATTGCCATCACTATTCCGAAGAGAAGAAAGTGAAGCTTGCAGCGGTTAAGTTCATGGATTACACCATAATTTGGTGGGACCAACTTGTACTAAATATGAGGAGAAACCATGAGAGACCCATAGCTTCATGGGAAGACATGAAAGCTATCATGAGAAAGAGGTTCATCCTAATTCATTATTACCAGGACCTTTTTCAAAAGCTACAAAGGTTGACTCTCAAGGTTCTAAAAGTGTAGAAGACTACCACAAGGAGATAGAAGTTGCTATGATAAGAGCTGACATAAAGGAAGATCGTGAGGCTACTATGGCAAGATTCCTACATGGGTTGAATAGAGATATAGCTAATGTGGTGAAGCTACAACATTATGTGGAGTTGGAGGATATGTCGCATGTGGCTATGAAAGTAGAGAAGCAATTGAAGATGAAGGGTTCCTTAAGGTTCACTTCTAGTTCTAACAAGTTCAATTCGAGTTCATCTTCTCCATGGAAATTGAATTGGAACAAGGATGAGAAGGTAAATACTTAGCCCTGAACTGAGCTCTTCAAGCCACACAAGGATGGAGGCAACATTTCTAAGGACAAAGCTGAAGCACAACCTTCAAGGAATAGAGACATCAAGTGCTTCAAGTGTTTGGGAATGGGGTACATTGCTTCCCAATGCCTAAACAAGAGGGTGATGATTCTTAAGGGAGAAGGCGACGTGGAAACCAAAGATGAGTCAGAAGAAGAGTCTATGCCACTCCTAGAAGAAGATGATAAAGACATTGAGTACCCGGTGGACAGAGATTTGCTTGTGATAAGGAGAGCTCTTAGTGCCCAAGCTAATGAGGAAGGAGAGCTCCAAAGGGACAACATCTTCCACATAAGGTGTCATGTCAATGGTAAGGTTTGTAGTGTGATAATTGATGATGGTAGTTACACAAATGTAGCTAGTACTATCTTAGTGGATAAGCTAAACCTATCTACCTTGAAGCATCCTAGACCCTATAAATTGCAATGGTTGAATGATTGTGGAGAAATTAGGGTAACTAGACAAGTATTAGTCTCATTTGCTATTGGTAGATAATGTTGAACTTTTATGTGATTTTGTATCAATGCAAGCGGGACATATACTATTGGGGAGGCTTTGGCAATTTGATAGACGTGTTACTCATAATGGGTACACGAATAGGTATTCTTTTACCATAAACAAGTAACATGTTACCCTTGTTCCTTTAACACCAAAGCAAGTCTTTCTAGATCAAGAGAGCTTAAAGAATGAGGGTAAGGAATCAAGAGAGGTTGAGAAATTGAAAGGAAAAGAGGTAAAGAGTACAAAAAAGGCCGCAAGCCTAAGTGGAGTGAAAAGAAATAAGAGAGGTGAAGAGAAAGAGAGCCTTAAGAGAAAAAAGGAGCAACACTTGAGTGTTTATGCAAAGGGGAGTGAGGTGAAGAGAGCTTTTTTCTTAGGGCAGCCTATGTTTGTACTTTTGTACAAAGAGGCTTGATTTAGTGCTAACACCCTTGACCCTTCTTTGCCTAGTAGTGTTGTGTTTCTTTTATAGGAATTTCAGGACATTTTCCCCAAAAATGGTCCAAGTGGATTGCCTCTAATGCGTGGGATTAAGCATTAAATTGACTTCATTCCCAGGGTCGCCATTCCCAATAGGCCGGCTTATAGGAGCAAACCAGAGGAGACCATGGAGCTTCAAAGGCAAGTGGGAGAACTCATAACCAAAGGTCATGTGAGGGAGAGCATGAGTTCATGCCCAGTGTTAGTGCTTCTAGTTCCTAAGAAGGATGGAACATGGCAGATATGTGTTGATTGCCGAGCCATCGACAAAATCACTGTAAAGTATCACCATCTGATAACTAGGCTAAATGATATGTTAAATGAATTGCATGGTTTATGTGTGTTTTCTAAGAAAGATCTTAAGAGTGGATACCATCAAATTAGGATGAAAGAAGGAGATGAATGGAAAACCACTGTTAAAACTAAATATAGTTTATATGAATGGTTAGTTATGCCTTTTGGTTTGACTAATACCCCTAGTACTTTCATGAGATTGATGAACCATGTTTTATGAGCTTTTATTGGTGATAAGCTGCCGAGGCTTTTCAAATTAGTGAATTTATAATCGGTTCACTAAAGCTACTTGTAGCATAAGGTAACACCGAGTCGAACCAAATGATTATTCTAATTATGGAATCAGATTAAGGAGCTTACAAACAGGGGGTTATTTTGTTGGATTAATTAACATAAAGTAATTTAAAAGTGGGTAACTGAAAATAATGGACAGAAAGTAATGACAGAAAGTAAAGGGCAGAAAATAATGGTAGAAAGTAAAGGCAAAAAGTAAAAGGCAGAAAGTAAAAGCAGAAAGTAAAGGGCAGAAAGTAAAGGCAGAAAGTAAAAGCAAAAAGTAAAGGCAAAAAATAAAAGCATAAAGTAATTGGCAGAAAGTAAAAGCAGAAAGTAATTGGCAGAAAATAAAAGCAGAAAGTAATGGAAAGTAATTGACTTTAACAAAGCAATCAATCCAAGGAATCAAGTAATTCTGATTTTAATCCGTCCTTAATTACAAAAGATTCATTCAATCATTAACCTAGTTCTTGGCCTTAGAACACACCAAGAATCCTCTAAGTGGTCTATGGATCTCTACTGGATAAGCATCCAGAATTCAATTAATTAAGGTTTAATGATTTAAGCATCCACTAATCTAAATTAATTTAAAGTCTAGAATCCAGCCAAGGTTAAACAATTCATCCAAAAGCTTAGAAACATTGTTTAATCTTTACAATCCTCTTTTAACATATGAAATTAAGCAATTATCATATGAACATTCAAATCTGAATTTAAGCAACTTAAACAGAATTAAATGATGAAAAGCAGTTGATTAATCACTGAATAAATAGCAGTTAAAATAGAATCTTAGAATCAATAATCAGAACAGCCAAAACCTTGATTGATCTAAGTGATTAGCCCTCCATGAACATGAAGGAATGATCCATTACAAGAAAAAATAAAGAAAAGCTATAGAGAGAAAGGAGGCAAGAAAAATTGTCTAGCCAAAAAAAGATGTGAATCTCGGATGCCTCTTCTCCTATTTATAGACATCCAAAAATAACTACATACCTAAACTTCCCTTAGGTCAGAATTATTCCCATGGGCCTTAGCTTCAATTGGGTTGTGGTTTGGGCCTATTTGGGCTTGGAATGAAGGAGTTTGGCCCATTTAAGTGTCAACAGGTATCTGAACTCATCAACCAGCTTCAACAGGCAATAAGACCCTCAAAAAGACATAATTTGAAGAACCGGTCTGCATTATAGTTTAAGATCTATGTCTTAGCTTACCAATGGTATTAATTTCAGGTCTAGAAGCATATACAACCCAAGTTATGTCCCAATCTCTTCACACGGGTCAGGATCCAGTGAGAGCATCTCTGCTCTAACTTCCAGGCTAAATATTACCTGCTAGACATCCTAATTAGACTTGGGGCTCTGAATCAAAGTTGTAGAGCTTTCTCTCAGCTTTCCTACAAGGTAAGACGCGTAATTTTTAGACATCCATAACTAAAGATATACATGAAACACAGAGACAACATAAAATGTCCAGTATTGCTGAAAAATGTAATTAGGCCCAATTGGATCCAAACTCATGAAATGCGGCCCAAACCCAATTAATTCAGCCCAAAAGAGGTTTAAAAGACTAAAAATGAGGGTTAATTAATGTATGAAAAGTGTGTTTATCAATTGGTCATTTTGTTGTTGTCTACTTTGATGATATCTTGATCTATAGTAAGGACTTGAATGAACACTTTAGTCATTTGCATGATGTGTTAAGTGTCTTAATAAAAGAGAAATTGTATGCTAACTTGAAGAAATGTTCATTTTGCACTAGTCAAGTTATGTTTCTTAGGTATATTGTGAGTGCTAGAGGAATAGAGGATGATGAAGAAAAGTTGAAGGCTATCAAAGAATGGCCAACGCCTAAGAGTGTTAGTGAAATGAGAAATTTCCACGGGTTGGCTAGTTTCTATAAGAGGTTTGTAAAGGATTTTAGCACCCTAGCCTCACCTTTAATCGGAGTTGTTAAGAAAAATGTAGGTTTTAAATGGGGAAGAAGCAAGAAAAGGCCTTTAATATCATTAAGGAGAAATTAGTTAGTGCACATTTGCTTGTTTTGCTTGACTTCTCTAAAGCTTTCAAGATTGAGTGTGATGCCTCAGGTATTGGCATTTGAGCTATGTTGATGCAAGAAGGGCGACCTCTTGCCTATTTTAGTGAAAAACTTGGAAGAGCCAACTTGAACTACCCCACCTACAACAAGGAGATATATGCTTTGGTGAGGGCTTTGGAAACTTGGCAGCACTATCTTCTTCCAAAGGAGTTCGTGATTCATACCGATCAAGAGTCCTTGAATAATTTGAGAGGGCAGTGCAAGTCGCACAAGCGGCACGCCAAATGGGTTGAGTTTATTGAACATTTTCCTTACATAATAAAGTACAAGCAAGGTAAGGAAAATGTGGTTGCCGATGCGTTGTCACGAAGGTATACTCTTCTCTCTACTCTTGATATCAAGTTGTTAGGATTTGAGTTTGTTAAGGGATTGTATCATGATTATGGTACCTAATCCTTTTAAAGAAAGGGGGTTTCATGAGGATCATGGCACCCAATCAAGAGACCCATTATCCATGTTTGTGGGTTTGATCATAAGAGCAAGAGCCAAAAGCATGCAAGGAGCTTTGAACGGCTTTATTGAGAAGATCGAGACTCAAGGAACAAGTGTGGATGAAAACCAAAGGCTTGTGAGCTTCATTTGGACTAAAAATGAGCTTGCTGAAGACAGGGCAGAATCTTAGGCACCGCAGCCTCCGAAACTCGGCGCCGCAATGCCCCAAATTATTCAAAATGGTTTCCAAGCAAAGCTTTAGGCACTGCAGCGCCTTACAGCAGCATCGCAGTGCTAGTAGACAGTAAGCCAGGCGCTGTACTGCCCTATACCAGCACCGCGACACCCCGTCATTTTTTAACCTAGCGAGTTTTGATCCAAAACGAGCATTTTTGTTAGTGGCTCTGAACTTGGACTGGCTTTTAGCCATTTTGAGCCTAATTTAGGAGCAATTTCACTTAGGTTATTAAGGCTTTCCATTTTGGGATATTTACCTATTAGTTTGGGCTTATTTAGGTTTTGTTTAAAGCCTTTGGCCCAATTATACTTAGAATTAGGTTTGTTTTCAATTATAAGGAAGCTTACCCTATTGTGGCAGCATAACTTGGAAATATTCAAAATTTGATTGAAGAGAGTTTCCCTTCATTGTTCTTTGAAAGAACTTTTAGATCTTATCAAGAACCGATGGTTCTTGTGGCAATCAACCTAGAACTTATTGCTCGCCTTCTATCTTTCTTGAGCGTGGCGTTCATATCCTTCCTTGGATACCTTTGGTTCCCGCTTTGCTAAGCAACGGGTTGAGGTCCTCGTTTTTTCATTTTGAAACTTGATTTAGACGGTTCATCGGGCATTTGGAAACTTTTCCTTGGGTTACCCCATAGGGATTTGCATCAAGGTTGCTTGATCCAACATAAGGTTTGAGTTATGGTTGTTTGAAGTGTGTTGGTAAGGGGAAATCCATGATGTTTTGGGTGAATGGGTGCTTTCCAACTCCTTTTTTTTCTCCAAGTTGGAGGGCAAGGGTTTTAGGGAGTTGACTATTTAGGATGGTCCTTGATTGCAAGTGTGGGAAGAGAATTGGCTATCACCCAATTGTTCGGTGAACTAGTCTCTTAGGCATTAGGATTGGGGAGATTGGACTATTGAGGCGGAAGGGCTGTATGGTAGGGATTCTTCTGAGACTATTTAGGATGGTCCTTGATTGCAAGTGTGGGAAGAGAATTGGCTATCACCCAATTGTTCGGTGAACTAGTCTCTTAGGCATTAGGATTGGGGAGATTGGACTATTGAGGCGGAAGGGCTGTATGGTAGGGATTCTTCTGAGAATTCTCTTAGCTCGAAAAGTTCTCTAAGTTGTTCTCACCTTCTCAGCTCGGCAATTTTGTCTCTATCTGTGTTTCTTTCTTGCCTCAAAGTTCAGATTTCTTGGAGGAGGAAACTGAGTGTATCATTCTGCTGATTTGGAATAGCCTCTTGGACGGGTATTTCCTGGGCATTTTTCGGGCAAAGGCTAGGTCAGCGAGGTGGAGGTAGTGGTAGTGATTTGCGGGCAGTTTTAGGATGACATGCGGGTCTCATGGGTGCATGGGTTCTCTCCTAAATGGGGGATATATCCGTAGGTTGGTTTGTTGTACTCATGGTGTTCAACACAGAATCATACAAAGAAATTTGTTTATGGGAAAGCAAATGATTTCCCACAGACAGGGCCAAATGACGATGCATGTGTTGAGGTAGGATTGGTCCTGGAGCTGGAGTGTAAACTTCACAATGAATACAAGTGAACTATAGGTCGGGTGAAATTACCTGGACTCCGAAGGTTAAGTTAGGTTGATCCGAGCTAAAGGAGTAATAATTGAAGAGAGAGTCAAAAGTCCTTATACCTATTTGAGTGGAGTATTTATAGGGGAAGATGTTGGGGGTATGATGATAATTTAGACATTTGGGCCTTAATGGGCCATGGCCATTTTGGGCCTTGGTAAGGATATCTACATCTTCTAAGTCATGTGTCACCATATATGTTTAAATTAAACTAAATCCATTTGTTTTACACATAAAAATCATATATTTTAACTCAATAATCACATTAATTTGACATGATAACCACATAAACATAATTACCACATATGAATAAGTTTTTGGTTGATTTGGAACGCTAGGTGTGACTTTATTTAGTCATGAGGAATTGAATCCCTTGGTTGTATGTCAAAAAGCTAATTTTTTGGCTGGAGAATTTTTAAGAAGTTGTATTTGTGTGTAAACTATGTCAGATAAGAATCATACAAAGAAGTAAAATGGAATGAGTCAAGTCTTTGCCAGGGCAAAATGAAGTGAAAATAAATGTAGATAGGGCTCTTTTGACGTTAGTATAGAGAATGTTGGGATAGGTCATGTTATCATTAGAAATTCTTATGGAAAGGCTATGTGGAAGGATGCAGTGCAGCTGTACAAGCGTCCTCAGCTTTCATGGTTGAAGTTCTAGCTCTCAAAAAAGGTATCTAAATTTGTTCTAGTTTGGGTAATGCTATGATAGAATCAGACTATAAAGAGCTTGTAAAAGCATCTTCCTTTGCTTTCTTTGTGCCTGATTGGAGATCCATGATAGTATTGGTAGATTTCATAAACTTGTTAGCTTCAAAGTCTCAAGTATATATTGCTTTGATCTCTTGGAATATCAATGGAGCTGCTTGATTGGCTCACAAGGCAGGGAAAAAATAGGATGTGCCCTCTTGATTGGGTCCATAGACTTCCATCCTCTCTCCTAAGGATTGTGGTTGTAGATGGTCTCCCAAGCTACCTGGTTGTTAGTTGTTTTGTTGTAATTTATAAACCATGCCCCCCCCCCCCCTCCCAAAAAAAAAAGCAAAAGCACCTTTTGGACAAGAAAGTGCCGTTTAGAATCAAGCTCTTCACCTTTAAAGCCCCATTCAAAATGGCACTTTCAGTGCAAATCATTTTTGAGTTTTGCACCCAATTATTGTAGCTTTTTGTCAATGAAAACTTAAAAAATAAAATAAAATGCAAATGGCACAAAATATTTGTATGCATGTATGGAAATAGTTTTGAAATATCAACATTTGTGACATAATTTTGCAAAACATAAATGCTTAAGTCAAACTCTCCATTCTTGGTATTATTTTGACAACAACTATATTTGTGAATTCTTTTTACAAAACTTCAATATTAAGGTCAAAAGCCCTATCTGAAACAGTCTCTCTTCAATTCCATCGTTTCCTTCAAACAAAAGGAAGACAACTTTACTAGACCACACTCTTACATTGGAAATGCAAAAAAATAAAAATAAAAATAAAGCAGTCTTTATTTTGGAATTAGAGAACTTCCTTATGTTAAGAATAATTTGTTAGTTTAGAATTAGCTAGTGTTAAGCATAAATAGTTAGTTTAGAATCAATTAGTGCATATAGGATTGCCAGTTGTCATGTTATGCTAGTTGTGATTAGTTAGCTATAATCTATATATTGTAAACAATCTTCATTATTATGGTAACCAAGCTCATTGACCATTATTCAGAAAACAATTTTCTCAAAACAATTTTCTCACATTACTCTCTCTCTCTATTTTCTTCGTTCTCTACCTTTATCTTCCTCATCTACACGTTGAACTCTGCATCAAGCTTTCATGGTATAGAGGCTTCAATAAATGGAAGAACACACTGCAACCTCTATGTCTCCATTGGAGGAATCTGCAAATCTTGGGAACCCTAATCT
Source organism: Cercis canadensis (assembly GCA_003255065.1). Lineage (NCBI taxonomy): Eukaryota > Viridiplantae > Streptophyta > Magnoliopsida > Fabales > Fabaceae > Cercis > Cercis canadensis. The sequence goes on from QAOA01000431.1 coordinate 675,773, forward strand.
CCCAACCTTCTATCAAATGCTTACAATCAAGCTTGATCGAAGAAATTTTCTTGTTTGACGCAATCAATTGTTGAATATTGTGATTGCAAATGGATATGAGGATATTCTTAAATGCATGCGTTCATGTCCAAAATGCTATGTTCCCTTGACCAATTCTCCATCTACTAAAAATCTAACTCTCAATCCAGATTATGTTCTTTGGCAATGACAAAACAGACTTTTGATAAGTTGGATTTATTCTTTTCTCACTGAGCAAGTGATGATATAGATTATATCATACAACACAACATATGAAATTTGGAACTCTCTTCGTGAGAGTTGTGCCTCTTCTTCTTATGCACGAGTCATGGAGCTTCGTCTTCAACACCTAACAACACGCAAAGGAGGTTTGGGTATGTTAGACTATTTTCTTCGAATTCGACATATCTGTGATAATCTGCGTTCTATTGGTGAATTTTTGAGTCAAGATGATCAGATTATGGCTATATTAGCTGGATTAGATTCAGAATATACTGTTATGGTTGCTTCTATGAGTTTTGATTCTATCAATTGAAGAATTGCAAAGTTATTTGCTCATGTTTGAACGACTATTGGAGAGATAGAAGTCAATAGATGAGTAGGTTCTAATTCAAGCTAATGCTACTATGTTTAATCACCAGAAAGGAAAAAAGAAGTTCTACTAGAACAATCACAACAACTCTTGTGACAATTCTATGAATTCTACTCACAATGCTAATTCTCACTTTTCCACTAGTCAAGAAGGCCAATTTGGTAAAGGAAAATCATGTAAAGGCAATGGTTTTGACTCTAAACCAAAATGTAAAATTTGTCTCAAGTTTGGTCATGTTGCTACTGAATGCTAGCACATGTTTGATAACACTTATCAACCTAAATTTGCTACTACTAATTTTTCTCATGCTCTGGATCCTCAAGCTTTAATTACTGCTCCTGGCTTGCTTGGTGAGACATCGTCGTTTCTTGACACAAGAGCCACACACTGTGTCAACTTTGATTTGAGCAATTTATCTCTGCACAATCCTTTCACCTATGATTGTCACAACATGCCCAGAGGCGGCTGGGTCGCAGATGGTTGACCGAATTTAAGAAAAGAAAAAGTTGCCAAACTGTCACAACGCACCTGGTACCAGCTCTTCCTCAGAGAAGGAGATCATTCCTACTTTCTGAATCATATTCACCATGTTGCCAAAATTTTCTAGAGTGATATCTGGACAAATATATGCCTAATTAAGAAATTTTTGTAGAGCTTTTCTGTGAGTTTCAAAACTCACAATGAGGGACAAAAGCGAAATCCAAGCTGGAGTCTTCTTCATTTGCTCTACAATATTATATTCGCTTTGTATCATTATTCTAAAAAATTCTTCTTCTCCCTTATCCTTTGGCTCACTATTTTCTTTGCCTACAACTTTCTCTGTCCCACCTATCATCATAGCTTTACTCTTTTCTTTTCTTTGTTTCTCTACCTCCTATGACAAGTAGAATCTTCCACTTCTTGTTCTACCTCAACTTCCATAGACATTGGTAACACCACTACAGCCTTCTTTGAATGTATTCTTCTCTATCAAGCTTCCTTCTAAGGCTTTTCCTCCAAGCGTCATCACCCTTACCCCATAATTCCAGGCAATGTTTTAAAAACCGAACGGGTGAGTGAACCGGTGTGGTAAAAAATGACTGGTCAGACCAGTCAGATAGCCGGTTGAACCGGTTTAACTGAAGTCTTTTCTAAACTTAAAGATTTACAAAGAAGAAAACATAGATTCAAATGCATAGTCTCAAAATCATCATCTCAAACTTTAAGATTCAAATACATAGTCTCAAAACCATCAAAACCAAATACATAAGCAAAATGCACAAGTTATCACCCATAATCATAAACCAAATACATAAGTGAATTACACAATAAGAATATTTAATAATTTTTTTCTTCCAATCTAAAACTTTAGTACAATGCTCCCGTGTATGATCAACCTTTTTTCTAAGAGATTGTGATGATGTAGCAGTTGAATTATTTTCAGAAGATGCCATATTCTCTGAAAATTAAAAAAGAAAGAACAATCAAATCAAATAAGCATGCAACTAGCTCTAATATCGTACATTAAAGAGTTAATTTAGGCTTTTCTTTGAATCCTAGACCATGTAAGATCTTATACTCAATTGGTGAATACGGGGAACATGCTATCAAAAGATAAAATAAAATAGAATTAAAAAATACTAACTAAAAGGCATTGATTCTTAAGTTTGATGAGACAATTGCCATACTCTATGGTTCAGTACATCTTTTAAAAAGCTTTTTTTCTGCATAATACATTTTTCTGATGTTAAACTTACATTGCAAAACCAGCAATTAAAGGCCAACATAGTTTTTGCACAATATTGTGTAAGAGCAAGATTTTCCTATTGTATTTCACAAAGCCACATATCAAGCTTTCTTATAAGTTGTTGCAAAGCTTATCTTAAAAAATAAAGTAAACTAAAAGACAACACAAACTAAACTTTTAAGGGAGGATCCTATTTCAGAGGGCTCAGGAGTATATGGGCATGGAAGACTTCTCCAGTACTTTAGAGCCTACAACACTGCGTCCCTAACTGGTTTCACCTATAAGCATATAAGGAAGTTATCTAACAATATTCATATGGAACAAGAATTTCATAAATGTGAATATTAGAATGAAAATCACCTTGTCAAATAGACATGCTTCAAGAGAATGAATACAAGAAGCCCTTAAACCGCCAAAAAAAGGAACCACCACTCAAACCAATTTCTCCTAATGCTACTGAAGCTGCTTTACGTGTCGTCCAGTCAACATCTTTTAGGGCCTCTTGGATACTAGTAATAGCAGTGAATAAACTATTTTGGGTTGGAGCACCCCCCCACCTGAAATAACACATAAAAAAAGAAAGCCCATGTATAATGACAAAGCACTTGTGAATTGTTATCATACAATGGATTATAGAAAATCATTAACTTCTTAATGACCCACCAACTGCTACTAGTATTTCACATAGAAACAACACTGCCCTTTTTGAAAGGAAGATATTAATATTCTTTGTAGGTAAACGAGCAGGTAAGAGAATAGAAACAGAGAAATATATCAGGTTCAACTGCTTCAAGTTGGCATTTTCAAGTTTTTCCTTTCATTTACCTCCCTCTCCCCTCAAAATTGTCCATTAAGAACCAACATTTGATGCTTAGCTACTTTGTGGATAAAAATAAAAGAATACATTATCCTTCTTTTTTTTGTTAGGGTTAGGATGGGGGAAGGGAACTACGATGAAAATTCTGCATCTTAAACTATGATGAAACTATGATAAAAATGTTACTGGCTATCAATGAAAATAAAGCTCTAAATTGATCAACCTCACAAGAATCATATAGTTATCATATGTTAGAAGAGTATAATATTTCACCTCCCAGATCACGTGCTAATAGTTGACGCAGAAAAGACATACTTGGAATAGTTCTTATCCAAATAACATTTTCCAAATAAAGCCTAAATTAACTCTTTCTACTCCAATTATTCAAGAAAGAGCAATCTAGATAGTTTGCTATTAGAAACAGAATATTAGTAAGCATTGCCAAATAAAGATATATATTACAATCCACAAATAAAATAGTCACAATTTACAAAAGCATTCTGAAAGCCAAGGCAAGGAAAATATTATCGAACTTGCAAGCATGATGCTGAGATGAAAGAGTCACTAAAACATTCAAGTTACCAAGACATAAAACTAGGCAATAGGCACCACAATTAAGTCTAGACTTGGATCTTTTTTTGACAAGATGTTTTCATTTAAAGAATTCCGCAACAAAGTGAAAAAGAAAAGGAATACCGCAGAAAAGTAAAAAAGAAAAAGAATGCCCCAGTAAAGTAATTTCAACCAATTCTTGTGATTTTCTATGGCTTTAATCAATTACTATGGCTTCCTCATAGCAAAGCAAACATACAAAAATATAAAACAAGGAGAAGAAACATATAACAAAAGAGTCAAAGAGAATGACAATGAGAAAACAAAGGAGAAACAATGGACTCACCACATCGGTGCTGGAAAGAGGATCATGCCACCAAGGTTGGGTGCAGAGGGAATGAGGGAGAATGAGTAAGTAAGCTTAGGCTAGGGATTTAATAATGGATTTTGGGAAAATAGAAGCAGAAGGTCGAAGGGAGGGAGGAAGGAGTTCAGCGTGTTAATGAAACAAGTGCCAAAACGACACCATTTTGGGGAAAATCTAAAGAAAAATGGTTTTGTTGAACCGGCCAATTATTCAAAACTAGTACTGGTTCACCATTTTTTACCATTCACATTGGTTCACACTAGTTTTTATCAGTTTAACCGCCCTACCGGTTTTGACCCTTGAACTGAACCGAAATTCAAACTAGGTAGTGGTTTGATTAGTTGAACCAGTCGATCCAGTTCAATTTTTAAAACCTTGATTCCAGGGGACTGCATGGTTACTCATGTACGAAAATGGAGATGGCACTTGAATGACCACCCCGGGAGATGTTTGCTTACTTGCTAAGTCAGGTAAAACCTTCAACACAAGGGGTTGGAATCCTTGCAATTCCTTCTTAGTCATACCAACTTATTTTCCTTCTTTAACGATTTGCTTCTCTTTCGACTGTGGCCCACTCCTCTATTTGTTACCACCTTGGTTTTCTCCTTTCAAAAAGGCTAACTTCCCGTACTTGTTCATGTCATCAACCTTTCATAGGCATTAATCAGTTTAGAGAAATCTTTATACACACTTGCTACCATAAGTTCAACATACGGCACAATTGTAGAGTATTTAGAAAGTAATGGATCATTTTTAGATTTGCAGTATGAGGCCTTAGATGGGTGGCATTCCCCATATTAGAGCTAACAACATAGCAATAACTTGCCCAGAAGGAAATGATGCAGAAGAAACAGATGCATTTGTCCCACCAGCAGTCTCATTTAACTTCAGGCTCTCAGTCATTAGCCTCATCATATCATTCATTCTTTGCTTTAGCTCATCAAACTCAGCTTCCAAATTCCTACTCACTTCTTGATTTTCTTCTATAACTAGGACGGTCCTTGTTCTCAGCCCAATAGATCGCTTGATTAGGTGCTTGCGATTGAGCTTAGACTTCCTGGAAAGTGCAATTATGTTTTACCCCTAGAAAAAGAAAGATTAAGAGTAATAAGAAAATAAAGAATAATGCAAAATGACTAAAATTGATTTTTTTTTTCTCTTGATGGGTTGTTAGCATGGATTTGGACTTTTTGATTGCCACGATTAAAATAATGTGGCTAATCTATTTTACAAGAACATATAGCTCCCCATAAAAGAGATTATTCTGATTGAATCTCATCAAAGCATATACTCCTCACATGAAATGATTTATTATCCTTTCTTCAAGCATTCACTTAGGGTTCCCCCGATCAACCAATTTTATAAGAGCATAGAGCTCCTTACAAAATTAATTAACATAAGTGAATCTTGCAAAAGCATATAACTCCTTGTGATAAACACTTTTACACAACAAGTGAAAGAAATTTGAAACAAAACTCTTACATTCCATTGGCCTTTGAAAGCTTCTCAATACATAAATTTTCATAGAAGAGATTACATAAAACTAGTTCATCCCATAAGTGTCAATCAATATCTCTTTACATTTAGCTATCAACTTTTCAACCTCAAGGATAGGTTTCAAACAAGGATTAAGAGTTCCTTCGGTAGCCTAGACTTATCAATGCAATGCTTAAGCTAGGAATTGTAGTCCCTTGACAAGCATTTTATGCTTTTGTCCTCAATGAACAGCTACATCTCCTCTAAAGGCGGCCTCACTTCTTAGTTGGTCTATTTCATCTTGGAGGTCATTAACTTGCAAACTCAAATCATTGCATTGTCCGCCTTTTGATCTCACATCCTCTTCAGCTTCAAGCCTCTTTCTCTCCCCTATAGTGGGCTACCTCTCTCTTTAGCTTCTGAGTTGTATCCCATGCCTCCATTTCTCACATTTTCTGTGGCAACAGGATATTCTCTTCTTTCAGCCTTTGCTTCTCTTCTTTGGCTTATGATAGTATTCTCTTAATTTCTTCAACCCTCAGTATCTCTCTAATCACTTAATCAGTCTTGGAATCTTCAAACAGAGGTTGATGCACATGTTGAATCACCTCAGCGTCACCAAATTCTTTCCTCGAGACTAAAACCAATTTTTATACTCCACTTCAATGTGCCTCCTCACCAGGCTAAAATTCGCTTCATGAATAGCCATATGCTTCCAAGCTTGGATGATCCTCTGAAGTTTATCCACATCCATTTGGTCTTTGTACTCGAAATCAATCTCCGGAAGCTCCTTTGTTTGTGGAATAAATTGCAAACGACCAAATTGGTGAAGCACCAAGAGAGGAGTATAGGCCACACACCCACGAGTTCCCATGAGTGGAACACATAAGAACTCTCCATAGCTAGTCAAAATGCCTAAACCCCCAACCCAGGGTATAGTCCATTTAACAATTTTCTCAAACATTTTATCTAGCTCTTCCAACCATCTTTGTCTTCCATTCCCCATATAGCTTCATCATATGAAAATTCTAGAGAAGAATTTTAGTCTGGACATATTGATGAATACACTTTTTATACAGTAGTTAACCCTCATATTTAGTCTTTTAAACCTCTTTTGGGCTGAATTGAGTGGGCTTGGGCCACATTTCATGAGTTTGGATCCAATTGGGCCTAAATGTATTTTTCAGCAATACTGGCATTTTATGCACTCTCTGTTTTTCAGTAATAACTTGAGTTCTAGATATCTAATAATTTTGAATCTTACCTTGTAGGAAATCGAAGAGAAAGCTTTACAACTTTGATTCAGAGCCCCAAGTCTAATTTGGATGTCTAGCTGGTCATATGCAGCCTTGAAGCCAGAGAAGAGATGCTGTCGCAGGATCCTGACCCGCATGCAGTGTTTGGACCATAACTTGAGTTGTATGTATTGTATGGACTTGAAACTGGTCCCATTGTAAAGCTAAGACGCAGAGATTCAATTGTTATGAAGACAGGTTTACCAAATTGTATAGTTTAGATAGTCTTATTGCCTGTCAAAGTTGGATAATGGTTCCAAAGACCTGTTGGCACTTAAATGGGCCTAACTTCTTTATTACAAGTCCAATTGAGCCCAAACCAAAGCCCAATGAAAGCTAAGGCCCATGGGAATAATTCTGACCTAAGGGCAGTTTGGGTATGTAGTTATTTTTGGATGTCTATAAATAGGAGAAGAGGCATCCGAGATTCACATCTTCTTTTGGCTAGACAATTTTTCTTGCCTCTTTTCTCTCTATAGTTTTTCTTTGCTTTTTCTTGTAATGGATCATTCCTTCATGTTCATGGAGGGCTAATCACTTAGATCAATCCAGGTTTTGGCTGTTCTGATTATTGATTCTAAGATTCTATTTTAACTACTATTTATTCAGTGATTAATCAACTATTTTTCATCCTTTAATTCTGTTTGAGTTGCTTAAATTCAAATTTGAATGTTCATATGATAATTGCTTAATTTCATATGTTAAAAGAGGATTGTAAAAATTAAACATTGTTTCTAAGCTTTTGGATGGATTGTTTAACCTTGGCTGGATTCTGGACTTTAAATTAATTTGGATTAGTGGATGCTTAATTCATTGAACCTTAATTAATTGAATTCTGGATACTTATCCAGTAGAGATCCATAGACCACTTAGAGGCTTCTTGATGTGTTCTAAGGCCAAGAACTAGGTTAATGATTGAATGAATCTTTTGTAATCAAGGACGGATTAAAATCAGAATTAGTTGATTCCTTGGATTGATTGCTTTGTTAAAGTCAATTACTTTTCATTACTTTCTGCCAATTACTTTCCATTACTTTCTGCCTTTATTTTCTGCCAATTACTTTCTGCTTTTATTTTCTGCCAATTACTTTCTGCCTTTACTTTCTGCCAATTACTTTCTGCTTTTACTTTCTGCCTTTACTTCCTGCCAATTACTTTCTGCTTTTACTTTCTCCCTTTACTTTTTGCTTTTACTTTTTGCCTTTACTTTTTGCCCTTTACTTTCTGCTTTTACTTTCTGCCTTTACTTTCTGCCATTTACTTTTTGTCATTACTTTCTGTCCATTATTTTTAGTTACCTACTTTTAAATTACTTTATGTTAATTAATCCAACAAAATAACCCCCCTATTTGTAAGCTCCTTAATCTGATTCCATAATTAGAATAATCCTTTGGTTCGACTCGGTGTTACCTTATGCTACAAGTAGCTTTGGTGAACCGATTATAAATTCACTAATTTGAAAAGCCTCGGCAGCTCATCACATATCTTTTCTTTCAATCAAATTTCCTTCCTAAAACGTAGAAAAATAACTAGACGTACATGGAACATCATCTTAATTTACCTCCTCCTCTCTTTCTACACTAATTAAGGAATAAAAATGTATTAGATAGAATGGCCAAGATGAGATACACACCATTGCATATAAACTTGTGGAAGATGTTTATCGCTTCATGGCTAATCAAGTTCTTGTTACTCAGAAAAAGCATTAGCCCAAATATGACCAAGATCAATAGCCAACACAACTTCTCCCATTCCTTCTTGTCCACTAAGGTTTGCATACACCTCCTCATGAAATACATGGGCCACACATAAGTCTCTCTTTCATTGCCCTTCCTCTCTCTCAGTAACTCTTGCTTACTAACCCCAAAGAACTTAGCAACCTTATCTTCGGCCACCTTATGCTTACTAAAAGTGTACATCTTGCTTCCTTTAGTCAAAGGCATCCCCAACATATGGCTGTATTCTTCTAAAGTCGGTGTGAGGTCTTTGTCCTTGAAGGTTAAACACCGATAATATGGATCCTAGTAGTTTACCGCCTTAATGTTTACCAGATCTATCAACTTAGAGTAGTGAGTGAAAAGAAGGCCTCTCTCACCTAGAGGAATCTTCTGGATGAATACCCCAATATTAGATACATTATTCATGTCTATGGCCATTTTTAGCTTTTTTGGTAAATTACTATTATATCCTTCCGAAAGACTGTCACCCTCTCTAACATGTTGTAATTGGGCATCCTTCATAAAAGCCTTAGAAGGATGCTTGAAAATGGGATTACCATAAGCCATGTTAACAATTTATCTTCAAAAATTAACATCTAAGTAAAAAAAAAAAAGTACCAAAAAGATGGATTAGAGATGAAAAACAGATAATTGGCATAAGATAATAAAGCAAAAGAATAAAGAGGAAGGAAAGGGATGCTCCTCCCATTGTCCTAGACAGACGGATCACCTTAGGGTTAGGATTTCTAGCCTAACGGCTAGGTTCTAACCTTAATCGGACAACATTACAGCTATATAATGTGCATAGTTTGGTAATTGTACTATCAATCCTACAAAGGTCAGGTCCTTGGATTGCCCTCATTAGAACGATAAAGATCACACCCTACTAACCTGGTTCACTTGGGGACAACCCCTTACTTTACCCAAACTAGCAGAATGATCCATAATCCAAGCGGAAGCTTTCATGTAAACCACCAAAGGATAAACATCTCAATAATCACACTAGGCCCCCCCTCTAATCTTAGGTTTAATGTGGGGTGTAAAGCCGATGAGTAGTGTGCAAAGTTAGTGTAAGTGCTCAGTGTACAGGAGGAGCAAACATATCTCAACCTAAAATCTACCCAAACCACCCTAACTACAAAGAAAATAGAGGCATATGCAAAAAAATAAATAAATAAGGCTATCTACAAATGTAGAAATAAATACAACACATAAAATAACGGAAAAGAAATAACTTAGAATGAATAAAATATATTTTGGCCACATCTTATTTGCATAGCTAATTTACTAGGCTTGACTATCTAACCAATATCACTAGTGGAGTCGCCAAACTATCACAACGCGCCCAGAGGCAGCCGTGACCTGGATAGTCAATCAAATTTAATAAAAATAGGAGTCGCCACCAATTGTTTTAAAAAATAGTGTACAATTGAAAACCTTTTTTGTTATATTATTTTTAAATGGTATGTGTACTAGAGATTGGTTCGGGAGTCTGTTTTTCATAGGGAAGGTGTTAGGCACCCCACAGCATCCGTCTAAAAACATTTACCCCAAATTAGATATGCAAAGAATAAGACAAAATGTGGCAAAAAACATACTATATTTATTCTTAAAATAAGTGTTACATTCACTAATTAATTGCGGAAAATAAACATGGCATGCATGAATTCCAATGGATTCAAAATTCTTCCACCTGTTCGTCACATATTGTGCTCGTGGGGGTGTCGCTTATCTTTGTCTAGGTCAAATAAAAGAGACCCTTCCCATATAGAACCGAGTCAGTCTTATCATTCCATGATAGACAAAAGGCCTATGAATTTTGTAAATCCTAACATAATCCTTAAATGTTATGCATGATGATACAGCCAATTGAGGTGGGGGTACATAATTGGCAAATGCAATCAGAATAAACAAGAGTTCTACAAGCCTTTGAATCGCCTTAGTGTTTTGCTAGGGGCCCAACGATTGTGGTTCCCTCTCACGTGGAACATACATTAGATGGCTTAAAATAAGAAATTAAAGGTCACATATGCATAAGCAAGTGAGCAGCCACAACACATCACAAAAAATGACAAGATAAAACCAGGAACATGTCAACTTATAGTGAAAAGACATACAATACTAAAGCACATGTTGCATCCATTAAGAGTCAAAATAAGATCATGAAAATAGAATGCAAACTAGGGCAACAACATTTAGTTAAATAGGGCAGTCAACATACATTCCTAATTAGTATGCAATCCTTAAGCCAAACATCAATGGGAAAATCAAGAATTAAGCTCAAGAGTAAAATGAATCAAAGCCAAAAAAAAATATAAAACAAATTGAGGATCATAGCATGAAGGTGGTCCCAAAAAAGGAGAAAGGACAGACACTAAACATAAGGCAGAATCAAGAAAAAAAAAAATAGCAAAGATAGAAAATAGAGTATAAAACAAGGGAGATTTGTAAAGAAAACTCAAAATGAATTTCAATGAGCTTTGACCCCAAAATTTTACATGACATATAAAAATGTCTTAGGGTTCTAAAGAATCAAAAATCATACAAAAATGAGCTCCTTAGCTCAAGTTATGGCCCAAAAATCGAACACTGCCAAAATCAACTAACAATTCCACAGTGCAGAGAAAATAACCATTTTCAAATTAAAACTGAGAGCAAATATGACATGAAAAAAATATGAAATTTATACTCATCCAATATATGCATCTTAGGGTTCTAAAAAAAATAAAAATCATGCAATTTAGAGTTGTAAAACTCAAGTTATGGTCAAAAGATTGGAAACTACCAGTGTTGGATTGACGGGTCCAAGAATGACCATTTAAAAATCAAATTTCATAATCACTATCCCAATTGACCAATTTGAATTTAAACATGACAAAAAAAAAAAATTAAGACTACAACACAAAATTTTCAAAAAGGGTCAAGTATCATTTTAATTTTTAATCAATAACCCTAAAACACGTTCAAGAAAACAAATACTCAAAAAGAAACTCACAATAAGCATGCTCACCCCAACAAGACATGTCAAATGACACCAAAACAACAATAGGACAACAAGTATGTAAAACCTACAATACCATCAACTAAGATGATGCTAGGACAAGACCAACCCTAAACCGAAATATGTCATATGATAAAAACACGCAAAACAACAATCAACTAAGTACTCAACCAAAATTAAAATAGAAATAAACATAATTTCCCTAAACCAAAATACCAAGAGAACATGCAAGAGAGGAGGAAAACAACTAAAATTAAAACAAGCTTACTCAAAAGAACAAAACAAAATCAAAATAGACCCAAATAAGACTTAAAACTGAAAAATGGAGACAAAGGGTAAACAAGATATAAAATGATAAATCAAGTAAAATCAACACAAAAATGAAGGGTTCAAGGAGGGAATTTTCGTAAATCAAGTTGAATCAACAAGAAAAAGAGTCTAAGTTAAATGAGACTCATGGAATCAAAATGAAATGTAAGCATTCAAGAGGGAAACGAAGAATAACATGCACTTCACATGGATTCAAACAAAGACCAACAAGAAAATGATAAGAAATCAAGATAATAGTGAAAGTTATTTAGTGTTCTTCAAGAAAACTCTTCTTCCTTGCTTAAAAGTGTAGAACCCAACTCCAAGAAGCTCAAACCACTCTTGATTTCATGTTTTTCTCTCCAAAAATATGAATAACACTCAAGAACACTCAACTTTTCTCTCAATTTTTCTCTATTTGATCTATTTTTCAAGTTCTCTCTCTTCCTTTCTTGTTTTCACATTAGGAGCATATTGTGAGGGGCTATTCTATTTTTTTTCTTATGCAATTAGCCCTCTCAACTTGGTGAGCACATTGGGGGGAGTTTGATCTTTTTTTACCTCTTTTGCACCTTTCTACCAATTTCCTATAGCCTTGTCATGTGAAAAATGTAATAATTCTTCCTCAAAATGTCTTAGCAGAATTACACACTTCAGCCCCTCCAAGTTGTATTTTTATTTCATGCAAAAATAAGGTTAAGAAGTCCTCATTAGCAATTTTTCCAAAATTGCCTTGCATAAGCAACTTCCATAAAGCTTCCTTAAGGCTAGATCCTTTCACTTATGCTTAGGAATATTCCTTAAACCCTAGCGGACCTCATTTTAAATTTTTAATCATATTAATCGCTAGATCCTTTCACTTATGCTTATGAATATTCCTTAAACCCTAGCAGACCTCATTTTAAATTTTTAATCATATTAATCTCATTTTTGCTGAAATTAAAAATAAAAAAAAATAATAAAAAAAACCCACAAGGGAGCTTCTTGGCACTTTCCTTGGCACTTGCAAGGCACATGCAACATCCTTTATCTTGATATTTTGCCAAAACCCTAATGAAACCCTTATCCCTTGGCTTGGCCGAAAATCACCTCTAGAATTCCTACAAAGTTATTTTTATTTTTGATTAAAAATAAAAGCATAAAACCCTAGTAGTCCAAATTAGGTCAAAGTGAGCCCAAATGGCTCAACCTTGGACCTAAGTTGGTCCAATTGGACTCAAATAAAACTTCAAATATATTAAATAGTTCATAAATCATTTTTCATTTCTTTGGACCAAAACATTTGGAAAACAAAAATCAACTGGGCCTAAAGGCTCCCAAACTAAGGTTTTAGCAAAATTGGCCAAGCCCAAAATATGGATTCCAACCCAAAATCACTAAAAATCCAAAAAATTATAATCTTTATGTCCAAACAAAGTACTTAAAAAAAACCAAATGGGCCAAAAGGCCCGAAACTCATACTTATAGAAAACTGACCAAAGGGCCTTCTAACTTTGGTTAAAATGAAGTGGGCAAATGTCCAAAGACCAAAACTCTAATCTAAAAGCTAAAAGAAGCCTTAAAGACCTCAAAATTAGATTTTCCACTTGAAAACATAAATTTTGAAATTTAAATATTTAAAAATATTTTTTTTGAAAAACGTGTAATACTCCTAGATAAAATACAGTTTCTATAGTGATGACAAGGTCACAGTAGCCAATGGTAAGGGACTTTCTATTCTTAAAACTGGAATTACATCTATTCAAGCATTTAGAAAACCTTTGCTGCTCAATAATGTTCTATATGTCCCTAAGATTGCTGTAAATTTGGTTAGTGCCCAAAAACTCTGTCAAGATAACCATACTATGCCTCTTATTTTCTTGTGAAGGATCAGAGAACCCAAGAGGTTGTGCTTCAAGGAAAGCTTGACTAAGGGTTGTATAGAGTGGCTTCTGGTCTCTCAACCAACTCTAATCATGCTACTATTTTTCAGGTGTTTAGTTCCAATTCTGATTATGTTTCTTCTAACTTGAAGCTTTGGCATAATCGTCTTGGCCATCCCTCACTTGAAATTGTTAATAAAGCCATGACCAAATGTCAGTTACCTACTTTCAATTTCAATAGTAGGCCAATCTGTGATTCCTATCAATTGACTAAGAGTCATAAACTTCCATTTTTAAAATCTCTATCAAGGCCAATAAAACCATTTGAGTTAATTCTTGTTGACTTGTGGGGGTCACCCTCTTGTATGTTTGTCAATGGTGCTTGTTATTTTCTGTTATTAACTGATGATTATAGCAGGTTTTCTTGGATATACTTACTACAATCTAAGAATGAAACCTTAGAGATGTTTCAGCAATTTTAGTCATTGGTGGAAAGACAGTTTGATTGTAAGATCAAAATTGTTTAATCTGATTCAGCATGTGAGTTTGCAACATTTGCTCATTTAGTCAACACTCTAGGCATGGAACATTGTTTTTCTTGTCCATACACACCTGAACAAAATTGGAGAGTTGAAAGGAAGAATAGAAAATTAGTTAAAGTTGGCTTGTCCTTGCTCATCAATGAAGGAATGCCTTCCAAATATTGGCGTTTTGCCTTTCACACTGATGTCTTCTTGATTAACAAATTGCCCACTTCTGCTCTTCAATTTCAATCTCCTTATGACATCTTATATAAAAAATCTCCTATTTTTTCTAATCTCAAAACCTTTGGTTGCTTGTGCTTTCCTTATCTTCGCCCTTATCATGCCCATAAATTGGAAAGTAGATATTCTTCCTGTTGTTTCCTTTGTTACAGTAATAAACATAAGGGTTTCTTGTGTCTTGATATGACTTATACTCACATATATGTATCCAACATGTTGTATTTGTAGAGAATGTGTTTCCTTTTCAATCTCAGTCTCCAACTTCCTCTCCACCTTTCTCTAGTTAATGTTTGCTCCCCGTTTATGTCCCACCTTGTGTCTCGTTACCTCTTCATCAAGCTACCCTATCTTCTCCTACTTTTCCTCCTTCATCTAATTCTTTGCCTGATTGTACTTTATCTCTATCTCCCTCTTCCACATCAGTTGCCTCTTCTATTGCTAACACAGTGCCTGTGCCCTTATCAGTGGCTTCTCCATCCTTGCCTTCCCCACATCCTTCCCCCATCCTGGATCATCACTACAAGCCAAAATGGTATTTTTAAACCAAAAATGTTCTCATCTACTACTCTCTCTTCCATTCTAGAGCCATCTACATACAAGTAAGCTACTAAATCCCCGTGTTGGGTTGAAGCCATGACTGTTGAGTTTCAGGCTTTATAGAAAAACAACACTTGGCAACTGGTTCCTTGTCCCTCACACAAGAACATTGTTGGTTGTTATTGGATTTACAAATTGAAATATCGCCCTGATGGTTTTATAGAAAGGTATAAGGCTAGGTTGGTGGCCCAGGGATGTACCCAGACACTTGGCATTGACTATTTTGACACCTTCTGTCTTGTTGTTAAGGCAACAACTATTTGCATTTTCCTTAAAATTGCTTTATCAAGGGGTTGGTTTGTTAAACAACATGATGTCAACAATGCTTTCTTGAATGGTGACTTAGAGGAAGAGGTCTACATGAGATAACCATTGGGGTTTGAGGACCCACAATTTCCCCATCATGTATTGTCACTTGAAGAAAGCCTTGTATGGATTAAAGCAGGTCTCTCAAGCTTGGTTTACTAAGCTCAAGTCTACTCTATTGGCTTGGGGATTTTTTTGCACACTCTCTGATGACTCTCTCTTTGTTTTTCAATATGCTAAAGCCATAATCTACTTGTTGGTTTATGTGGATGACATCATTGTCACTGGTTCTAGCTTGTCATTGATCAATTTGCTCATTTCTTCACTCAATAACCAGTTCTCATTAAAAGACTTGGGCCAACTCAATTATTTCTTAGGTGTAGAAGCTCCATGGTTGCCTCATGGTCTTCATCTATCTCAGTCTAAGTATGTCTATGATATGTTGTTGATTCTAAGGTTGTACCTACTCCAATGGTGAGCTCTCATGTCTTGTCTGCCTCACATGGTGTTACTCTCACTAATCCTTCACTATATCGCAGTTTAGGTGGTGCCTTTGCAAATATTGCATAGTGACTAGACTTGATATACCTTATTCTATCAATCGCCTTTGTCAATTTAAGAGCTTTCCTATTGATGAACAATTCAAGGCTATGAAACGTGTGCTTAGATACCACTACAAGAAAAAATCTGGATTTCAAAGGAAATTTTTCAGTGGAATTTAGTGAATTTCATTGGAATTATGAACTCTAACAAAAAAAAAAAATCCAACGGAAACATTATATTGGAATTCAATTTTAAGAAAAAAAATTTCAACAAAAAATTTCAATGGAAAAATACTATTGGAATTTTTTTTAAAAAAAAAATTAATATATTTTTTAAAAATTAAATTTTTTGAGTTTTTTGAAAAAAGTCCAAAATTTTTTTTTTTATTTTTTTGAAATTCCAGCAAAATGGAATTTTTGTTTGAATTTCCTAAGTTTTTTTAAACAAATTTTAAAGGTAAATTCCTAAATAATATTTCTTAAAAACTAAAATATACCATTCACAAATATCCTTTTCATTAAATAAGTTCTATAACACAAATATTCTTTTTCATCAAATAATTCAAATAAGTTAGTAATGTATTGAGTACAAAAATTTAAATATCAAATAATTATACCAAGTTTATCCTCTAGATAATTAATCTTCAACATATTCAATCAAAATAGATGTTTAATATATCTTCAAAGGTATAAATGCTTTGTAGCTCATTCTTCTCCAACCTACAAAAAACATTTAGAAGAAAATATTAGAAAGAATTCAAGAGCATGCACTTGAAGAAAGAAGAAACCTTTTCATGTCCAAAAAATTCATAAATTGAGCAATAGCATAAGTAATTCTATATTCCATCAAACAAATACCTAAAAATCATAAAACAACTTCAAATCACTCATACATCAAAAGACCTAAAGAAATTCAACTAAAACAAATTTACATTATCTTTTTTTTTTTAAAATTCGGACATAATTACACTAATAGTACAAAAATTTCATATTCCATTAAAAAATACCTAAAAATTATAAAACAACTTCAAACCACTCATACATTACCCCTAAAGAAATTCAACTAAAAAAATTTACATTATTCATTTTTTAGTTTTTAAATTCAAATAGAATTACCACAATAGTACAAAAATTCCATATTCCATCAAAAAGTTACCTAAAAATCATAAAACAACTTCAAACCACCTATACATCAAAAGCCCTAAAGAAATTCAACTAAAAAAAATGTACACTATTTATTTTTTATTTTTAAATTCGGTCATAATTACCCTAATAGTAAAAAAATAGCATATTCCATAAAAAAAATCTAAAAATCATAAAACAACTTCCAACCACCTATACATCAAAAGCCCTAAAGAAATTCAACTAAAAAAATTGTATACTATCTATTTTTTATTTTTAAATTTAGAAATAATTACCTTAATAGTACAAAAATTCCATATTCCATAAAAAAATACCTAAAAATTATAAAACAACTTTAAATCACTTATACATCAAAACCCCTAAACAAATTTAAAATAATAAAACTCACACATTGTCAATTTGGCCATCCCTTTTTCGGACTCAATTTAAACTCTAAATTAAACAACTAATCATGCATCCAATTTGTAATTATGTAATCAACTACTTCTACATGCCATTTTAACTTCAATTCACCAATTAAAACAAAATAATAACAAGAAACTAATCTAAATCAAAGTGAGAAGGGAGAAAGGGGATTTGGATAATTGCCAAACTTATCTAAGGAAGGAGAGCTCAACCCACACACTAGAAATGGAAGAATGGTGCTAGAAATCCATCGGAAAATGGACCATGCCGCCGAAAGTGGAGGATTTGAGGGGGAGGGGAAGAGAGAGGAATAGAGAGGAAGAGAAAAGAGTGATTTGGGTGAAGAAGAAGTGATGAGTGAGAAAGAAAGAGGGGAAGCTCAGTTGTATTTAAATTTCTGAATTCTAATTGAATTTTTCCATTGGAATTAGAGAAAAATTCAAAAAAAAAATTGAATGCAGTAGTGAAATGGTTTGTTTCACTGAAATTTTTTTGGAAAAAAGAAAACAATCAAATGAAATATACCATTGGAATTTTTAAAAAAATTAAAATAAAAATTTCTTAAAAAAATAATAAAAAATTAGTTTTAAAAAATTTCAACGGTATATTCCATTGGAATTTTGAAAAGAATTCCCTTCCTCTTCTAAATGGAATTCCAACATAACAAATTCTGTTGAAATTTCCATTAGAATTTTTAAAAAATATCTACTCTTGGAATTTACTAAAAAATTCGAACAAAAAATTTTCGTTGGAAATTTTCATTGGAAAATAGAGATTATCTTATAGTGCACTTAAAAGGGACTCTATATTTTGGCCTCACTCTCAAGCATACTATTGATCTCTCCCTCACTGCTTACGCTGACTCTGACTGGGCTGGTTGCCCTAATGATAGGCATAGCACTAGTGGTCATGGTACTTTGGTGACAATCTGGTGGGTGTTATGGGAAGCAAAATGTGGTGTCTTGATTTAGCACAGAAGCAGAGTATCATATCCTTGCCAATGTGATAATCACACTTTTTATACAGTAATTAACCCTCATATTTAGTGTCTTAAATCTCTTTTAGTGTTTAATTGAGTGGGTTGGGCTTATTTCATAAGTTTGGGTTATATTGGGCTTAATTGTTTTATTTAGCATTATTAGGGTTTTAATACTATTTCTGTATTTTGGGTATATCTTTAGTTTTATATGTCTAAAAATTGTGAATCTTGTCTTGTAGGAAAGCTAAGAGGATTATCTAAAACTTTCATTCTAACCTCCAAGGCTATTTCAGATGTTCAGTAGGTCAAATTTGACCCAGAAGTCTGAGTAGAGATGCTGCCACTGGAATCTGACTTGCATGCAGAGTTTGGACCATAACTTGGGCTGTAAATGTCTTATGGACTTGAAACTAGTTCCATTGGAAAGCTGAGACGTAAGGATTCAATTTTTGTGAAGGCTAGTTCTCCAAATTATGTATTTTTGATGGTCTTATTTCTTGTCGAAACTGACTGATTACTCCAGAGACCTCTTAAGACCTAATTTGGCTTAACTCCCTCAATTCAAGCCCAATAAGGCCTAAACCGGAGCACATTTGAAGCTGAGGTCCAGAGGTTTAAACCTAAGTTAAGAGTAATTTGGGTGTGCACTTAATTTCTAATGTTATAATTAGGTTAAAGGAGACAACATTTTTATTCATTCTAGCTAGACAATTTTTAGAGCTTTTGTTTTCTCTCTTATATTTTGTGGATGAGCTCTCTGAACTATGACCTTCTTTCTCCATTGGAGCTTGGATTTAATGACCATAAAGGAGTAGAACTCTTGTAACCAAGTTAGACTCCTGATTAAATTTGATTTTGTTCTTAAGATTATGTACTTAATTGAATTAAACTTAATGCAATTCTTCTTCTTTGGATTTCTACCTTGCTTTAATCTTTGTATGTGTTCATGGAGATCTTTGTGATTTATATGGATATTGAAGTAAGAAACAGAATGTTGATTGATCAATCTTTAATCTGTGGTAAGAATTCAGAGAAGCTATGTCATGCTAATTGAATGTTCGATTTTTAGATTAATCACTAATTGCTTAGTCTTTGTGATTACAAGATTAGTGATTGCATGTAATTAATTGAATCCTGAGTGATAACTCAGTAGGAGTAAATTAGTCATAATTAGAGATTTTAATTGTGATTAAACTCAATTAGTAGTGCTGCTGCATTAGGGTTTGATAACTTATGTTAATCTATGATGGATCAAACCGGTTTTTGATGGATGTCTAGCTAGGTTACGTTTTTAATCAACCTAATTAATCCTTGTTTAATTCTGCATTTTACAATTTAGAAATATAATCCGTTCAAAAATCTTT
The DNA here is from genome assembly GCA_003255065.1 of Cercis canadensis. Lineage (NCBI taxonomy): Eukaryota > Viridiplantae > Streptophyta > Magnoliopsida > Fabales > Fabaceae > Cercis > Cercis canadensis. The sequence goes on from QAOA01000431.1 coordinate 695,606, forward strand.
TGTTCTTAAACTTGAATTAGTCAATTACACATTACATTCCTTGAGAGATAAACCCGGATAATGTCCTCTATTGCATTCTAATTAGGGGATTCAGTTTAATTTAATTGGATTAGCGATAATTTCGATCACAATGCTACATCAAAACTGCAGTGGCTTCTGTAGACATTCTTACAAAACCTCTATCCACATCATCTTTCATATCCAGTCAAGCCAAACTCATTGTTCTTCCCAGACCATTGAGTTTGAGGGGGAATGTTAAGCATAATTAGTTAGTTTAGATAGTTAGTTCATAATCAGTTAGTGCATATAGATATAGGATTTCCAGTTGTCATGTTATGCTAGCTGTAAATAGTTAGTTATGCTAGGTATGATTAGTTAGCTATAATCTATATATTGTAAACAATCTTCATTATTATGGTAAGTGAGCTCATTGAGCATTATTCAGAAAATAATTATCTCACATTACTCTCTTTATTTCTTTGTTTGCTACCTTTATCTTCCTCATCTCCATTCTACACTCTGCATCAAGCTTTCACCGTCCACTACTAGATTAAGCAAAAGTACTATCATCACTCTCATCACTCCGACTCTCTGCATTGCTTTGTCCTCAAAATTTGTCACTTAGAAAATGGAGGTTTAGTACTTGCTATTATATATGAAAAATTTACATTTTATATATACATGACTTTTCATCATTATAATTAATTGGTGACCCAATTGAAGGCAATCAAAGTTCACAAGCAATTAGATTGATGAATTAACACAAAGTTACAATTTAAAGGTAGTTGAATTAATTAACATTGTTCTTCAAAGTAGTCAAAATGCTAAGCGGCGGCATAAATATTTTTCATAAAATCAAACATGTCTTTTCATTATCTTTTAAGTGTAATTGACTCTTTCTTGAGAAAAATGATTATATCCTTTATTTGGATTAGGGTACCAACATCTATAGTAATTGTTTGTGTCAAGGTATCTATTAAATTATTGATAAGTTTATTTTATTAGCTAACTTTTATAAAGAAATCAAATCTAACGCACTAAATGAAGCCTTTAAGAGTGAGTTCTTCCATTCTTATCACACCACCTTTTTTCATGCTTCTAGGCCATGAATGTATGAACACCATGATCTAGTTGTAGTGATTGTCTGGTTGATACTCGAATAAACTCTTACAATCAAATGTGTTTGCTGTCACATGAGATTTTCTAAAAATTAAGTCTGACTATAAGATAATTAGAGTGCAAATAGAAATATTTAACATGAAAAGTATTGTTTTGATAATTTTTGTGTAATGTTACTCACACTTCTACTTACTCAATTTTCCTCATAACTCTTATCATTACATGAAAAATATTGTTTTGATAATTTCTTTGAGTAACTCACTATTAGATTAAAAAAAAAAACTTATTGACAATTTTAGTCCATTTGTTTTACCGATTCTTACGAGTTAGTCTCCCATTTTTAAAAGTGAACGATTTTGTCCCCGTGTTTTTACTAAGTTTGACAGTTTCAGTCCTCCCATTAGTTAACGAAACGGTTAACCTAATGGCATGCTGATGTGACACATTAAGTAAAATAAAATATTAGAATAATCAATTAAATACATAATGATGAAAATTATCAAGCTCTAGTTTCTCAAGATCTTCCACAAGTTAATTAATTCCTATAAGCACGGAACAAGTTTTGTGCACAAATAAGTGCCTCAACTGTCTTACGAGTCAAGGAACTCCTATAAACACCAAGTATTCGGCCCCCTATGCTAAAAGTTGATTCCGAAGCAACAGTTAAAATTGGTATGGCCAAGACATCTCGAGCAATTTGAGCAAGGGTGGAGAATTTAGATGAATTGACTTTCTACCAATTTAAGATGTCAAACTTTGGCATCAACTTTTCTCTAAGCTCCACTAAATATTGCTCAATTTTTTATTTGTTATCCATATTATCTTCCTCATTCATATCCTTTGCAAATTCCATTGCAAATACATTTTTCTCATCTTGACTAATGTCCATATCCAACCCACCCAATTGTGATGACCTATTAGCATTTTGAAATTACCCCTGATTCAAACCATAATGTGCCAAATATATATCATATAACTAGTTCAATGTGTCCTTCACCTTCAAACACATTATATTAACCAATTACTTGTCCTCTTCCTTATCAAATAGCTTCCTAAAACTCTATCCTACAAACTTTAGCTTATAGCGAGGATCAAGCACAACAGCAACAAAGATTAACATGTTCATCTTCTTTATATCACCCTAATACTTATCATGTTTTATCTTCATTTTTTCAGCCATGCTGTTAAGGAGTTCATCATCTTTGGTCTCACACCAAGTTTTCAAAGTTTTCATGATCAAACAAAATTAATGAAAATATTGATATGAAGTCACATATAAAGAGCTTTAATGCATATGTTGCATCCCTAGAATCATTCAATACATATGTTGCATCCCTCTTTTCTAACCTTGCAAAAGCTTTTTTAAGCTTTAATGCACTCTCTAACATAAGATAACTGGAGTCCCACCTTATAGCTACATCCATTTGCACCATCTTATTATCATGTATTTTGGCATTTTCAATACATTGTCTAAATTCTTGCAATCTAGCAAGTGAGGAACATACAAACCTTATAGCATTTCTAATTTTAGAAATTGATTCATGTATGTTCTTCAAGCCATTATTAACAACAAGATTTAAAATGTGGGCACAACACCTAACATGCATGAACTACTTCTTTGTTACACTCTCATTCCAATCAAGAATTTTAGACTTCAAAACTTGAATAGCCACATCATTAGGACTTGCATTATCAACCGTAACAGTGAAGGCATTCTCAATCCCCCAACTTAACAGACATTATTTAATTGTTTCACCAATTGTTGCATTATTGTGATTAGAAATTTGACAAAAATTTAAATTTTTTTTATGCAACTTCTATTTATCATCAATGAAATGAGTAATCAAGCAAAGATAATTAATATTTTGCACAGTAGTCCAGCAATCAGTCGTCAAACAAATAGATTGAGATCCCTTATTCAAACCATGTTTCAACTTATCTTTTTCAACCATATAAAGCTTATAACAATCTTTGGCAATAGTCATAAAGTATCGAAAGCCTTCTTCTTCAACATGCTTAAAAGGCAACTCATCAACTATTATCATTCTAGCAATAGCTCTTCTAGAAGTTTCATAATCAAAAGAAACAGTAGACAAACTTGTACTACCAACCCCTTCCCCATCCTCTTTTTGTTTTACAAGACATTAAAAATTTTCTGTTGAGGATCTTTCAATTCACTCACAAGCTGCTTAGGGATTTTTCTACACATTTCTTTCAAATGTGTTAATAAATTGTTAGTTCCATTAATCTTTCTATGACATGCATATGCATTTTCAAACCAATTACAAATAACCCTAGGATTATTAGAATTTTTATTATGGGTAAAATGTTTTCATACTGTAAATTAATTTTTGGGTGGTTGCATACCTTTAGGCGTTGGAAATTTCTCTTTTTGTTTCCTCTTCCTTGAATTAGACAAATCAATTATCTTTGCCCTTTTAGTAGACCTTTAAGATTCAACTTCATTATCATTTCTTTCTCCTTCATCCTCCCAAGTTGATTCATTTGACAACTCATGTTCTCTAAGTTGAGGCAAGTCATCATTTACCTCTTGGTCAATCTATTATAGAGACAAAGTGAAGCAACCACTTAATTAAAGCAAAACAGTCAAATTAATCAAAGAGAAACAGCAACCAAAATAAGGCCAAAACAGCCCCCAAAATAGCAAAAAAATATAACATTACAACAAGAATTAACAATTCTCAAAATACATTGGACTAACAACAAAATATCATGCAAAAATAATCGAGGTGGTCTTAAATGTCAAAATTCATTTCAAGCTAAATGTCTTAAATGAAAATTATCCTAATTTTTTCCCCAATTATCATACTTTGGTTTCTTTTCAATTTAGCAGCCACTATGTCTTTGGGATAAAAGGATACTTATGCATACTGTATAACATTTAACAAACCAAAACATTATACATATAAAATAACAATAGAAAGGTAGAACAAAGAACATGTTCGACATGGTTATATCCTTAAAGATTAATCAAATATAGTTACAGCTTATAGCATTCACTATTAAAATAACTAAATTTATCCTTTACACGAACTTTATGTGCTTCACGTTAGATAGCAAACTACATACACAAAAACGTATAAAAGATATAGTGATTCTATAATTTAAGTTTGCATGTTGGAATTGAGTAGACTTGTGACTCATTGTCTCCACTATTATAAGTTAAAATGTTAATTAATTATCAAACCACATGCAAGAACCAATTATCTCATTCCCAAAACATTTGATCAACCAAAACAAATAGCAAAAACTCAATCACTTCCATAGTAACTCTAGTTATCCAAATAACTAGAGGTAAATAATTAAAAATTATAAATAACTAGTTATCCAAAATTTCGAATGATAAAAGATAACCAGAGGAAGGCCAAGAGCACAACCATATTCCACAATAACTAACTCTAGTGATAAATATTTATTTATCTGATCATGGTTTATCACATTGGACACTGTTAAAGTCGGATTAGCTGTAAAGTCACAATGGGATAGAATGTATGTTATTGGAATAATACTTGCATACTTATTTATCTCATCTTCCATTGACACAATTTTCAGTTTTGAAGCTTCAAATCTTGTTGGAGGACCCAAGAGCCAAACAACCTAACATTAACATTCAATAAGTGCCTTATCCAAAGAATAGCAATCATAACCTTATCACATTAAACAAAACATATATTTTTGTACAGGAAAGAGATGAAGCTATTCAATGCTTCATTCACTCTAGATAAGTGATTCACCACAAATTAAAACTATTTAGATTACAAGAAATTCCCTTATCAAGCATGCTTATTACATACTAAAATTAACACAAATTAACAGCCAAATTTTCATATCACAACATAAAAAATATTGAAAGTTACATCGACTATGCAGAAGATACAAAAAGAGTTAGATAATGGGTCATTAACACCCAAATTACGTACTGAAAGTTGAAGAATTTAGAAGTCAATTATAGGAAAATTAATGTTTACCTCTTTCTTAGACATTTTTGTGTTGCACCTTCAATATCGCCTAGGGATTGAGCCTTTGAGAAGAAGGAATCAATGAATAACAAGATAGTGAGGGAGGAACCGAGGAAGAAGAAGGATGGAAGGAGGAAGAAGATGTCAGAGAAAGGGAGGAGGAAGAAGATGTTGCCAAGAGAGGATTGAGAGTCTTGACCATGGGCTAAGAGTACGACTTGCAAGGGAGAGAATTTGAGAATTTTGTGGGTAATGTAGTACTAAATTACTAATGTAGCAGAAAAAATAAAACAAGCAAAAAAAAAAAAAAAAAAGGGCATNAAAAAAAAGGGCATGGCTACTGGCTAGTTTCGAACCTGTGATATTAGGATTAGTAAAGAAACATGAGACCAACAAGCTACCACAATCAAGTATGTTATATGTTCTCATAAAAAATATATAAAATATATTTAAGAAAAATATGTATACTAAAGTCAGTTTGGTTCAGTTTTTTTTGGTTTAGAATTTTTTAGAACTGAAATGTTTTAGCAAATTCGGAACCAATTTAAACTTATTTTCGTCGGTTAGAACTCGGTTCCAGGTTAGTTCATTCCGTTTATGTTGATTTTGTACACCCCTAGATGAATTAACACAAACTTACACATTAGAGGTAATGAGAAGTGGTCAATATTGTTTTGTTCTTCAAAGTGATCAATAAATAATTAAATGGGATGAAAAAGAGATCAATTGTATTACTAATTGTATGAGTACATATACATGTACAAAATATTTAAAAGTAAAACCCTAACTCTACTGTAATAAAATTTTATTTTTGAATTATATACAACAACCCTAGATATTCTAGGATATGGTTATGGATGATGTTCTATCACACCCTCACAAGATGACAGACCCATCAAAAACTTCAATCTTGCCTCTGAGTTTGCAAAAAATAGATGTGGCTAGTGGCTTGGTAAGAATGTCTGCTAGTTTATCTTTTGTGGAAACTTGAGAAACACGTAGCTGATTGGCTTAAACTTTTTCCTAGACAAAGTGATAATCCAGTGAAATATGTTTCATGCGGGAATGGAAAACAAGATTTGTACATAGATATGTAACCCCAATATTATCACAATAAATGATAGGTGTCTCAATAAGGGTAATACGAAGCTCCTTGAGCAAGTTGGTTAACCAAGTGAGTTCAACTGTGGTAGATGCCACTTATTTGGTATTCAGCTTCTGTGCTTGAACAAGTCACACTTCTTTATTTTTTAGATGACAATGACAAGACATTATTGCCCATAAATACAAGATGATCAGCGGTGGAAGTTTGGTCTGTTGGGTTACCTTGCTCAATCAGCATTTGAATAGGTAAAAGTTGTAGAGTGTAATTACCTTTTAAATGGAGACATTATTGTGGACTTGAGATAGCGCAAGACTCTCTTCAATGTAGTGAGGTGAGTGACAGACAATTTATGCATGAATTATGATAATTTATTCACTACAAAATCGATGTCAGATCGTGTCAATGAGAGATATTGAAGGGCCCCAATTAAACTTCTGTACTTAGTAGGGTCTATGGATGGAGAACCATCATTGAGACACAGTGAAATAGAGGTGGACATAGGTGTAAAGGCACCCTTGGCTCCAGACATTTTGGATTTCTCTAATAAGTCATTGATGTACTTGTGTTGAGATAAGAAAAGATCACAAGGTTGAGGGAGAAACTCAACCCTAAGAAAATAAGATGGAGGACCGAGCTCTTTAAGAGAAAATCATGTGGCAAGCTTCTTGGAAAAATGAGAGAGAAATCCAGCATTATTACCAACAAGAAGTAAATCATCCAAATAAATGAGGAAGTAAGCAATCAAACACGAATTATTGTAAATGAATAGGGAGCCATCAAACAAAGAATTAACAAACCCATAAGAGAGAAGAAACTGAGCCAGTTCCATGTACCAGGCACGTGGAGCTTGCTTGAGGTCATAAATTGCCTTGTGCAGCTTACACACGTGAGAGAGAAGATTGGGATCAATATGGTCAGGTGGTTGGGTCATGTACTCTTCATCCTGAAGGGTGTCTTGAAAGAAAGCATTATTGATATCCATATGCTTTAAGGACCATCGGTTATGAAGAACAATGGAAAGAACAACATTGATGGTTTGAGGTTTGACAATAGGGCTGAATGTCACCTTTGTAGTCAAGACTAGTGCATTGAGAGTAGCCCTTGACAACAAGACGGGCCTTGTATCTTTCAATGGAGCCATCTGGTTTTCTTTTGACTCGATAAACCCACTTGCAGCCGATGATATTTGCATTAGATAGAGGTGAGACAAGTGACTATGTACCATTATGAAGCAAGTTTTTAAACTCATGGGACATGACATTGCGCCAGTCAGGAGATTTTAGGGCTTAGGTAAGACAAGTAGGTTTTAAGCTAGGAGCAAAAGTGTGTTTTGTAGCTTGAAAAGTGAAGGGTTTCCTTGGCTTGAAAAAATTGTTCTTGGAACAAGTGATTATTTTGTTTAATTGAGGAGGGGATTGCATGGTTAAAGGAGATGATGGGTTGTATGTGGGAACCGAATTGTGTGAGGGTGAGAGAGAGGAGGTGAGATTATGGTTAGGGATAGAGTGATATTGTAGAGAGGAGTGTAATGTATCTGTAAATGGTTAAGATGGAGTAGAAATATTAGGAGCATGTGAGATATTATTTAAATTTGAAGAAGATATATGATTTAAATATAAATTGGATGGAGAAGAATGAGGGATGTATGCATTAGGTGAGAAATTATTTAATGGATGAGAAGAATAAGCGATATTATTTGGGTGTTAGAGATTATTTAAATTTGAAGGAGAGAGAGGGTAAAGTCGATTAAGAGTGATTTGTTGAAGGTGAAGGAGATTTGAGAGAAATATTAGAAACATGAGAATTGTGTGAAGAATTTTCTAATGTAGAATAAGAGTAAGGGATAGAATCCGGTTAGAAATAGGTGGAGATAAAGAGGAAGTATGTGGGGAATTAAGTAAATTCGGAAAGGAAGATGAGGGAGAGTTCGGTAAAGAAGGAGAGGAAGAAGAAAAAATAGGGACATGTGAGGCAGAAGAGAGAGAATCCGAAATTAAGGAAGAAATTGAATGATTTTTCAGTGAAGAGTTTGGATTAAGATGAAAAACATGATAATAAGATACTGGAATGATGTCAAGATCAAGAGAAGAAATAGGAGTGGGAGATACAGTTGAAGTGTGAAATGGATAGACAGTTTTCACAAATTTCACATACCTAGATATGCAGGTATTTTTATTAATAAAGTCATAACAGATAAATACATGATTATTTGTGGAGTAACCTAGGAAAATACATTGAGTGAAACGTTTATTAAGCTTATGACAAGAGTAAAGACACAACCATGGATAACATAAACATCCAAACACTTTTAAGTTAGAATACTTAGGTGATTGCTGAAACAAGTTGGTATACAGATTCAACTTATGAAGAATAGGTGTGTGTAACCTATTATTTAAGTAATTAGTTGTTAACAAAGCATAAGATATAAAAAAAAAAAAAGAGTGGGAGGTCCATATAGTGCAAGAGAGAAAGTCTAGTTTCAACTATATGCCTATGCTTCCTTTCGGCTAGGCCATTTCTTTCGAGAGTGTAGGGAGGGGTGGTAAAGAAAGATATGCCATGTTGAGCTAGAAAGTGTTTCAATTTGATAAATTTGCCCCTATTATCCGAGTCAAACAAAATGATAGAATGATGAAAGTAAGATTCCATAAGACATTTAAATTGAACAAAAACTTGAAATACATTATATTTTTGTTTAAGCAAATACAATCAAGAATATCTTGTGAAATAGTCAACAAAGATTGTATAGTACTTGAAACCATCAATGGAAACGTGAGTGGATGGACCCCATACATTAGCAAAAATATTCTCAACCGGCTTGGAAGACTTGAGATTGGAAGCAAAAAATAGAAGACAATGACTTTTGTGACATGAGCAAGAAGGAAAGTTCTTGACATCATTCTTTACTTGAATGTGATGATGGGCAGTAATGTGATTGATAGTTCTAGACTATGGGTGACCCAAACAGTGATGCCATAAAAAAGAAGAAGAGAGGTGTTGAACATGGAAGACATGAGGTGATGAAGGAGACCAGGATGCAAGAACTGAGAGTTGATAGGTCTGGTTCCTACTCAGGCCTCGGAGACACACCCTTTTAGTCAGATCCTTCACAGAAAAAGAATTAGGTGAAAATTCAACTGAGACATTGTTTGATTTATAAAATAGAAATGGAAATGAGGTTATTTTTCATTTCTGGTCCACAATAAACATTGGGAAGATGAAAGGAAGAAGAGGGAGTATAAAGTAGAGGAACTAATGTGGGTAATTAACAAACCTATGTCATTCCTAACAATTATGTTGACATTACCATAATAGTCTTGTTTCATCTAGAGTGTGAAAGTCGTTGATGATGTGGTGAAGCACTAGTGTCCAGTAACCAATGTTAAAGATTAAGAGAGTGGTGAGTAATGGTAAAGTTGGCTTATGGTGATATTTTCAATTTAATATGAGGAAAAAATTTATAACATTTAGAGGCTAAATGGTTGGCTTTGTTACAAAGTTGACAAGTGATACATGAGGTTGATCTAGTGGAGGGAGTTGTGGGAAGTAAGGGTTTGGAAGATGGAAATCATTTTTTGAAGGGAGGTGTTTGAGTCTTGGTAGTAACATTGGCTGTGAAAGGTTGGATTGGGTTTGTGCTCTCTAATTGTTTTATGTAAGTTTCAAAATTCACAAGTTTATTGATGAGTGAATTTTATATCCACGATCTAGACATTATCAACTTAACTTTTAGTTAGTCTTTAAGGTATTTATCGGTCTTAATCTTGTGTTTTTGTGTTTGTTTTGTAGGTTTTGTGTTCATGGTGCTTCAAGAATGATTTAAACATGTTTAAGGGTTGAAAATAGTGAAAAAAGAGGTCTCAGGCCGAGACCCAATGCTTAGCCACCACAGAGTAGCACCTAGGCGTTGCGATGCTTGCCTAGGATGCAATTTTGGCCAGTTTTCTTTCTTTTTGTCAATCTTTGACCTTAAAACATTTTTTAATGTATTTAGACTTCCTAGGACCTATAAATAGGAGTTTTAGGACTAGATTAAGGTTCCCACAAGTTTAGAATTGAAGAACAGAAGAGCAATATTTTTAATTTGCTGAACATAAGCATTGACAGTTTAAGAACCATGGGTAGTGGTAGCAAGTTTTTTCTTTAGGGACATTAATCGAGATTTGGATTAGCTGGCAACAAGAGTTTTGAGTCCTAAGCTACTTTAGCAATGGATGACTTTCCAAGAAAATTGAGAACATCTGGCTCAAGAGAAGCAGTGATGGCATGTAGAAGAAATTTATCTTGACGAGTCCATAAGGTAAATTCTAGGGTAAGGAGAGTGATGCCATCTGAAATGATGGTTGATGAAGGAAATGGCTTGGACCCATCTAGAAAGAACATAAGATCATGTCCATGAAAGAGGGCATCAACAAGAGTGCGCTAGGAAGAACAATTGTTTTGATTAAGCCTGATGGGATGGTGAGCAGAAGTGAAAGAAATAAGTGTGGAACCTGGGTAATGAATGGTGGGAGAAACAATCAAGGTGGAAAATCAAAAGAAGATTCATAATTATTGGCCATGGAGGAAAAAAAAAAAGGTTGCTATTAAGTGATTAGCTTTGATACCATAAAAGAGTAATTAAATGAGATGAAAAAGAGATCAATTGTATTACTGATTGTATGAATATATATACATGTACAGAGTATTCAAAAGTAAAACCCTAACTCTATTGTAACAATATTTTGATTTTTGAATTATATACAACAAGCCTAGATTTTCTAAGAGGTGGTTATAGATGATGTTCTATCAATCAAAATGATGCATGGTATAAATAATTTTCAAATATCCAACATGCCTTTTCATTATGTTTGAAGGGTTATTGACTTTCCTGAGAAAGATGGTTATATATTATATCTCTCTTTATTTGGATCAGGGCACAAGCATCTAGAGTAATTCAATATGTCAAGTTATATATTAGATTATCGATATGTTTATTTCATTAGCTAATTAATTGTTTTAAAGAAATTAAATCTAACATGATAAATGAAGCCTTGAAGAGTGGATTTTTATCATACTACCATTTTACAAGCTTCTACGCCATGAGGTATTAACACCAAGATCTAATTGTTTGGCTAACATTGGATAAACTTTCATAATCAAATATGTTTTCAGTCACATGGAGTTTTCTAAAAATAAATTTGAGCTGGAGAATAATTAGTGTACAAGTAGAATTATTAGATATAAAAGAATATTCTTTATTTTTTTGAATAATGTTATTCAGTCCTCATATCTACATTATTATAAACTCTTAACACTTAATAATATTTAGATATGATAGAAACCACTTAAATTTTGACTAAAACTATTTAGGGTCCATTTGGATAGCATGGTTTACAGCTTCATAAAGCTTCTCTATTGTTATAACTGCTTTTATATTTGTTAAATGTGTGTTTGGACTGACTTATTTAATCAACTTATGACCCTCAAGAAGCTATTTTTAGCTTATTTTCATAAGCTAATTTTTGAAGCTTCTTGAAAAAAGCTAGTGCGAAAGCTAATTTTAGCTTCACCAGCAGTTGTTTTGTTGGTTTCATTGGACAAAAATATCCTCAAAGAAATTTGAAAATTCCACCTAATATCCCTTTCTCTGATTGGTACACACTCTCTCTCTTCTCCCCTTTTACTTTCTCCTTGCTTGGCTCTATCTCTTTGTTTCTACTTTTTTTGGGTTGCTTTAAGATTCACTAGTTACCTCTCTTCGTCTCAGTTTCGCTCCATGGCTGCTAGCACTTTTTTCACCATTGTATTCTACTGATCTTCTAGGCACAACCCAAAAACCACACCCAATTTTCATCATTGTCCCCTCTCAAATTCATTCACTAAAAAGCTTCTCTGCAAATTAGGTGACAAATCTGCCATCTTTTAATCTACAACAATTTCATTTGCCCATCTACCATTGCCGCCATAGACCTTTGTGGCTTCTTTATTGTTTCCGGCTTCGATATATGGATATCCAACTTTGTAGGTTCTCAAAACAAGATTAGGATTGTGGTTATAGATGAAATAGTGTTAAATTATTTTGGAAATTTCAGTTATTGGCAATCTTTTTTTGCCATGTGATACAGTGCAAGCTTCTCTGGCAATGAGAAGCTTCAAGAAGTGAATATCACTTTTTTCCTTTGTAAAGTAAATCCATATTTTTTTTTCTTCAAATTTTACTTATATGGGCAAGATTATATCTTTCATCAATTTTTTTTATTATTTATTGACCCCCAAAAAAATATATATTGAACATTCACCATACACTAATATATGCATTCAAAATATTTTATTTTTTAAATTATATTTTTTTTCAAAAATAAGATAAGTGTTTATTTATCCAAACATAATTTTTCAAAAGTGCTTATAAATGCCTCTTTTGGTAATTTTTACAATTATAAACACTTATAGAGTTATTTTCCCAAACGCTTTGAAGAAAAGCTTATTGATCAAAAAAGTGCTTTTCAAATTTTTAATTAAAACACAAAATAGCTTCATTTTAAGGAGCCTATTATAAAAGAATTTTTTATATAAGTGCTCAAATAAGTTGTTTATCCAAACCAACCCTTAAACTATTTGTCTATAGCTCAAATTCTCCACTTAAACTATTTGATTTCACATAATAACTCCTAGACTAGTTGCAAAACACATAATTATATCATCAATGCAATGAGGTAAATATAAAAAGCTGTTCAATTTGAAATTTTATTAAAGTTCTATAAAGATTCAATTAACTTAGATGTTAACAAGTGTTTATGTGCAAAGAAGTATGATGAGTACATAGAACTCTCCTATTATGCAACCTGAGTTATTACTCTTCTATATTGTGCAAATAATTGCATTTTGACATTTTCTGTTTGAACTGATAGCAACATCAAATTAGACTATTTGAACGTTTTGGAGGTTAATGAGTAAGGGCGAAAGTTGAAAGAGAAAAACCCCTCACTACCAAACAAGCTTTCTTTCAATTTAAACAGAAAAAAGTAATGTACTAAGGGCAATTTATATAATATAGGCTCTCTCTAGTTTTTGGAACAATATAATTTCCTCCTTAAGTGGCTTTCACTCACCTTGATAGATTATGATGATGTAGATAAAACTTAATGATATGATCCTTACAATTAATGACATGGCTTACTAAAATCTTAGAAGGAATTGTTTGAAATATGTATAAATTATATATAATACATGCAACACATTCAAACATACCCAAAACACACACTACTATGAGTATCTCTTTAGCAAATATGGAGAATTGTAACAAGAAACAAATTAGCTAAGCATTTATCACTTGGAAACTAGAGGCTTACACAATCATTTATGGTCTTTTTAGGGCCTGTAGAAGAAACCATAGCTGCTCATACAAAATTTCACTTGCACTTCCATGCAGTGTTCAAGGTCTTTCTGGGCACTTTGAAGTACTTCTTACATATGTCATAACTTTCACTATAAGAAAAAAGTATTTTTCTCACGAAAAAAAAAAAAAAAATCCTTGAGAATTTCTCATGGATAAAACGAGATTTTGTCATGGACATTGAAAATGTACAATTTTCTCACAAAATTTCTCAGGGTGAACAATCCCGTGAAAAAAAATTTATGAGAAAATTCGAGAGAGTATGGTAGGAATGTGGCGCAAAAATGTTCTCACGAATAAAAACTGTGAGAAAACACGAGAGTACATGTCATGTATGTTTCTCATGGACTGTCTGTTCATGAGAAATAGAAACACAATTTTTTGGAGGAGATTTCTCATGGATTTTTTCCATGAGAAGCTAAACGCACCGTTTCACTAGATGAGTGGACGGATTGAAATTTGGGCGGGCGTTTCTCATGAGCAATGTCTGTGAGAACGTCCGTGAGAAATCTGGAAATTTATTTTGCTGTCGAGACTCTTTTTCCCCATTTGGAAGTTGGATAAAAAAACTTAGTTTTAGCGATTTCTCTATGTGAATGAACGTGGGCGGCGGTTTTTGGGGACTTGAGGGTTTTTTCCGACGTATGTTGATATTCTACTTCCTTCTTTTGAAGATTTGAAGTTGAGGTAGGTCATTTTTCTTCTATTTTCTTTCTCAATGATGCACGAAATGAGTTAGTCTTTTGTATATTTTTGGACTAGTTTAAGTGTAGATTGGTTGTAGTTAGATATTTGATGGATTATAAACTTGATTAATTGTTTGGTTTATGAGTTTGCCTTTATTGATGTTGAATTTGAATTTCAATATTAAAATTGGAATAGTTGTGAATTTTTTTTGTTGAAATTTGTTAAGGGCTTTTGATGTATGATATATGTAGAGGATTTGAATGATTTTTATTTTTTGAATTAATAAGGATGAATTTTAATTTTGTAGGTTTAAAGAGTAACATATTAAATTAAATTATGTGTAAAATTATTGAGATTTTGATAACTCTGTTTAGGGCTTTTGTTGTATGTTATATGTTATTTATTTGTAAAATTTTGTTGAAATTTTTTAATATAATTTTGTAGTTATTCAATAATGTGATAAATGATATGTTAGATAATAACTTATTTATAATGATATATGGATTATAAGCATCTGATATACTGAAAACTTGTAGAATGAATGTATGTTAGGGTTATATATGATAAATTAGTTAAGTTAACTTAAAAATTCGTCTGAGAGTTAATCGTGTAGGATTAACTCTCGGATAGTTCCTAATTTTAGGACTGTTCTTAAAGTAGTTGTTTCACTACTAGGACAATAGAGCTTTGGGAATAAGTATATCAATTAAATTTCGGAGCACATTTCTATTGTTTCTCTAGGTACATATTTATGCTGGTTGAATACCATAATTCGTGCACATAGAGAACCATAGAGAGGTGTTGCGGAAATTTTGTTGACCTATTTAGTCCTCATAAGCTTTTATTAGTAATGAAACAAACTTCAAGAATAGGATACAAGTCATACCTAGAGTAGAACTTAGTACCTTTGAAGTATTATAGAAAAATATTAACAATTTCAATTTGTTTTGAATATTGAAGGAATATAAAGATCCCTGAACATCGTCGTTTGATGTATGAAAGACTTATTCCAAATTATAAAATTGTTAAAAATGAGTTTTATGCTGGTGGTGAAGTATTATTGAGTTTGCAAGTCAACTTGATGTGTATATTCAAATAGATAAGTTTAGATGCCCATGTGTGAAATGCAAATGTCGTAAGTTTCATACACCGGATAAAATAAATATACATTTATACATGAAAGATAATCATGGAGAGGTCCGTCTAACCATTGTCCCAATGAATGTTGAAAACCAGTATATCCTTCGATATGAGCAGATGGTTATGGATGTTTGATGAGCTGCCGAGGCTCCTCAAATTAGTTAATGTTTAAGGTCG